>VDFB02047230.1:423627211-424044579 GCA_007258455.2 Sequoia sempervirens
ACGGTGTAAAGAGAGGCCAAATGTAGTCATTCCAATGGAGATGCTGGCTAAAGACATTGATTATTATGCACGACATTCTCTTTATTGCAAATTCTTAGGTTTGAAAATTTCTTTGCAATTCTTGGATATGTGGGCTCAAAAGACATGGATGCCTGAGGGAGAGATGAAGATCTGCCTCCTGGCAAATAACTATTTTATGGTTACATTTGACTGCTTGGCTGATCATAATAGGATTTTGAAGGGGACCCATATTTTTATAACTAGGTGGGTTTATTCATTAAGCCATGGCATGTTGGCTTCAACCTGGCGGAGGAACTTCCGAATCGAGTTCCAGTTTGGGTTCGTCTTCCAAGGGTCCCTATGGAATGCTGGCGAGAGGATGTGTTGTACCTATTAGCCTCGAAGCTGGGGAAACCTGTGGATTCATCTCAGCAAACGCAATTCAAAAAGGTAATGACTTTTGCTCGGTTTTGTGTAGAAATTGATTTAAGTAAGCCATTGCCAAACTCTTTAGAAGTGAGTGCAGGAGATTATTCATGGGTGCAACAGCTGGATTATGAAACACTTCCTTTCCATTGTCATTTTTGTCATGAGTATGGTCACCTCCTGCACAGATGTCCAAAGGCCAAGCCTTTAGAGGCTCAATCTTCTCAACCTTCGGCTAATCCACCTAAGGTGGATAAGGGCAAGGACCCCATTCAGGGTTCTGGTGGTAGGGAAGATGGTTTTATTCCCGTTAGAGGCCGAAATAGAAATAAAGGTCATAAAAGGACTTTGAAGGACAGGCAGGAGGACACCTTCAATAGGTTTGAGGTGCTGGAGGATCTTAGTCAGCAGGAGGTGAACCCAAGATTTCTGGATCTAGATCATGAGACTTTGGATATTGATCAGCATGGCCCTTCGGTTGAGGCAATGCTTGCTCCCCAACAGGAGGGGGGTATGAGAGTGCCATGCTTAGATGAGGTCAAAAAAGATCCTGGTCAGGTAATACTCAACTCGGAGGTGATTATGGCTCCGCTTGTTGATGGGACTTTGGCTCTAGGGATAGATTGTCAAATGGGGGTTCAGGATGAGTTGGGTGGTAGTGCTGAGGTAGTGAAAGATAGTGTGGATAAGGTTCACCTCTTGCAGAAAGTTGGTCCGGAGGTGGGTAAGAAGAATATTAAGGTGTCCTCTCAGTTGGGTGTTCTGCAAAAAGTTCTCAAGAAGGGGGGGCCAGAGAAAATTTCTATGCTGGGAAGGAAGAAGGATGAGGAAAAGATTAAGATGATAGGGGAGACTTTGGTGGAGTCGGCATCAGTCAAGACTCTGGATTCGCATTTTTCATGCCCCTCGAAATGATAGTTCTCTCTTGGAATGTAAGGGGCTTGAATAGTGGCCCTAGACAAAAAGCTGTTTAGGATTTGATTAGGTGTCATTCACCTGATGTTCTTTTTCTACAGGAGACTAAGCTCTCTGTGGAGGGTATGATGGATTTAGTTCCTAAGTTATGGGGGAATGGTGGATGCCAATGCACTGGTGCTCAAGGGTCTTTTGGCGGGGTGGCGTGCTTATGGAACCCGCATAAGATCTGCCCCCTTTGGTGGGTGTCTTTTAAATCCTCCCTTTCCATGGTGGCCTCTTCTTTTATGTCAGGGGAAATTGCTCTCTTCTCCAATGTGTATGCACCTGTGGAGTTGCAGGGCAAGAAACTTTTGTGGTCCAACATTCGTTTAGTTCGCAGCTTATTTCCTTACCATCCTTGGATTATTGGAGGTGATTTTAATGCTATCACGGAGCTTGTAGAGAAACGAGGTGGTATTGCAAGGCTGGAGGCTTCTGCATTATTGCTCCAGGACAATATCTCTGCTTTGAATCTTGTGGATATCAAGCCTGGCAATGGTCTTTTTACTTGGAATAATAGGAGAATTGGTGATGCTTCTATTTCTGAAAGACTTGATAGATTTTTGGTGTCTAGTTTTTGGGTGGGGGATAGGTGGTTGACTAGCTTTGAAATTTTGGATGGTCGTGGTTCTGACCATTGGCCTATTAAGATAGTGGTTGATGTGCCTCAACAATGTGCTAGATAGACCTTTAAGTTCCAACTCATGTGGCTTAGGGATGAATCTCTTCATGATCTGCTCCCTGATTGGTGGGATCAGGGGAAGCTAGCATATGGCACTGCCATGTACTCTTTCTCAAAGAGGCTCCAGTATGTTAAATACAGATTGAAAAGATGGAATAGGAAACATTTTGGTAATTTATTTCAGGAAAAATAAAAGGCACGAGATAATCTAGACCTAATTACCAAACAAATTCGAGATCAAGGCCTCTTGGAGGAGCTGAGTTTATTAGAGGTTGTTGCAACAAAAGAGCTTGAGGAATGGGAGTTAAGAGAAGAGATTTATTGGAAACAAAAGTCTCGTATTGAATGGCTCCAGGATGGGGATCGAAACACTGCTTTCTTCCATAACTCAGGTAAGGATCGAAGACAAGGTAATGCTATTTCTTCTATTTTGTTGCCTGATGGGGAATCTTTGTCCTCTTTAGCCTCTATTTCAGCCGAATGCATTCAATATTTCTCTATCCTTTTCTCTGAGGATTCGCCTCCTACGGAGGAGGATGAAGCTAAAATTTTAGATTGTATCCCAAAGCTGGTGACTAATGAAATGAATGAAGCATTGCTTGCTCCTATTACCTTGTTAGAGCTTGAGAAGGTTGTGTTCCAGATGAAGAAAGGTAAAGCTCCTGGGCCTGATGGATTCCCCATTGAATTTTTTCAAGAGTTCTGGGAAGTGGTTAAATTGGACCTTTTAGAGGTTGTCCAAGAATCCTTTATGCATAAACAAATGTTGAAGTCCCTGAATGCTACATTTTTAGCTCTTATTCCTAAGAAGATGGGAGCTAACTCCTTGGATTTGTTTAGGCCTATAGCACTATGTAATGTTGTGTATAAAATTATTACTAAGTTGATTGTGGAAAGGCTGAAGCGTTGGCTTGATGACTTAATTTCTGAAGAGAAGGGGGGTTTTGTTGCTGGAAGATAGATCATGGATGGAGTGGTTATTGCTTCTGAGGCCATCTATTCTATGGAATCCTCAAAAGATAAATCTATGTTTATCAAGTTGGACATGGCTAAAGCATATGATCGTGTTAAATGGAGCTTTTTATTTAAAATCCTTGGAGCTTTTGGCTTTGCTGAGGGTTGGATTGAATGGGTTAGGAGTTGTGTCACTTCCTCCTCCTTTTCGGTGCTTATCAATGGTGAGCCCACTTGTTTTTTTGGTGCTTCTAGAGGCCTTAGGCAGGGAGATCCCCTATGTCCTTACTTATTCATCCTCCTTGTAGAAGGCCTGGGAAGACTCATTCGTGCTCAGGTTGCTAGTGGCTTGCTTTAGGGATGGAGTTGGGGAGATGATATTCCCCCTCAGTCTCATATGTAATTTGTAGATGATACTTCCTTGATGGGCAGGGCTAAGGTTGAGGAGGCTCTCAACTGGCATAGTGTTTTGGACAGTTACTTGGCAGCTTCTGGGTAGCACATAAATGAGGGGAAGTCCATATATTTCTTCCACACTCCTAAGGGTATTCAAAGGAGAATTGCTGGTATCCTTCAGTTTCAGATTGGCTCGCTTCCTTTTTCCTATCTTGGAATCCCTCTTGCTGTTCGCTCTCTCCCCAAAAGGTTTTGGCAAGAGACTCTTGATAAGTTTTGAAGATTGGTCAATCATTGGAATTGCAGGTGGCTTTCTTCAGCAGGTAGAGTGACTCTTTTAAATTCGGTGGTCCAGGCTCTTCCTGTTTATAAATGATTTGTTCTTTCTGCTCCTTCAAGTTTTATTAGAGATTTCGAGAAATTGTCTCATCAGTTTCTGTGGGCTAGTAATCTTCTTCATAGAAAATGGAGTCTAGTGAAGTGGGATGTTGTTTGTAGGCCAAAGCAGGAGGGGGTTCTTGGTTTACGGCAGACTGATTTGAATGGGCAGGCCTTGGCTGCTAAGTTGTATTGGCATTGGTGCTCTCAACAACATATGTGTTGGGCTAAAATTCTGACCTTCAAATATTTGGGGGCGGTAGAAAGTAGGGAGGTAGCAAGGTTCAATATGGAGGGGAAAGGCTCTGTGATCTGGAGTACCCTTAAACGTGGTTCCAAGCTGGTTAAACAAGGAATTTTTTGGATTTGTAATGGGGGTTGAGATGCTCTTTTCTGGCATGATTCTTGGGATGGACACCCACCCATTGTGTCATCTCATCCCCATCTCCAAGATTTGTGCCAGATTTTTGTGGAGGCGGATTGGAGTCATGTGGCAGATTTCAAATCTCAACAATCTTTGGGTCAAATTTTTGTGTCCAAGTGGAAGAGCCCCTTAGATTGGCCTCCTGGTGGTGCGGTGGAGGATTGTCAAGAGCTTGCTAAGATTTTATCAGGTCGTGTCTGTAATTCTCTCCAAGTGGGTGATGTGATTGCTTGGGGTCCTGACTTGAAAGGAAAATTTTCAGTTGCCTTTGGTTATCAGGTTTTGGATAAACAGGTTTTTGGAAGCTCCTAGGTTTCTTGGTGGAAGCATGTTTGGAATAAATTTGCTTGGCCTAAGTGTAATTTTTCTCTTGGCTCGTGGTTCAAGGAAAGTGTCTTACTTGGGATAATCTTTGGAAACGAGGGTTCCAGGGGCCCTCCATGTGCATTCTATGTGGTCAGCATGATGAATGCTTATCACATCTCTTTTTTCAGTGTTCTTTTGTTAAGACTATCTGGCATCGCTGGTGGAATCTTTGGAGCTTACCGTGTTGCCATGTCTCTTCTTTGGAGGATTTTTGGAAGAGACAGGGTTCTTCTCCTGCTACAACCTCTTTTTCTTAAAATCAATTGGAGCATTGGTCCTAGTTTGATTGTTTGGAAAATTTGGTTGGAACGTAACAGAAGAATATTCTTGGATAAAAAATTGCTCGTGGGCAACTTTGGAGGTGAATTCTTGGGGCTTTGCAGGAGACTTTGACTACAAAGTGTGACTTGTCTATGTCGATTGATCTTGGGGACTTGGGTGTTGTAAATGCCCTGGGTCTTGCCACAGGGGAGAAGAGTATTTTGAGCAAAGTGCATCGTAGGCGAGGGCGTGAGAGGGTTGCTCGTGAGGTCTTTTGGTTCCCGCCTGCTCTAGGGGAGTTGAAAATTAATATGAATGGGTCATCTAGGGGTAACCCTGGGCATGCTGGGGTTGGTGGTATTGGTAGAGACAACCTTGGAGTGGTGGTTTTCTTCTTTTCTATGTATCATGGTTTTCAAACTAATAATCTTATGGAGGAAAGTGCTATTCTCTTGGCAATTGAGTGTGTGGTTGCCCTTGTATGGCAGCGGATTATTTGTGAAGCTGATTCTCAGGTGGTTATTGATATGTTGAATAATCAAAATTTGGAGGATGCAAATTGGTAGCTA
Source organism: Sequoia sempervirens (assembly GCA_007258455.2). Classification (NCBI taxonomy): domain Eukaryota; kingdom Viridiplantae; phylum Streptophyta; class Pinopsida; order Cupressales; family Cupressaceae; genus Sequoia; species Sequoia sempervirens. The sequence continues at coordinate 423,632,625 of VDFB02047230.1, forward strand.
GTTGTGGTTGTCAAACATATTTTGTGCTCTACCTTGGAGTCCATTGTTTTCTGCCATATTCTGCGGGAGTGGAATAGGGTGGCTGATGGGCTAGCTAGATGGGCGTCAGAAAAGACTGATTCTTGGTTTGTGGATGATTGGGGCAATCTCCCTACTGATATGGCCCCTATTCTTGAGGAGTGGGTTGCTGAGGATATGAGGTGCTTCTTGGGTGTGAATTAATTCTTGTTGTTTTTGGCCCCTTGTGGCTTCTTTCTTTGGACTTTGTATTGCTGTTATGATTCAATAAAGTTTTTACCCTCCTTTTATTAATAAAACAAGGTTTTCAAAAATGTTGCAACAAATTTTCAAAACTGAAAACCAGATTTTTAAAACAATAAAAAAAAGAAAATAAGAAGAACCTATTTGAAGCTTGAAGGAGAATCTGGTGTTGAATTGCAATCCCAATTCTTCCAAAACCTTTTCAAATCTTCACTCCAATCCCAAGTGCATCCACAACAAGAGAAAATCCTTTCTTTCTTCCTCACAGCCAAATTTTCAATAATGCATAAACCAAAACAGGAAGAACTTCCTTCTCTTTTAACAACAATATATTTCTTTTAAAATGAAATAGCTTCCCCCAAATTTAGTCAACTTTCTCCAAAATATCTCATCCACCATAGTTATTACTCCTCTATCCATTTTTGGAGATATTTTGCCTTTTTTGAAAATTTAAAAAACAAATTTCTTTTCAACATGACTTTATTTCTTTTTTTTAAAATTTCTATTTCAAATGAATTTAAATGCTTTTAAACATTTTCATTTCCAAAAAGAATTTAACTTTAAAAATTTTCTTTTCAAAAAACTTTAACACTTTTAAAATTTTCATTTCAAAAAGAATTTAACAATTATAATTTCCAAAATGAATAACTTGATTTAATTCCACATAATTAATTTAAATAATCAATAAAATAAATCTAATCCAAGATTAGATTATTTTATTAATTAAGTTACATTAATTAATAAATTAAGTAACATTTCTAACACTACAACTAGATTTATTTAATAAACAACCTAAATACAAAAAGCCATTTATTTACCTTTTTCAACTTGAAATTAAATAAATCAAGGAGAGATGAACAACAAAGAAGCAACTTAACCTGACTAAAACCTGATGACACACTATGACTAGGGTGATGACCTGGCATAGAAAACCTAGCTACTATATCCCAATCAAAAATCGTTGGCCAATGGACATGCTCAAACCTATGAAATCAGGTGGAGTTGATGTCCTGTACCTGTCAACCTGCGAACAAAGAGTATATCAAACATGCATCTATATATATATGTCATTATAAAACACACCGTGAAGAGGAAATCTCAGAATCGTAGGGCGCTCGCAAGCGAATGGTACAATCTCATCCCCTTCACCAATACAGAATTACTAACTGACGAATCTAACATCAATAATATAATCAAAAGCATAAAGCATCATTAATTCAAATATTTTCTAGGCTAATTCAAAGCATACCATAATGATAACATCAAAGTAAAATACCATCACATCAAAATATAACATTTCCATCACTTTATAGTTAGCGATCAAATAGTAACCAAGTACCATAGACAAAGTATTAACAGAACAAAGCATAACAAAGATAAAACATTGCCCAATCAAAAGAGCCAAAATGGAGGGGTGCTACACAATGCTAAGGGGTACAAGGTCTTATTGGAAAAAATTTCAAGCTAAATTAACTAATTTATTGCATCAAATTGGAACACCAACAATTTTCTTTACTTTGAGTGCAACAAATATGTATTGGCCATATTTACATTCATTAATGCCAGGGACACATCCAACTAACCCACAAGAAGCACATAAATGGAGACAACAAAATATTATTGACTACCCACATATTGTGGCACAATACATGCACCTATGATATACAATATTTCACAAGGAAATACTACAAAAGGGAATGAAGGTAAAAGATTATTGGTCAAGATATGAATGGTAGCATAGAGGATCACCACATGTGCATGGATTCATATGGTTAGATGGAGCACCTAACATAGACAACCTTAATTGGAGAAATGATTATGAAATAAAAAATGTTCAAAAATATTTTGATTCTATTGTTCATGCATGGAATCCACGGGGAGACCCACATCAACGACACATACATGTATGATATTAATTATCAATTATATATTCTTTTTACAATATATGATACTTAAAATTTTGTATTTCAATTAATAAAATATGTTATATCATGAATGATAGGTCCTACAAAATTTTACACAACATCCATGCCTTCGAAATACACAAAAACTAAGCCAAATAGACTTGGCACGTGACTATGAAGAGTTGATCAATTGTGTTGAACGCCATACAATGTGTAAAGAGGGTGCTTGCCTTCAGAAAAAAAGAGGAAGAATGGTTTGTAGGTAAGATATGTATACTTTCATATATTTTGTACCAATAAATAACTAAAATGTTTATATAAGCTAACAATTTACTCTTTGTTTGTAGGTACAATGCACCATGGCCATTACATCTAGATGGATCAAAATTATTTGAAGATCCAACCACAGGTGATAAAGTATATGAACCTACAAGAAATGATGATAGAGTAAGCACACATAATCGTAATATACTTTAGTTATGGAGAGAAAATGTAGATTGGTAACCAGTTCTTTCAAGACATGCTGTAATAAATTATATTGCAAAGTATGCAGCAAAAGCAAAAAAAGAGATAAGAAACTTATCATCGAATCTTAATGCGACTTGCAAATATTGAAAATCCAGATGAAGCAGCATCAAAGGTGTACAAGAGACTCCTAACATAAACCCTCATTGAGAGAGACATTGGAGCACAAGAAACATGTCATATGTTATTGGAGTTGCCATTGGTAGAATGTAGTAGAGTATTTGTTACATTAAACATTTCAAGAGAGGTGTTCAAACCAGTGCTAAAAGATGAAGAAAATGATGATGATGGACATCTAAAACATTTCATTCAAGGATACATGGATAGACCATATGCAATGGACAGTATCACACTTATAAATGTAGCTAGATTGTGGACATATAATCCCAAAAGAAAAAGAGATAACAAATGGGAACAAAGGACTATGGCAACTATTGTAAGAGTGTTTCCAAGATTTACCACCATACCTACACGTCAATCAGAAAAGTGGGTTGATTTTTGTTGGTCAAAGTTATTGTTGTACAAGCCATTTCGTAATATACAAAGGGATATTGGACTTGATGATAATACAATTATGTCAAATTGGGACTCAATTATGATCCATGGCATTTAGAACGAAGAATTATTTTAGATGAAATTGAAAATCACAATGATTCTAAAGATGAGGATAATTTACCAAATGATCATAATATAATTGAACATGAGTGGGAGATCATATCAAGATTACACCGTGGACAAATTATGGATGCAACAGAAATAGATATGTTAGGAAGAAGAGATATTGATAGACAAACTCCATGGAGTGTTGAATATCAAGGAGAAGATTATACAAATAATGCAATAAATTTTATCAACTCTATGAAATAAAATGGCTTACTGATACCTAATGATATGTTGTCAACTATATCATATGGAACATTAGGTGCTAAGCAAAAAAAAACACTTGATATTATTATGTCACATTATAATCGACAGGATGATGTCGTGCCACTATACATGATAATTCAAGGAACAACTGGAATAGGTAAATCATATTTTATTAATGCAATTCATCAAGCTCTTTATGATGCATCATAGCCAGAATGTTCTCCCTTATTATTACTAGCACCAACTGGAGTTGCAACCTTTAACATTGGTGCATCAAAAATTCATTGAACTTTAAGAATACCTATTGCAGATTTTTTTGAATTAGAAGGAATAAGGCTCACAAGTCTTCAAGAAGAAATTCAACATATAAAATACATATTAATTGATGAAATGAGTTTTATTGGACAAAATTTGTTACAAAATATTGATTCAAGACTACGCTAGGCTTATCCTGAAAAGGCAAACATGAGTTTTGGTGGAAGATCAATCATTTTGGTGGGGGATTTGGGACAACTACCTCCTATAAGTGACAAACCACCTTATGATAGTAATGTACGTGCGAAAATATTATGGGAAGAGTTTAAGATAGTTGTTATGTTGGATAAGGTGTTCAAACAAGAAGGTGAAAGTGAAGACCAAAAAAGGTTTCACCAATTGCTCACAAATATTAGAGATGCACATCCAACCATAGATGATTGGAAATTACTCATGACAAGAACAAATGCTTCATTACATCCAACAATTAAGGAGGAGTTTGATAATAATATTCATCTATTTGCAACAAATGATAATGTACATAGCCATAACAGAAAAAAGTTACATTCATTAAGAAGACTAGTAGCCCATAGCATTGCAACCAAAGAAGGTAGCGCAAATCCAATAGAAGGTCAGAATGATGAATTGGATGTTGAATTATTAGTTTCAAAGGATGTAAGGGTCATGTTAACATCTAATTTATGGATATAAGCAGGTCTAGTGAATGGAGCTTTAGGATACATCAAAAATATCATATACAAACCTAGATGTGGTCCACCAAATCCACCTACATATGTTATGGTTGAATTTGATAATTACTCTGGAATTCCTTTTGAAGATGCATCTCCAAATTTAATTCCAATTTCACCAATACAAAGGGGTCACACACGTCAATTGCCCCTACGATTGGCTTGGGCACTAACGATCCACAAATCACAAGGATTAACTCTTTCTAAGGCAACAATTGATATAGGACCAAGAGACATGGAAGGATTAACATTTGTTGCTATATCACATGTTAAGTCTTTGGATGGAATTATAATCTCACCACCATTTACATATGATCGTTATGAAAAAGTGAAGACAGGAAAGTAACTTGCCAAAAGAAAAGCAGAGGAAGAAAGACTAAAATCTTTGTAAACATAACATTTTTATGTGATGTATATATTTTTCAAGTGAATTCTTCTATTAATATTGATATTAAATTTTTGGTATAAAATATGAATTGTCTCATTCATTATGAATTCCTATTGTACACATCTCTTTGTGCATTTGAATAAATATGATATGAATCATGATTTGTAAAGTATTGTAATTCTTTATTTAAAATAAAATATGTGATAAATTATTATTTTACATTGCGCATTGCGGATGTTACTAGCTTATCTATCTTAATATATTAATCTATATATTATACACCGAGAGATATCATTTTCGAGGTGTATTTTTTAAATTCAAAAAAGCAAAAAAATGAAAACAAAATGCCTTGAAAATGATATCTCTCGGCGTATAATATATAGATTAATATATTAAGATAGATAAGCTAGTTATTATTATTGTTATTATTGTTATTATTGTTATTATTATTATTATTATTATTATTATTATTATATTTTTTTATAATATTCTAAATATTATGGTCTTATTAATAGTACTATTTTTTAATTTTTTCTTATTAATATATTATCAATAATATTATTATATTATGATATACGTAGTAAATTATTATATTCTTATTATATTATATTATTATATATTATATTCTTTTATAACCATAAGCCTTTGAATGAAGCCTAATAGAAATTGAATTATATTTGAATCATAAACATAACCATAATTGTAATTTAATGATAACTAAACCTAATTGTAAGCACACTAATGAATAAAGCTAAAGACTAACAATTAGTCTATAACCCCAACTTTGAATTTGTAATTGAATCATAATGCTAATTCAACCCTAAAACTAACAAATCATAACTGTAATTAAAACTATAATTTAACTCTATTTATATTATTATTATATATTTTTTTATTCAAGGGATAAACGCTTTTGACCAGAGCTATGAACCGTATACAACCATTCAACGATACCACCCCAATGAGGTTTGAACCTTGGTGGCAAGAACAACAATGCCACCTTATAAACCATCACACCATGCCAATACTGGCTATATTATTATTATATTAATATTATATATTGTTTGTATTATTTTTGTTATTATATTTAATTTATATTACTAATTATTATATTATATTATAATATATAATTATATTGAATTAAATTAAATTAAATTATTAATTTATATACTATACTATTATATTTATATTTTATTATTATATTAGTTATTTGATATATATAATATTCATAAGTTTAATTAAAATTTTAAATAAAAAAATAGCTTCCCCATTGTTTAGGCTCTTCATACAAATTCTCATGGCTTCAAGGGTAAAAAATAAAACAAAAAATTCCAAGTGAAAATGTAATGTTTGTAATTTTGCGAGCTTTAAAAATATAATAAAATGGAATGAAAAGGTTTCGGGGGCATGCAAGGAGAACAGGAGCGAGAAACTCTATGCAACGAGATGCTTTGTATTATGTTGAAATCTCTACCTAATGGAACCCTACACAAATAAAAAATTGGCGTAAAACCTTACACAAATAATAAACGACAGAAATTTGGTAGAAAATAATTTGAAACTTAAAAAATCCAACAAAAAAAATCAACGACTATAAAATTTTCAATCATCTTGCATCGTATTTAAATGATGTGCACCGTTGATTGGCTAACTCGACTCACTCTTCTCACATAGGATATGCCTTCAACATAATTAACATATTAATACAAAATTTACATAATCATTTAAAATACATGCTTATATTCTAGCCTAGTGGAACAAACATACATTTACCTATAATTTGTAAATATTAACAGATTACTACAAAATTTACTTAGTCTTCTAAAATGCATGCCTATATTCTATCCTAGTGGAACAAACTAGTAGTTACATACAATTTTTAATGTTGGATAAAGTATAATAGCACCTTATATTTATAATACCTATAATTTAGCTTTTGTAGCTTACTTTATCTGGAAGCAAGGTAAAATCCATTTCTAAAAAAAAGACATAATAGTTCACCTTCATTTAGCCAATCATGTTTACAATAAATGATTTTAAAAATTTATAAAGTTAAATATTTTACATGTTCACTTTAGGAAGATTGTATTTTATTTGAAGATATTTTTGTTTGTTTGTTTTTGATTGATTCAAAATCAACTTATTAATAACTAATTAAACAAGAAAAAACAAAACTGATTGCAATAGTATTGCCTATGAAAAGTACTAATAAATAAATTTATGGAACCACTAATTCTAAAAGTACTACAAAATTTTAGCAATGATTACTAAATACCAGTAACAACATCAAAATCTGTTATCAAATGACCAATAGACACAAATATTTGTAAGTTCTATCACTAAATAGTTTAAATTTATAGTTTTAATCATTACATGTATTAGTTAGCGGGCAAGGCTATAAAGACTATAAATATTTGTGTCATTATAATATCTATTGAGAGCTTTGTAGTGGGGATAAAACTTTTATAAAGAGATAACCCATAAAAACATTTGAGACCAAATCCAAAAACTACTATATTTTTAATGATTAAAATTAAAAAATATTGGAAAACACATAATTAATTATTTAATATATTTATTAATCCTAATTTTAATAATATATATATATGTTTCAATCCCTAATTCAATAGTCTTGTGACATTATAGCCATGGATAAGCCAAATATGTTTCAAATTCAAAATGTGGCGGCCATCACTAGAAGAATCAACTAGCAACTCTTAGTGCTATTTGAGGAGATAACAAGCACAAACATATATATATATATATATATATATATATATATATATATATATATATATATATATATATATATATATATATATATATATATATATATATCCCTAATTCAATAGTCTTGTGACATTATAGCCATGGATAAGCCAAATATGTTTCAAATTCAAAATGTGGCGGCCATCACTAGAAGAATCAACTAGCAACTCTTAGTGCTATTTGAGGAGATAACAAGCATAAACATCTTGCTACCTCCCTTCACAATCTTATGTTTGAGAGAGCTTTTAGTAGTAATATAGATAAACAAGTTTATATTAGAGACATTTAAGAATTGAAATTGTATTTAGATTCTAATGGAAAGCAAGTGTGTCATTACAATTGTATCAAATGATAATGAAAATTTTGAAAGCCCTAGATTTTTTTCTACTTCAACTTTTGGATTTCATGATTGATATTAGAGAATAGGTGTAGTTGGTGCACAACCAACTAGTCCAAGATAGTAAAGCCTTATGTTGTTTTCGAAGGCGAGAGGTTTAGTAATGAATTAGTTGACATGATAAAGAAATTTGCACATACAAGAAGCCTTGATATGTTTAGGCTCTACCATATGTTCAAAAATTTGGGTTTAAAAACTTGAAAAATTATCAAGCTAAGTTGGGAAAGCTACATGACAATGTGAGGGTGCAAGGAGGGACTAACGGGGTGGTTGTGGCTTCACCACTCAATGATATAACATGGATATTATTGTACACAAAAGATGCCATTTTGGGGGTGGTGTAAGAAGAAGAAGATGACTTGGTACCTTATATTCTTAGCTTTTGTAAGGTCTCCATCTCAGGATTTACCAATGGCTAGCCAAAGCTCATAGTCTTGGACAAATTGATGTAACAAATTTCTCTAGATTTGATGAAGGATACGATGATTGTTGCCATAAGGAACCCATACCATATGATTTGTATATTTCGATGGATTGAATCAAGCCATTTTCCTAAAAGCGAGTAGAAGCTTCTTTATCTTGGCCTTATTCCAAACTTTTCCCCACACAACCTCATAACATAATGGTGTGAGGACAACAACATACCACTTTATGTGAACCATGGAAAACCTAGGGAAAAACTAGGGAAATATCACATTTGTAGAAGCTAGGTAGTCTTGAAGGCCATCAAAATGATGACAATTTTTATTGTTGTGAAGTTCGTGATGGGATCATTCAACATACAAAGATAAGCACTACTTGACTCAAATTGTTGATCAAATTGATAAACAATTGTTGATGCATTATAGAATCTAGAATGATGTTATTTCTAATTTCATTACTCTATATTAAATTCACTAGATTATTAATTTTTTTTGTTGACATACAATGACAATATACATTTTACCTATCTTCTTTCAATTAAAAAATATTATGAATAAATTTACTACATACTAAAACAAGTTAAAAATATAAAATACATTTTAAAAAAAATGTGTTCATCTTGAATATGGCCTATGGGCCAAAAAATTAACCGTGCAGCCGCATGAAACGACTTTGCTCGAAGAGCCTTATGCGATATTTTAACGGTAACAGTCTCTTCGTTAGACAAACCAAACGCGAGGAGCAGCAGGCCTGGACATTCAGAAAGCTGTCAAAAATCCTTGTTACCATAAATGAAGCCTTATCGACGAGATCATTTCATCTCTTCTTTAAGACAGGTAACAGTACATACCATTTCTCAGATATTTGTATGGACACTTCTAATTCTTGCATTGCAAGGTTGCCAGATTAAAACAAGCTCTTTAAGAGTTCAATGCAAGTTCGTCTCTTAAACCATGAGTTCTTGTGTACGTTTTCTTTTCCACTAATATTTAATGTTTGGGGACATATTGGTTTATTTGGAGCATATCTAGAACTTCATTTTTTTCTCAGCATTCACATACCTTCAAATTTCTTCACCTCTCCATAAAATTGATAAACTGTGATGGGTAAATTAAAATAAAAGATTAAACACATTTCCTGTAACTTGCCAAGAAAATAATGTCATGAACATCAAATTCAGAGACATTTACTTTTGATCTACTAATCTAAATATTAAATCAAGACAGTCGCACGAAGCTCAGGAAATTTAAACAATTTTCTAATCGAGTAAACATGCTTTCATACACCCACAACCATTTTGCCCTGAATATGTTAAAACTCTTTTTTCTTAATTAAAAATTTCAAGTTCTTATTTTACTTTATTTGTGAGAATCGTCTTAAATGAGATTCAATCTATTTTCTGTGGTAGGTAGAGCGCAGGATTACATCGGAATGCCCATCCAAAGGAACCTCAAACAAGGGAAAACTGAATTTGGGAAACACAGACGAGGGTTTTGGAAGAAACCCCGACAAGAGTTTTCCAAGAAAACCTGATGTTTCTCCTGCCAAAAGGCACAAAATGATTACAAACTCAGAAGACAAACCTGTACCCACTTCTTCAAAATTTGAGAATGACAGCAGAGAAATGCAGTCCAGGATAGCATCACCAGATGAACAATTCAGTTTCGGGTCGCCAATTATGGGCTATAGGGCACAGGTCTTCATTGATGCCTCGCCCTCTTCTGGTGAAAGTGAGGCAGCTGCAGAATTTCTTTCTCATCCGTCCAATCAAATGTGGATGAATTCATCAGGAGAACCAGAGGCTGAAACCTGGGAAGATTACCCAGATATTGGTGATAGTAAAGAATATACAGAGAGAGAATCTGGAGGTTTTGATGACATCGTTGACCTATGTAAGCTTTTGAAGCTTGATGGGGACTGTTTACTGGCGCCCCAAAAATCTCATCAGACCCTTGAGATGGATGAACCCGACGGGGTTAATATGGAGTATCAAGTCTCTTCATTCTATTCTAGAGTTGCACAGGTGAAGGGACCGAAGGCGGAGAAGGAAGTTCAAGCTTTGGATGCTTGGATCCATCATTTTGTAGATCGGAAGAAGGAACCGTTCAGGCTAGCTCATCTTCTCCTTGCCAAGGCTGCTTCACAACATATATTAGGTGAGATGGATTTTCCAGAAACTTCACAAGAGTTCTTGGTTAGTTGGCCTTCAACTTGTTGTAAGCATTTAGAATGTTGCAGATGACCATATTCAATTCGTGATGAAAATTTTATCTACTCTTCACAACAGAGCTGAATCAGCACCCCTTCTTTCAGTGCTATATGTAGCAAGATGGGCACTAATCATTAAAATGTATATGGTAAAATTTATGGCCTATTGTTTTTTGCCATTTGGTTGGATTTTCAAAAATTAGATTGGTCAATTTGCAAAATTTTATAACACAAACATTAACAAAAATTATTAGATACACCTAAACCTACAAGTATTAATAGTAAAATCTACTTTTTTCCCCCAAACATCAGCATATAATACCTATACTTCTTATTTTTGGAAAGGGGAAGATTTGCCAACTATTTTACACTTGCAAATTTTTTTTTCAAATCTTCACTTGTTGAACGGCATTTGTAGAAACAATGGCATCTGATCTTGGATAAGTTGATTCCATGACTTCACTGAAATTGCATGGATCGAATCTAAACTTGAACATTGTGACTTCAAATGTAATTTGATATAGATTATGAGAGTCTTGCCCAAGTTAAATATTTTGGACAATGATAACAAAATCCTCATACATTTTTGGTTTTACAGGTCAAGCAAAATGTTAGAATTCACAATCTTTACTATTTCTTCCTAATTAATTACTTTTGTATTCAGCTTTATTAATAAAAGCATTGTACACATGCTTTTTAAGTTGTCGTTTTGCTAAATTGGTTTATCGCACATGCTTGGGAAGTAAGAGTTCATTTGGGTAGAATTAGTATAAATAGAGGGTTTGATAATAAAATGAATCATCCATGAATTATATTGTATTGAGTACTGCTCTTGGAGGTTGCCATCTTAAAGGTCAGTGATATATTGTAATGTGAATTTGTGATTTCAATGCAATATGATTCCTGTGTTTCTATATGCCACATACATTTTTTGGATTCCTATTATTTGACTAATCTTTTGCGAGGACCATATCATTTGGTATCAAACTCTTACCAAGGCCATGTTTTGTTGCAGCATATTTTGCTTAGGGCCTAATATGACTGTCCATTGTATGTTGTCACCTTAACCTCTTGGGATCTTGGTGATCAAAAAGTGGATAAAAGTAGTGGCACTAAGATTTTGTTCCAATTTTTTTTCTCGCTCCTAGTTTTTGTCATCTTTAGGGTAGAAGCCTTGTACCAAGGGTTTTCAAATATCATGAAAGAGCTGTTGTTTTGGGCTGATCTGGATTCTCCATATAGGATCCAATGAAGGTTGGAGGGGTTGCCCTCCAAAACCACACCATCAAACAACCTTTGTATGTGGTCTTGTACTTCCCATAGGTGTTTTGAAACCTATCCCTAGGAAGCCAACAACCATAACCTATGATGCAACAGTAAGTTGTCCTGGGAAGTTACTCGCATCATTCTTGATTTGTTTGGATTGGTATATTTGTAGGTCTATAAAATAGACTCTCCCTTTAGAGACTTTCTTTTCTTCCATTTTGCCCTCCCACCCTAGCCTATTTGGTGTTGGAGAACATTGCCACTAGTGATTATTGTGTCTAGCTTTGATAGAATACAATTTCTAGTGGTAATGTGTTTAGTGGGTTTGTTACAATTTCTCTGCACCAAATTTGTATCAGTATACTCTAGTGACTAGTCAAACACATGGTTTACAACATATAACTCTCCATCTAGCTACAAATTGCAGAAATTTATTGCATTTCCAGCCCACAGTGATCTAAAATTTCAAAAACCTAGGTAAAAAAATGGGTATTTTTGAAAATCATCACTCGATTTACTGTCTTGCTATGATCCTCTCTTCAAGTTGATTGTTTCGGTATATAACTCTAGCACACACTTTTTACCGACTTTGGACCCCCTTCTAATGGTGAACACTCGCTCCAAGGAAATGGATACTATAGTTGTAGCATCGTAAATTGTCACCCTTGACAATTTCACACTAGGTTCAGCTCCCCCCTATGTGCCTGGACCAAATTGTGCTCTTAAATTGTCCGTTTTATGGTCATTTTTGGAAAATCAGAATTAAATTGGGAGGTTATGATTTAATATATATTCAACAACACTTGAAGACCCAAAATAGGTCTGGACTAGGGCACTAATGCCCTTGTCCAGCCTAGACTTGGGCGCTAGTGCCCCTGTCCAACCTAGACTAGGGCTCTAGCACTCCTATCTAGCCTAGACTAAGATGCTAACGCCCCCTTGTCCAGCCTATTTTGATACCAATTTAAATATATTATTGTCAGCATTTTAACATTTATAAATTTAAATTCATCTATATCGGCTTTTGATAATTAATTTTGCGGAAAATCAAGAAATGCATATAAATACAAGTCTTTTTCTCCATTTGAAATCCTGGTGAATTGGTGGAGCAATTGAGTATCCTAAAAAACAATCAAGAGCAGAATTAACAGAATTTACAACACTTATTATCAGTCAAGATTCATGATTGCAATGCATCAAGTTTATATGTGAGTGTGTTCATGTTTTATGTTCATTTGTTTTGTGAGTACTAACACTTGTAGGACCTTCAATTAAGCATCCAATTCTCCTTGTATGAGATGAGTACAATGACTTCGGTCCATCAAGGAAAGCAAATCTGAGTGGTAAGTTGCAGCACTTGTCAATTTATCATTCCTTTTTATCCATTTGCCTCTGCCCAACCTAGGGTAAGCACTCTTTACATCATCATAGCTATTGTGGAGGTGGAAACACCAAAATGGTTTTTGACTTAGGCAAGCCCCTATACGACAACCCTTTCTCTCCTCTCTTTGGTGCAGGCGACAGATTTGAAGTGGATTTGGGAAAGGATTGAAGACTTAATTGCAAGATCAAGCCTTCAAGTCTCACATGTCAACAAATTAGGGAAAGTGGAATTAATCATCAACAAACGAAGTTTCGAAGTTGAGTCCGAAAAGGAAGAACTTATAGACTGTGACCATCTAAGATCCGTTTGTTGATTTTGAAGATCTGTATTTCCATGTCTAGGATGCCAATGCCCTTGTCCAACCAGTTTGAGCTCAAATTCACATGCGAGGTTCCTCTATCTCGGCACTCCATTGTTTTGTATCTCATTTCTATGTTTCAATTCTATGCTTCTCTGTATTTATGATAGTTCACTACAATTCAATAGTTGACCTAGATACACATTTGCATTATCAAATCAAGTCAATTCATAGTCAATCAATCATCTTCCCCAAAAGAACCAAATCCTTGATCCACCATTCTGGTTAGTAGCCAAGTTGGTGTTTGTGATCATTTTTGGTTCCTTCCAATATGATGTAGGAGAAAGTGTGATTTAGACCCTGGATCCCTTTTTCCCACATCACAACAGTATTTGTTAAATTGGAGGAATTTGAGTCTTGTATCTCCTTCCTTAGCGATGGACAAGCTCAAGTACTAGAATTTCTTAGTTGCCTAATTGGTCATGAATCATGCCATGACTACTTTGATAATACCAACTCTAGTTTTCACTCCATCAAAATGCCTCAAGGTTTAAAACTTGATTTACCCAAATTTCATGGTATAGACCTTGCCAGTTGGGTCTACTATGCTAAACAATATTTTACTTTCCACAATACTCCTTGGGGGACATGGCTCGTAGTGCCTCATTCAACTTGGAAAAAAGAATCAATATAGTGGTACAAATGGTACATAAAGGCCAATTCTGAGCCTAGGTGGACTAAATTTGTAGAGCTTCTTTTGGTTCACCTTGGCCCTAATGCCTATGTAGATTTTACAGGAACTTTAACTAAATTTCCGCAACTTGGTTTTGTGGATGACCACCCTAATTGAATTTAAGAAACTTTCCAACCAAATTGAAGGCTTGATAGATGACTTCTTCACTAGTAATTTCATAAGTGGCCTCAAGGAGGAAATTTGGGCTTAGGTCAAAATGCTCAAACCTAAGGATATGATCAAACCTATGATCAAACCTAGGATATGATGGTGGTCATAGGTTTGACAAAAATTATAGAAGATAAGTTCACAACTCAATGTCGCTTCTCCCAATCCGTGCTCCACACTTGTCAAATGTTTGACTAAAGCAAAAATGCAAGCTCATCGAGAAAAAGGGTTGTATTACAATTGTGATGAAAAATTTACCCTTGGCCATCATTTTGTCAAACAAAAGTTGTATTTGCTTAATGTTGAATGTACACATGAGACAAGTGAATGAAAAGATGCCGAAAAAGCCTTGGAAGAGGGGCAACCCTTGGTTGAGGATTCAATTGTCAAGGATCCTCCTGAAATCTCTATGCATTCATTGGTTGGAATCTCCACTCCCTATACCATAAAGGTCAAAGGGTTTTTTAAGAAATATGCTCTCACAAATCTCATTGATTTAGGTAGTACAAATTTTTTTATTGACCCCAAATTAGCCAAACAAGAAAATTGTTTTATCCACCCTTCTAGCTTTGAAGTAATGCTTGCCAATGGTGGAACCTCACCTTGTAAAGGTAGGTGTCAAAATGTTTGCATCTCCATGGGGGACTACACTCTCAAGTTTGACATGTTTTCCCTCCCCTAGGAGGTTGTGACATTGTATTGGAAACCCATTGGCTCCAAACTCTTGGTCCTATCTTGTGGGACTTTTATGAACTTTGGATACAATTCATTGATAATGGCCAATAACACACTTTACAAGGACTAACACTTGGCTCCATTAGTCTTATTAGTTCTCATTGCATGGAAAAGGTACTCAAAAAGAGGTCTCATGGGATTGTTGCCCCAACTTTTTGCTCTTCAACTTAAGGATTCCTTTGCATCCAACCTGCCCAAGGATCTATAGGAACTTTTGTCTTGCCATGTAGCTATCTTTTTGAAACCAATTAGCTCATCACCATTTTGTTTCAAAGATCATGCAATTCAACTTTTGCCTAAGAGTATACCTCTAAATATCCGCACATATTGGTACCCATTTTGCAAAAGACTGAGATTGATGCATTAACCTAAGAACTCCTATACCAAGGGGTTATTGGACCTAGCACCAGTCCTTACTCCTTCCTAATCCTATTGATGCACAAAAAAGATGGGTCTTGGTGTAGCACCCCTCCATTTTGCTCATTGGATCGATCATTGTTTTTATGTATTCTTCACTTTTGTTAGCACTTTGATTTTGATACTTGGTTACTTTTGACCGCTATCTGTTAAGCGATGTAAACATTATATTTTGATGGGATGGAGTTTTATTTAGATGTTATTATTATGGCATGTTTTGTATTTGCGTAGCAATTATTTAATTTAAAATGTTTTATGCTTTAATTATATTGTGGTTGTTAGACTCGTCAGTTTTAGAGTCTGTATTGGTGAAGGGGACGGGATTGTATCACTCGCTTGCGAGCGCCCTACGATTCTGATACTTCCGCTTCACGGTGTGTCTTATTATGTATATATATTTGCACGTTCGATATGCTCTTTGGTTGCAGGTTAACAGGTACAGGACATCGACTCCACCTGATATCACAGGTTCGAGCGTGTCCATTTACCAACGGTTATCGATTGGGAGATAGTAGCTAGGTTTTCGTGTCAAGTCGTCACCCTAGACATAGCTGTCGTCAGGTTTAACAGTTTTGATTGGTTTATTCCTCTCTGGTTAGCTTTTTCAATTCGTATTTTAAGGCTATTAAATGGTGGGTATGGATAAAGTGATGATTTAACATATCTAGTTTCCATGTAGAATATTATTTTATTGCATTGATTATTTGGGTCTAATTAATAAAATAAAATTTAGTTTATTGATAAACTAGGCAAATGGTCACAAATTAATTGAAATAGTTATCTTGCCATTATTGTTTATCTAAATTCAAATTTAAATGGAAATGAGAATCATGTTATATACTTGAATTGGATTTAAAATAAAAATAGAAATGTGAATTATATTTCACTTTTTGAGTTTTTGAATAAATCATATTCTTGCAATTTTGGGATTTTAGTTTTAAATAAAATCATGAAATTTTGAAATGCATGAATTGAAATTTTGAAAGTAAATTGTTTTAAAATTTAAAAAAAGAAAATATCCTCCAAAAGCCCAATAAATTTAGTGGGTGGATATTTTAGGGTTTGACCAAATTTGGGGAAAGTTCTATGTAAGAAATGAAATTTCATTTGTTTTGCAATTTTGGATTTTGGTGGAGAACTTGGCTGTGGCTGAATTTGGAGTTGGAAAGAGATTGAATCATCATTGTTGGAGTCTCAAAGCTTGGGGAGAAAACACCAAGTTCATCTTCACTTTTGTTTTCCTTTTTAAATAATCTTCAAAATGCTTGTTTGCTGTTTGAAAACTTTTGAATGCCATTTTAGATGCAAAGAAAACCATGTGAAAATGATTTAAAATCTTGCAAACTCCTGCTAGATTAGGAAAGAAAACCCAAAACAAAATCTCAATGGAAAGTAGGAAGAAAACCCACATAAATCTTGATTCCAAATTTGATATTCTAAACTTTAGTTGTTTTGCCAAATTCAATTCTATTATTGCAAAAAAAAAATTGTGTTCATTTGCCCAAAATGACTGAAAATGGATTATGGGTATATAAATTTATAAATATACCTGTGTATATATGCATATATTTCATTATATGTAAATATACAAACAAGTATATTATAAATATACTGTGTTTTGGTTTTTTTATTATTCTGGGGAAACAAATTCTCTGTGGTTTTTAAAATACAGGGTTACCCTGTTTTCGCGTTTTATTTACAATGGGTTTAATTTTTTAAAAAAATTTAAAAGAAAAAAAATAAAAATTATTTTTTATTGGAGGGCGGGCCGAAACCCTGCACCCACAGCGTCGCCGTGTGGGAGGCCACGTAGCCATGGGAGGCGCTGTGTGGGGCGGCGCCAACAACACCCCCCATACGGGGGAGGCTACGTGGCAGCCTGGCCCTTCCCCATACGGGTGGGGCCGCGCCCAGAAATTAGGGCGTGCTTTTTTTTAAAATTAAAATTTAATTTATATTTTTTTAATATTATATATATATATTATATTTTATATATAATATATTATATATATATAATGTTTAATATTTATTTAAATAATAAATAAATCTACCATAGTATATACATTGAATATATATTTTTCTACATTCTTATATTTAATATATATTGTATTTTTGGTATAGATGAGTTTTTTTTATTAATTAATTGATTCTAAGTTGAAATAGAGACTAATTGATTTTTAACTAAATGTTTATTTGTTAAAATATTTTGATTATAAATATAATTGTTAAACATAGAGTTAATGATTGATTTATTTTAATCAAAAGACTTTATTAATTAAAATGTTTTGATTATGAATATGATTGTGACATTTAGAGTAATGATTGGTTTTAAACATATCAATGTCGTGAAATGAAATTTGGTGTACTTGATTGAAGAAATGCAAGTAATGAAAACTGTGATTGACTGGATTTAGGAAATCCGAACTTTAGCTTATTTATTTGTTCGAAATGCTTTTAGTGATTATTTGTTCTTTCTCGATGTTGTGAGAATAGAGTAAATGTTTTGAAGTCTTCCAGATAGGGGTTCGTTTATTGTTTTGGGTTGTCATTTTGATAGTCAACCTTTGGATTCTTGGGGTAGTGCGTCAAATTTTATCTAGCTTTAACCCGGTTATTGTGAAAGGGATGTGTGGACTTGAGGTCCTGTATAGGAGTCATTCTCCTTAGGTCGCACTTGTGTACCTTGAGTGTGGATCTACTCCATGAGTTGGTTTAGAGGAGTGGCTTGCAATGGGGGACGACACACAAAGTGGTGTCAGGGAAACCCTTTGCAAGTTGGTTAATTTAGTGATAACATAATAAACTTTTAGAAGCTTAGGTTGCATCAAACATTAAATAAGATTAATTATGCCTCGCTCATGGACCCAAGGGCTGGTCTAGACTTGGGATGAGACGAGAAGGCCTGGAATGGCAAGGTCATCTATCTTGTCTTCACGAGAGGTAGTTGATTCCGCATGAGTGAGCATGGGTGCCGGGATTTCGATAGAGGCCACCAGGATAACCCATAGTGGGGGCCGGAGCCTAGGAAGATTCCCAGAGGATATCCCTTGACGAGCTATGCGATGACACTCTTTCTAAGTCAACAGTATGTATTTGGTTTTGTGAGTTTAGCCTTTGTGACATTCTTGATCTATTTTATGTCTGGAAGCAATGTGACTTATGTTAGTGGTGTGAGGGTCGTACTAGAGTTGTTCGTATGGCCATTCAGCTCTTGTGATGTGGTACTTGTGTTTATTTCTTTTCAATTTTGTGTAGCCTATGTTTTAAGGTTGACGGTCTTGCCTAGGAATCCTTGTTACTATCTCCTAGCATGGGGGGTGAGCCTTCGGGTATCACATGGTTGGGTGGAACGTGCATCTTAATCCGTTGGGTCGGCTTATGTTCTTTGGACGAGATTTCCAGTTGGAGAGCTCGTGGGATCTAGTTCTTCATGTTTTATTTCTTCAGTTTTAAATGTAATTTAATACCCCTCTTTGTATTGAGGTGGAAGTTGTATATTGTAACCTTATATTCTGGAAGTATCTCATTCGGGGAATGAGTGTTGTAACCTTAATGTAAAGCATATCATTGGGATCATGTGGAACTCTTGTATCTTTGATTTAATTTTATTATGTATGGAATGTATGTGCAATTAATTGTTAATCAAATATATGTAATGGTTTTAATTCTTGTTTCATAATTGGGTTAATGTAAGCTCAGTCTTGTAACCTTAGGGGTTGTTGGCATTGTGTAGTGAACCTTCATTCACTTTGTTTTGCCTTTAAAAAACAAAAATAAAAAAAATTATTGCGTTTATGCTGTTATGTGCAACTTCCCCTAGGGTTGCGTGGCGGGGGTGTTACACATGGTGCCTTTGCATCAATTTTTGAGAGCTAAACAAAATCACTGTCAAAGATAAATTTTCCATTCTAGTGGTTGATGGGCTCTTAGAGCCTAGAGGAACTCCATGATGCCCATTTTTTCTCCAAGTTGAATTTATAGCCTAGTTATCATTAGATTCACATCCATGAAGAGGACATTCCAAAAATTGCCTTCCGCATTCATGATGGTCATTATGAATTTCTTGTCATGCCATTTGGCATCACCAATGCACTATCTGCATTTTAGAGCTTGATTAAAAAGCTTTCCTACCTATTCCTTCGACAATTCATCCTAGTCTTCTTTGACGATATCCTAATTTATAGTCACACCTAAGAAGATTACCTATTGCACTTGGACTGCACCCTTCAAATCCTTTTTGTTAACTAATTATGTGCCAACACTATAAATGTTCCTTTGGTCAGATTGAAATCGAGTACCTTGGGCATATTGCTTCTAGAAGGACTTAAGGTGGATCCAAAAGATTGAAACCATGAACAAATGGCCAAAATCCAAAAACTTGAAGAGCCTTCGTTGATTTCTTGGCCTCACAAAATATTATTGCAAATTTGTCAAGGACAATGGAAAAATTACCACGCCCCTCATAGACATGCTGAAGAAAGATTCATTCCAATGGTTCCCAATTGTTGAAGTGGCCTTTCAGATACTTAAGATAGCTATGTGCACGACTCCAGTCCTTGCTATGCTTGACTTCTCCAAAACTTTTTTCATTGAAAGTGATGCCTCAGGCTATGGATTGGGTATTGTTCTAATGCAAGAAGGGTGACCCCTCACTTTCATGAGTAAGGTTCTAATTGGAAAAAGTCTCACTTGTTCCACCTATGAGAAGGAAATGCTCACCATTCTTCATGTTGTCCACAAATGGCACCCACACCTTGTTTACTAGCACTTTTGCATTAATATTAGAAATGAAGGTGAACAACTATAAAATGGAAATTTGAATTTAATTGTAAATCTGATTTTATTTAGTAGATAACCAAATGAAGATTGCAATAAATTAAATCAGTAACACAAAGAAATATGGAATAATAGAAATAAACACAACACATTATTTACGTGGAGAAACCCTTTTAGAAAAAAACTTCACCATAAAGAGAGGCCCAAGTTTATCTTCAGAAACAAGGATTACATACAATCCTTCCTTTCTCCTTTTCAGTCTTCAATCCTTTAGCACTTGTGTAAATAGAAGTTCTTTACTTGCTAATTACATTACCTTACCACCACCTTAAGCATCTCTTATATAGCATTTTCACCCCCTAAATGGGGTGTCCAAGTTGGTTTACACATTCCAATGCCCTCCTTGGAAGAATCCAAGCATTAATTACATATCCCAATGTAGTTTACAACTCACTAACCAAAATAACACATAGTTTGTTTTTATGGACTCCTCATTCGTCCACATCTCAAAGTATCTTTTGTCTTTGTAATGTCCCGTTTAATTCCTAAATGTCTGCAGTCTATGGTTCAAAAGAAATTAATAAAGATAATTAATATTACACCAAACTGACATTAAATAAAGATTAAGTTATTAAGAATGGTCAAGCAGCATATGAAAGGTTGTGTCCCTTAAGCAAGATAAGGTATATAAGAAAGGTAGATCTAGAAGGAAAGGCAAGGGCAAGGAATTATTAGGACTGATTACAAGTAATAGACAGCGGGACTAGCAAATTGACTTATTTAAAATTAAATTATTATTCTTCAAGTGCAGCGATGAAGAGTTGTAACTATTGAGGTGAAGAGGCATGACTCCCTCAAACTTGAGATATTAAAAGGAGAGCATTTCATTTGAGAAAGGGATACATAACATCATTCAATCAATCAATTAAGAATAGATATGATGTGACTCCTAATGTGAAAGTTTGTGACTCTTAATGTGAAAGGTTGACTCCCTCAATAATAAGATATGAAGGGAGATCATTTCCTTGTGGAGAACTCATCAAATCAAGCGGTAATTGGAAAAAGGAAAATAAAGAATTGGAATATAACATATCTATTGGAAATAAATATTGTTTCAGCAAGATTATTATTGGGAAGTGTTGATGTGTGTTTTATGATACACCAAACACTCTAGAATAAAGAGTCCAAAGACGCTCTATCCTCTCTTGAAAAGCTACCTCGTATGCTAAGATTGCAAGAAAGATCATATGGCAATTCCAATATTTCTTAAGTTAGGTGTGGATAAGCTCAATGGGTGTTGTGATATGCTGGTGACACAAAGGGACCCATGTTAGCAAATTACTCAAAAGTAAGGACTTAGGTGGATTTGACATTGAATGCTCTATATTTATTTTGGGAATTTTCAATTTTGAGATTTTTAAAAAAAGGAAAAAGGGATGAGGGTTTAGAAGTCCTATACTATTCCTATGAAATCAAGAGACGGTAGGATTAGGTGAAACTAAGGAAAAATACTTTGTTTCGCCACGATAACGACAACTACACAAAGCAAGTGCAATCTTCTAGTTTGTGCTTAAGATTTCTTTACCATGAATGATACCATCAAGAGAACAATATCATTCAAAGTAAGCATTGAAGCATCCACATTATAAGCTCAGTCTAACTTTACGCATTGAACGAAAATCATCCATTCAAAGAAAGTATGAGTGAAAGTTCCACCAATCTATACTATCAATCTATCATTCATCTAACATGCATTCAAATCAAATACTACTTTAATCTACTCTGTGGAAGAAAAATATGTAACCATGTAACCACTTGACAATAGAAGGATTCAAAGCAAATCATGCAATATGAACTTTATTCTCAAAGCAGTTATAAGCAACAATTTCATAAGTCTCTCCCATACAATGAAATGGGAAAACAAGAGTTTATATAGAGTTTTGGAACTGAAATAAACAGCCAAGATTGATTCAAGATCAATGGTAGAGATTAAAAGAAAGTAACCCTAACTAGGGTTTCCCAGAATACAATCAGTGATCGATGAGTAAACAGTGAGTGAACAGTCGTGAGGAGCTATCTTTGAGGGGGCACATCCTTATCCTCTTTGGTGGCATTGTATTGGATGAATCTGGAAACTATTGTGTTGACTTCCTCGATCGTGACAAGTGGCAATGCATTGACCTTGTATTCTAGCAAGTCCAAATCATCCAAACATTCTGCAAAAGCAATTTCCCACTTTGATTCCTATTGCTGGAAGGCATGCCAGAAGGACAAGAATTTGGCTGCCTTAGTCAAACTTTGCTTAAGGATCAGCCCAATGGTGGTGAAGAAGATTTCTTGAACTTTGTGCTTCAAGTTTTCAAGCTGCATGTTATTTGCTTGAACAATGTCCTTCTCAAGTGCATCTGCAGCCATAGATAGAATCTTCTCCCAGATTTCCTTTGTCCGCTCTTCAACTCGGATAGTATCAGCCTTCACCTTCTCTAGGACTTCATTTCGTGTAATCAATGCCATGTACCAGCTGCTGAAATCATATGCAGCGCCTGTTGCAATCACCTTTCCATCAACTAGTTCCTGCTTTGGAACTTCTTTCAGTACTTTGAGACAAGGAATGATTTTGTCTCGAATATCCTGAGCGTTGTCCCACGCCTCTGCCAAAGCTGTAATCCTCGACAGAAAAGAGGAAGTTTGTCCATATGCTAACATTTGTTTCTCTGCACATACAGCCACTTCTTCACTTTTGCTAATCATCCACTCTTTGGTTTCTTTGGCTGTAGTCTTCTCTTCTTCGAAAGTCTCCTGGGAAGAGTTTATCAATGGAGGAGCCGCTGAGCTAGTTTGATTGAGAGGCTTGGTTAAATGTTGAATATACTCTTTTAGGCATTCACCCTCTCGTTTGTATTCCTTTTTCTTTGCTACCTCCTTTTCCAGCATTGCTTTGATAGAAGTAATCGAATTATCCAAGTCTTCCACTTCTTGACCTTTCGTGGTTGGGCCCAAGTTGACAGTGGTGATGGCATATTCTTGAGGAGTAATATCCTCCCTTGACTTATCAACTGTCGGTACAACAATTTGTACTGTACGATGGCTGGCTTCATCTCTTTGAATAGTGGAGAATGTTTTGGTAGGCTTTCTTACATTAACTGCTTCCAGTCTAGCCAAGAAATCGGCCATGTCATCTTCTTCTGGAACTTTTGTTTGTTCTTTTATCTTCAATCTCTCCTCCAGCCAATCAGGGATAGTGGGCTGCTCGGTGTCTTCTTCTTCCTGAATATCTTGTGCGCCCGGAATCTCTTGAATTCCTTTAAGGGCGGAGATCATTCCTTCTTCAAATTCACTATCTAGAATATCAACTTCATTGTCAGACTCCAGAATCTCTGTGCCTATGGGAGATGGAGGCTCATCATCCTCCGGTTGAACAGCAATGGGAGAAGGAATCCTTATGTCTCCCAATGATTCGTCGATATCTAATATCTCGTTCATGTTGGCGGATACAACAAAATGAAGAGGCTTTGATCTTTGTTTCTTCCAGGTAGGTTCATCTACGATTTTCTTTCCTTTTGCCTCCTTCCTTTTCTTGGAATTGGTTCATCACTTTGGGACACACCAACATTTGAAGAGTAAGATTCTGCTTCGCCCATCAAATTGTAGGTCAAAGGCACACCCTTCCATCGTAGCTCTTTGATCTATTGGTTTGCCCACCATTGCGAGTACTTGACGACTGGTCTCATGAAGGTGGTCAAGTCTGCAATTTTTGGTTCTGACCATCTTACAGGGAGAAGAGGCCGACTCTCATCAAAACCTGGCTGTATATACTCGCCATCATCTTCAAGTTGATCCGGCACAGGGAAGAGATTAGTTATCCTGATTAAGCTGACCGACAATCTAGACCATAATCTTTTTCTAACATCAAATTCATCTAGAACATTGGCCCAGTAGTCTTCCAGGTCTACCCTGTGTTTGTATTTTATTCCATTCACGGCCTCGATGTGATGGTGAGGGTCAAAATTAGCTCTGGACTGGTATGACGTGAATGGATACCATCGCATCTCTAGCCTGACACTTTCAACTGCCTGTGCCGACGGGCAAGATTTTTCCATATTTCCAATAAAGAATGGAAAAGTGATGATTGCTTTGCTCTTTACTCTCTGGGAGTTTTGATAAGTTTCAAGCTATCTAAGAACATCAAGCAAAATCATTCTGTGGGTGGGATAAATTGGGAGCTTAAACGAACATCTCGTGAAACCCTGAATTCTGATGTAAGTGAATCTCGGAAACTGGATGTACCAGGATCCGTATTTGCTGATAAGGCTCTTAGCTTCATGGGTCAGCCTTTGATGCGTTCCTCCTTGCAATATCCTTGTAATGTACATTAGGAATGCATCATGTGCTCTTTTGAAATGAGATTTGACAGATAGCTGCAGTTGGGAGTAGCATTCATATGCCTTGAACTAGTTTTCGCCATTGCCTACCACGCTTTGCAGATCAATCCTGAATATCTATAGGCGCTTGCCAATAGATAGATAACATAAGAGCTCATATAGAATGATTTAGTCCTCTCCAAGTTTATAAGCTGCTCATGGATGTTATCATTGATCATCCTTGACCAATTGAACATTCTGACTCTTGAGGTGATCTCATCGATGAAAAAGTACATCCATGTTTCGAATGGTGCACCTTGAGGGCTGCCCATTATTCTGTTCAGTAGCAAAATGATATCTCCATAGTCTTCTTTGAAGTCCGTTCGGCATAATTTCTTCGGCATCTTCTTTACAAAAACCCTTGGCTTTTCCAACCATGACTTGTTGATGTTGGTCACACATTGATCCATCCAGTCTTCAAAGAGTCTCCTTGCCTCATCTTTGGTCTTATATGAAGTCCAAACGTAATTTGGAATGCCGAATGCTTCTTGGATTGCCAATTCTCCGAGATGTGCCAGAACTCTTCCATTAGGAGCAACGATCTGTCTCTCTTCTGGGTTGTAATGCCTGGCACACTCGACCATCAACTCAACACACTCCATTGTCGGAGGAAATCCAGCTGCTTGAACAATTCCATTCTGCATCATCCGGCGAGCAATTGTTGTTGGCAGGAGTCCGTCTAGTCCATACATTCTCTTCTTGAATTCCTCGAGGTCCACATGTCCAAGGTCTGTATCCGTGATGTTCTTCCATTTGGAGTTAATCTTTGATTCTTGTTGAACTCCTTTGCTTGCAAACTTCATCTGTGCCTTTTTCGAAGGTTCTCCAAGAGTGTTCATCAACCTGCGAGAAAAGAAAATATATTAATTTTAAAACATTTAATTGTGATTTTCTTTAAATCTTCTTCTTGAAAATTCTAACTTTCAGCCTACGAAAAAATCAAGTTGAAAATATAACACTTAGTAAATTATTTTGAGAATGAATAAAGACAGAAGCAAAAATAAATGAATTCCATCAACTTTGATTCTAAATTTTGGAATTATACTCTTTAGATGGTAATTCAGCTTCTAACTTCGAAAATTCTGTCTTTGTTGCTGAAAAAGCAAGCTAGCCCTTCGAAAATTTCAATCTTCAACTCAGTATTTCAATCTCTCTCTTTGTTCTTCACCTCGAAAATCACTCAATATCCAATATTCTATCTCTCAAAATTCTTCTCAAAAATTCTAGCTCTTGCGATTTGGAGAGAGCTTAACTTTCTTCTCAATAGAACTTGTGAGTTGAAAATGACTTGCTGAAACTCATTATAAGGCTGAGAAGTTCAAGTTATTTTGGCAATTTCATTTTTTCTCTTAAGTTCATTGAACTTAGACTTGTTTTCTTCTCGTTCGCCAAGAAAAGTTTCTAATTCCTCCACTCTTCATCTTTATCCAAAATCTTTAAATTTTTTTCTCTTTTGGAGATTGAATTTTTTCTAAGTGTCGGGATAAATGTTGGAAAATAATAAGAGATTTTATGTGAATTTTCGATTTTCCAACCTCTTGATTTTTCTCCTTCAAACTTTTAAAATCTTTTAATCATTGCAAATTTTAATTTATTCCTAGCCAATTAATTATTTTTCAAGTTATTTTTTTTTAATTTCTCTAGCCAAGGCGAACTTCACACTTGATTTGCCATGTTTCATGTTGAGGGCGAACTTCTAAGTGTCTTGGACGTTGCTTTTACTAGCCAAGCCAAACTTTGTAAATGTTAGGCCATTTTCCATGGTTAGGCAAATTTTATTAACACTTAGACCTTTCTTTCTTAGCCCAAGTCGGGCTTTGGAGTTTCCTTGCCATATTCTCCTCATGGTGGACTTTGGAGATTTCCTTCCATATGTAAGGCGAACCTTGTGGCTAGTTAGACATTCTCATGGCGGACTTTATGAATTCTTTTCACTTCATGGTGGACTTCCAACTCTCCTTTCCACTTCTCTTACCATCGTATGGCGGACTTTGGAGGTGTTTTTAAATGTGCATTACAAGGTGGGTCGGACTTTCTCTTATGTTTGTCATCTTTTCTTCCTAGTCCAAGGGCGGACTTCATGAATTTTATTCCAAAAGGCTATGCGGACTTTATTGATGCCTTTCCAAGAGATGGCGGACTTCCTAATGCTTTTGCCATTGCCTAGGCGGACTTTATAGTCTTCTTTCCATTTCCCTTTTGGCATGGCGGACTTCCTAGCTAGTTTGCCAAATACTCTTCAAGGTTTGGGCGGACTTTCAAGGTTTCTTTCCAAGGCAAGGGCGGACTTTGGAGACTTCTTTCCATGTTGCTTATCCCCTTATGGCAGACTTTCTTCATGCCTTTCCATTGCCTATCCAAGTGCTGGGCGGACTTCAAGAAGTTCTTGCCATTCTCATTGCTCCTTCCAAGTGGACTTGCCATTGTCTTTGCCATCTCCATGGCGGACTTGGAAGCTCTTTCTCCTTGGGCAAATTTCTTTAGACTTACACCATTTTTCATCCTGGATCACCATGAACTTCATGATTGTCTCTTTCTGGATCATCAAACCCTCACCATATGCCTTGATTTTTTGTGATTTTTCATTGCTTTTTGATGATTTTCACTTGATTTTTGCATGCTTTTTGATTGATTTTTTTGTTTTATTTTTCAGATTTTTCTCTTCTTTTTCAGTCTAAAGGTGGAAACGTTGACTTTGTTACCTGCAGGACTTGGCACTTTCGAAAAATAGAAAAAAGCAAAAAAGCAAACTTTCTAAAAATAGTAAATCCCGAATTGGTCCAAAAGTGCCAAAAATAAAAAAAGCAAAAAGCAGAAAAACAAAATCCCTAAAAAATAGGAAATGTCAGAATTGACCCAAAGCACATGCGATCCTCATTTTCCGAACCTTCTGAGCACTTCCATGACGTCTAAGCACAGTTTCGGGCTTGAATTCTCCACTTGGCTCGGGTGATGACTCCAAACTCTAACGCGAAACTCTCGGAGCAAAAGGACTTATGAAATTGCAACCCTAAAAGCGAACCACCGAGGGTCCCCATTTGCAATGGGGCGATGTGTGAAATAGGTCACAATAGGAAGTAAGTTTGACAATGTTAATTAAGAATAGCTATATATATAATAATTGCATAATGATATTTTATTACCAATTAATATAGTAGATTCCTTTAGCAATCTATTTTGAATTTATAAAAGTGTTTTGCAAATAGGGAAGTTGATCAACCTTCCGAGTTCACGAGAGTTGAAGTATCGACCTTTCCTTCATCAAGCACGCCACCTCGAGATGGAGCACTTGTGGGCTGGGAAGCGTATGAGTGCTCTTGGGCTTGTTGAGGAAGGTAGTCTTCATGCATCTTATCAAGCACACCACCCCGAGATGGAGTGCTCATGGGCTAGGAGGTGAATGAATGCTCTTGGGCTTGATCAAAGAGGATGGAGCACCTCCAAGGTGGACCAAGGTATGGAGTGGACTTGAGATCTTGCCATGTTTGTGGGCTAGGAAGCCGGTGAGTGCTCTTGGGCTTGAGGGTCTTCTCAAGTACGCCACCTCGAGATGGATGGACAAGGATCCACCCATGCTTTCGCAATACAAGGACAACCATCCTTGAGATTGCGGTTTGCAAGTACTTCAAGTGAATTCCTAACATGATTGGCTATAGGAATATGCCTTGGAATAATCATTAATGGTGTTAAGATGCCTTTGAATTCAAATATTGATAATGTTATGAACTATATATCTAAATATTATAATGTTTTAGCTATGATGTATTGCTCTCAATATTATAAGATTTTATGTACTAATCTGAATATAACCATAAAGTTGATACTCATTATTAGTGATATCAATTTTTAGTGATTATTATTGTTTTGCAGGCCTAAATTTAGGAATATCCCAAAAGGGGACATTATAGTCTTCTATCCCAAGGTGTTATAACCATCCAAAGATGATTACAAGTGTCGAAAATAACCTCATGGGAAGTTGGGTACCCAAAATGATTATAACCTACAAAATTCCTTTCCTATAATTAGTTACTTCCTACTGGTAAATAATTAGCTATTGCTTCCTAGTAAATAAAAGTTATTGCTCTAGTAAAACTCTGATGGTAAAAATTAAAAAATAATTGTTGTTGATGATGAATCCCTCATCCCTTATGAATGATTTACAAACAATATAAGAAATAATTAAATATATAAGATTTATAAGGTTGATGGCCCCTTAATCCTAACATTCTCCCACTTGACATCGTACATTGTAAATATATCCATAGGAATACATAAGTTAACTAAATACTAGAAACAAAGCCCATGGCCTCCCTACACCATGTAAACTTTTTTGTGCCGACAAGTTTAGTAAAGTGAATCTGCAACATTCTCTTGAGTGTCAGTCTTCTTTAGCTCTATTTGTCCATTAGCAATCATTTCATGAACAAAATAGTATTGTACATCCACATGCTTAGTTCATGCATGATACATAGGATTCTTGGCCAAGCAAATTGCACTTTGGCTATCATAGCCAGTCTAAATAGTCCTACAATCAAAACCAATACTTGTACACAACCTTTGTAACCAAGTGGCCTCATTAGAGATATGGGTAGCAGCCATATACTCTATTTCGGTGGTGGATAAAGTAGCTGTGGCTCTCTTACCCATCGAACTCATTGCTCCTCCAAACAAAGTAAACAGATACCCACTAGTAGACTTTCGACTGTCCAAGTCACTTGCCCAATTTGCATCAACAAAACCCTATATTTCCAATGTCTTATCCACATTGTTAGTACCAGAATAAACCAAAAAATAATTATAAGTACCATGCAAATATCTTAATACCCTTTTCACATAATTTCAATGTTCTCTCTAGGCTTAGACATAAACTTGCTCAATACTCCCACTGCTTGGACAATATTTGGCCTAGTGCAAACCATTGCATACATAAACTTCCTACTACACTAGCATATGGCACATTAGACATATTCTTTAAATCATCTTCATTTTTGGGACACATATCTAATGAAAGCTTAGTGCCAACTAGTAAAGGAATTCTAACTGGTTTACAATCCTACATATTAAATCTGTTCAAAATAGCATTAACTTACTTTGCAATGACTAAAGTTTTTTGTTTACCCAATCTCTTATGGTTTCCATTCCCAAAATGTATCTTGCTACACCTAACATTTCAGCTCAAACACATCTGAAAATTGAGCTTTTAGCTTAGTAATCATACCCTTGGTGTTGTTGAAAAATAATATATCATCCACATACAAGACAACAATTAGTATGATCATCAATACATCTAATATAAACACAATGATCTTTTTCGCTTCTTACAAAACCCAACTTCACAAGAATGTTCCCCAATCAAAGATTTTGCCTCCAAAGCCTAGCACGGTGGACAAGTCTAGGAATGAGCTCCGAAGGAAAAAATTATGTTTTACTTGTAGTGAGCCTTGGGTACCAGGTCACAAGTGTTTGGGGAAAGGGCAAATCCACTATATAGAGGTAGTTTATGATGATGATTCAGAGGTTGGAGAAGAAGAGCCCGAGAATGTTATAGATGAGGTTGAGCACGAGGAGATGGTAGAGGGAGAGCATTCCGACAGTACTCTTGCAACACTTTTAGGAGCAACTAGATATCATTCTTTTTGTATTAGAGTTCTACACAGACAAAGCGTGACAATTTTAATAGATAGTGGAGCTAACCATAATTTCATTGATGAGGGGTTGGTGGCTAAGATGGGCCTAAGGATAGAAGACTTTGAGGGATTTAATGTGTCAGTGGTGGATGGGTATACTATTCCATGCAGTTGGAGGGTCCAATAGTTGGAGTTGGCGTTAGGAGGGCACAAGATGCGAGATTATTTTTGTGTGATTGGCATTGGTGAGACAAAATTGGTTTTGGGAGTACAATGATTACATTCACTTAGTGAGTACAGACAAAATTATCAAACCATGGAGTTGAAATTCAAATCTAATGGGAAGGAGGTAGTACTTTGTGGCCTTTCCAACGGAGGTCCTATGATGATTTCAGCTAAGAGGATGGAGAGAGCATTATCTTGCACAAGCATAGTAAGGTGTTCAATGAGATTCCTCCAAGATCACCCTCAGATAGAGGGTTCCAACAAGTGATCAAGCTTGAGGAGGGAGCAAAACCAGTCATCACCACTCCTTATCGGCATCCTAGGATGTATAAGGAAGAGGTTGAGAAGGCAATCAAGGAGTTGTTGGACATGGGGCATATCTATCCAAGTCCTAGTCCCTTTGCTTCATTAGTGGTATTGGTCAAGAAGAAGGATGGGATGATGAGGATGTGTATTGACTATAGAGCACTCAATAAGAAGACAATCAAAAATTGCTACCCCATACCCAGGATCAATGAATTGATAGATGAGCTTCATGGTGCAGTATACTTCTCTAAGATTGACTTACATTCGGGATACCATTAGAAAATGATGAGAGAGGAGGATGTGCATGATGTGCATAAGACAACTTTCAAGTGCCACTATGGGCATTATGAGTTTCTGGTCATGCCATTTGGGTTGACCAATGCCCTTGCTACCTTCCAGTCATGTATGAACCAAGTAGTCATTCTACAATTGAGGAAATTTGTTTTGGTTTTCTTTGATGACATCTTGATCTACAGTAGGACATGGGAGGATCACTTGAAGCACATAGATGAGGTGCTTGGCATGCTTGAGTAGCATTCATTCTACACCAAGGTATCAAAATGTGAGTTTGGTTTGATTGAAATTTTGTAGTTGGGGCATAAGATTAGTGCTCAAGGGGTTAGTGTTGATGAGGAGAAGATCAATGCAATCTAGGATTGGCCTAGACCAAGGAATTTGTCACATTTGAGAGGATTTGTGGGATTATGCAGCTACTATAGGAGATTTGTGAAAGGGGTTTCACAACTTGCAGCTCCATTGACCAATTTGACGAAATGGGGGCATTCTCTTGGAACTGGCAGCGCAACAAGCTTTTGATAAGCTTAAGAAGGTAATGAGTTCATGTCCTGTTTTGGCTATTATGGATTTCTCACTTCCTTTTGTTCTAGAATGTGATGCTTTAAGAGAGGGTATTGGGGCAGTCTTGATGCAAAATAGACACCCTTTAGCTTTTGAGAGTAGGAAGCTCAAGGAAATAGAGGGGCTTTTTCTATTTATGACAAGGAGATGTTGGCCATCATGCATGCAATTGCTAAATTCAGGAAATACTTGGTATGTGGGAAATTTGTGGTCAAAACAGACCATAAAAGCTTCAAGTACTTTCTCAATCAGAAGGATTTGAATGATAGGCAGCAGAAATGGGTAAGTAAACTCCAAGCCTATGATTTTGATATTAAGTATGTGAAAGGAAAAAACACTGTGGTGGTTGATGCACTCTCTAGGAAGCCTTATCTCTGATCTATTTCTGATATGTTTGTTGATTAGAGGGCTGTTATAATAGTTGAGTATGCTAAGGATCTAGTTGCTATTGACATTATAGATGGGAAGTTGCAAGATGACAGGTATAGGGTGGTCGATGAGCTCATCTTCTACAAAGATACAACGTATCTTGTACCAGGATGATAGGATCTAAGGTGAAGGAGAGAATTTTGAGAGCATGTCATGGCACACCCCTTGCTATTCATCCAGGGTTCTACAAGACATACAAGCAGGTGAGGAAATGTTTTTCATTGAAAGGGCTCAAAAATGATGTATTGCAGCATGCTAGAGAATGTTTGATGTGTCAACAAAACATGTTTTTCCAGCTAGTTTGTTGCATCCCTTGCCCATTCCAAATAAAAAATGGGAGAGCATCTCCATGGATTTTATCACAGGGTTGCCTAAGGTGCAAGGTAAGGATTGTATCTATGTGGTGGTTGATAGGCTCACTAAATATGCTCATTTCCATGCCATTTCTTTTGAATACAAAGCTCTACAAGTTGCTGATCTGGTTTTTAGGGAGATTTTTGGACTTCATGGGCTGCCCAAGAACATTGTGAGTGATAGGGATAGCAGGTTTATCAGCTTGTTTTGTCAAGATCTCTTTTAGTTGACAAACACAGAATTAACTCCAAGCACCAGTTATCATCCACAAACTGATGGGCAAATTGAAATTATGAATAAATGGATTGAAGGCTACCTAAGGAACTATGTTACAGGGCAACAAACAACATGGATTGAGTGGCTGCACCTAGGGGAGTTTTGCTACAATAATACACATTACATCCTATTCCTTACAAGGCACTTTATGGTTATGATGCTGCTTCATTCATGTAGAGTTCCCAGAGAAAGGGATGTAGTGAAATAGAGTATGGACATCTTGAATGCCCTTAAGGAGAATTTGTAGAGAGCTCAAAACCAGCAAAAGGTGTATGCAGACCGGCACTGAGCAGAGAGGGTTTTTGAGGTTGGTAACATGCTTTACTTGATGTTGCAGCTCTATAGTTAGTCTATCCTTAAGAGGAAGGGTGCAAAAAAGTTGAAGCCACGATTTTATGGACCATACACAATCCTAAGGAAGATTGGGGAGGTTGCATATGAGCTGGAACTTCCTGAGGACATTAGAATTCACAACATTTTTCATGTGTCATGCCTCAAAAGGGCACTTGACCAGCAGATAACTTGTAACATACCCAATGTTCACTCAACAATTTTCACCCAAGTTTTAACTTAGAAAGTGAATAACACAAGTTTCCAAAAAAAGGGAAATGAATCTTTTCCTTTTCAATAACATAGTTGCACATTGCATAAATAATTTTCACTTGTCATTGCATAAATGGTATAACATTACATAATTCCAAATAGATGTAATTCATCTTTTCAAATACAAATTACAATTGATTCATGATCATGTTCATATACAAATTCACAACTTACAAGAGTTCAATGTCAAGGTATCCTCATTTGGATCACACTTCTTTTGTTCCACAAGCCTCGACTATCGTCTGCAAGAGGGAGAGCATCACCCAAGCACTTTTTCTCCAACCACGAACTTAGTGGTCCCCCACTCATTTTCCTAACCGGAAAATGGCCCTACCCTTCGATGAATAGCTTGGTATGGAAACCTCTAATAATGCACATCTGAGTATCTGGTGTTGTGTCCTACATATCTAGTACGACCATACAACTATGGATCCACTCCAACTATGCATGACACTATTGACTAGCTATGCAAGCCCAGATCACAATGAATTGACAAAGTGTAAGCAGTGACTTTTACACTTACTCTGGCCAGAGTTTTCATATATATAATAAATCCACTTTCTTTGAAGTGGTGTCGTATGTTCACCCACCCTTACTCGACTTGGAAACTCCATAGACTTGTCGTTAACTCTTCTATTGGTTTGACCGCAAGGTTAACAATCATAACAAGATTTCATTCAAAAGTGATGACACACTAACTTTGATTTCATAGACCAAATAGGTTTGACACATTCTCTTGAATACCCTGTCACATACTTGTAATAAACTGGGATTGGCCACTACCTCTTATCAAGTCCTTAGTTTCAATCATGGAAGTAAATACTCTCTTACTTAATATTGATGACTCCATGTCACCGACTAGACACACCTGGTCTCAATCCAAAGCATTGACAATATGTCGATATGTATAATAATTTAGTATTAAACTTGAATTGAAGATTACTTCTTCGTATTAAGTTTCAGACTCTTTGTTTATACCTAGTATGGCTTAGTCCTTCTAGGTTTCCATGACCTATTTGGTAATTCATGACATTAAATATCATTTAATTTGATTCGATTTAATATCTTATGTTCATAGTAATGTCCAATAATAAGTCAACATAATAAGCTATTTAACTTTTAATAATTCATCTAAGAACCTTTCGACTAATCTCCAATTTCCTCATGGTTCTTTCCAAGTTATTCTTTGCATCATTTATATAAGGTACCTACATTTGTATGTACATAGACAATCCTATATCTTTTCCTTCAATATGGCACATCTATTCACATGTTTAAATGTATGATAAGTTCATATCCAATCTGGAGAACATTTTCTACTTGAGAGGAGTCTGTGCTTTTGCACCTTAAAATCTCCTCACATTATGGCTTTGGTTTTCCAATATAGCCTTTTGGTCAAACTGTAAGATAGTATCATTTAAAGATAGTGAGGATGTATTTACCTCTATTACGTGTTCCAACTCTCTTGTTGAAAAATGATATAAACTCTTATTCAAGTGTACACCCTAACCCTAGGGAATAAACTAATCTCCCACTTTCAAGGGTTATAAGCAATCAAGAACATACGTTCTCCACCCATGGGTAAACTACCAAATAAAGATATTCATAAAATAACATCATTCCCTAGATAGTAATGGCATACTTCTATTAGGATTGCAATCCCTTTCATTGCAAAGCAACATAACTCACATAGATAATACAAATACAACCTTGTATTGGTAGGATCATAGTTTGAGGACTCCCCGAGTCTTGGAAAAGACTCTTGGGACTCTCGAGTCGAGTCCTAGAGAGTCTAGGTTAGGACTCCCGAGTCCTTGCAAGTGACTTGTGTGAGTCCTAGAATTAGACTCCTGAGTCCCAACTTAGGACTCTTGGCATCGCCTGGAATTAATGAGTATGAATGTTTAAAACTTGTTTTTTGTTTTTTTTTTCATTTGAAAATTTGAAACTATGAGTATGAATGATGAAATTTCAAATATTGAGTGTTTGAAGATCATATAACATGTGTAATAGTTGAATTATGAGAAATTGATAATCAAAGTAGGCTCTTATGTTCTCTAACTGCATTAATTTATATTTGTTTTTTTGTAAAACTACAGTTTTCTTCTTTTCCGAGTCCGAGTCCTATTTTGGGCTGCCGAGTTTGCGCCGAGTCTGAGTTTTCCAACTATGGCTAGGATAGTAACCTATTACCCTATTTACCTTCTCTTTGTTGTGTTAATCAAGCATTATAATCAAGATAGCTGCTTATCATACTATTTAGATTCCCTAATCCACCTTATATAAAATCCAACTAAATGCACAAGCTCTCATAAACTATCCAATAGCAATAGTATGCACACAATGATAGCACAAACACTTTCAAACTAAATTCAAACTTAGTTTCAGAATAAAAAAGAGAAAAAGAAGTAGATATTTCAAGCGTGCTTGGTATAAAATAGCTCCCAATGAGTATCCTACAACTCCTTGCTCAATGCACAATGGCTCTGCTTGCAGCCTCCTCAATTCTCAACTCTCTTTGCTACTGTTACTTCAAATGATATCAACAGCTAACCAACTCAGCCCTCTCCTCATACTAAAACAAATATTCTATGCTCTTCAAACTCACAACTATGCTACTCTCAATCTCACAAATATGAAAAATGATTTCAAAATGAACCCCCGAAATAGAGAGCTACTGCTCTTCTTATATAATGCAAATGGAGAGATCGGCTGCTAAAACAAAGTTGATATTATTGCCACCTCTCTTATTCTCTGCCAGTCGTGGGTTGTAGCTGTGCATTTTTCAATTGCATATGCAAATCAAAAGCCAACTCTACTTCCTCCCAAGTCGATCTGGCATGCTGGGCACAACTTTTCCATTTGCTGACACCTTCTTAACAGCAGGGAAAAGTCATATATATTGTCACGTAAGAGTTTCAAACACAATCAGCTTTTACCTCTTGCTTAGTCGCCCAAGTCTGTGGCTTCAAAACAGATTATTCCACATGCTTTTTACCTGGTCAAAGCTTCCTATCATATGTTGCGCATGGCTTTTAAAACTCTATTTACACTTTACTTCCATTGTGGTATTCATGCCTTCTATTTCTCTGCCAAGTGCCCACCTATGTTGGGTGGCTTTATTGTTTGTAACAGCCACTATAAATGGTTTCCAAACTTGCCTATGTGTGTCATTTACCTATCTCCTTAATGCGTGGTATCTTTGCCATGAAATATGGCTTCCAACACATATTTTATAATAACAATAATATGCATATAATATCATTCATATATATATATTACCATCTTTTACACATAACAATATATCTATATATTGTTAAATTTATGATCAGATTAACATGCACAGAAGTTGATTCAAAAATTCAACACAAAGACACAGCAAATACCCTGGGAAAACCCTCCCAACCTGAGGGAGAAAAACCCAGCCAATATATCTCTTATATATTGATTTAATAAGAGCAGAAATCTGCTTACAACTCAGGCACAACACAATGCCAATTTGATACAATGAATAAGAGCACCTCTCTTAGATGCAGATACAAATGAATATGATTCTCCTTGTAATTGATCTGCTGTTACAGAAGAATGATCTGTTGCTCAGACCTAAACTCGGCCTTCTACAAGATATCAATCTGCACTTGATGACAAATTTGCACTTCTCTATAGAATGCGAACTTCCTTTGATGTCAACTTGCTGCTACAGGGAGACAAATTTCTGCTAGGTGGGAACTATCTTAAAAAATAAACTTGTACAAATGAATGAATCTCATCATGTATATATACACGCGCCAAGAGAAAGACGTGACTCTTCATGCCACCAAGTCGGCCCAAAAAGAGACAAGGAGACGTGTCTCTTAAATTAACTTCAAGTCGGCCTTAGAGAGAAATCGTATCCCAAGAAGAATGAAGTTGGCTCCATGATAAGCTTCGCACCTCTTGGAATTAATAAATATATAAATCAAAGTATGTGTCTTCATTTAATCGCATATAATAATAATTAAATAGATGAAGTCTATATTTAATTATTATCCTCATAATATGTATATGCTGGAAGAATACGACTGCAGCTGTATTAAACATCAACATATATTGATATGTATATATATGCGAATGTTCGAATACGTATTACATATCTACCTATCGGTATACGTAGACATTACTATGTACGTATGCTCATACCTACATATGTACATATGTATGTGCCATTGCATATATACATACATATATATTCAATATATATATGTACCCATATATATATATCTTGCTCATCACAAGGGTTTTAACACTTTTACTCAAATTAACTAAATGATTAATACAATTAAGACAACCATCCTACTATCTAACAACCATAAAGTAATCAACTTGATTTATCACATACTGACACTGAACTTAAACTGACTCAACAAGGTTACGCTACCCGGTGTAGTGCGTGTGTGCATCTTACTCAGATAGACATACTAATGGTTTCCATACCAAACTTCTCTCCTAGCTGATACTGTCACCCCCCCTGGTCCCCCCCCGCCCCTCTGGAGGGTTCAAACCTTTCCTGCATCCAACTTAGTGCAACATGTACGTAGTCAACTAATACATATAAATCATATTCATCTTATATCAGAAGCATCATTAAAGGATTTAAAGAGTAATTCATGATAATGCATATTCATACATTTCAACTATCCATTGAACATATTAAAGTCATAATCTTGCATTAAAAACATATTTACTCGTAAAAGTAAAAGTAATTTGGTAACTTAGAAACAGGGTGTAACATAACTCCTCTTGAATTGCCACCATTTGATGATGAAGGGAAATTGATTCTTGATCTTGAGGCAATCTTGGATGTGAGGGAGAAAAGGTTGAGGGACAAGGTCATTTCGGAATACCTAGTCAAATGGAAGAACTTGCCATTAGAAGATGCAACTTGGGAAGTTGTGGAGATTTTTGAGCTTCCAAATCTGAGGTTGCTCGAGGACAAGCAACATTTCGGAGGGGAGGACTGTCATGTTCCAATTTAAATAGGTCTGCCCCAACCGACCTAAAAAGGGTGTTTCTTAACACCATTATTTAATAATATATATTATATATATAAAATAAATAAATAAATTTAATTTTGGGTGCCTCCCCTTTTGGGCCACACAATTCAATGGAAGGCCTATAAATAGGTTGTTGGGCGCTAGGAGGCATCAAAAAAGAGGAAGAGTTTTTGGGACGAATTTCTCAGTTCACTTCAGCAGGACAAAAACCTCTAACCCTCCCCAACTCATCTATACATTCTACTCTTTCATATCAGCTCACCGTTAATCCATTGCAGGTCTGTTCCAAGGAGTTTGGGCGCCATTCTGAGTTGCTGTCACATTTAAATCTGAGCACAGCCATTGGACAGAGCCCAGTCAGGGTTTGGAATGAGTTCGAAGGGTACAGAAACCCTAGAGTGCCATTGTTGGGGTTCACTGTTAACCTGAGTGCCGAATGGAGAGGATTTGTTGCCAGTCAAAGTGCTTTGTATGAGTGTCACCAACCCAACGGTTGCAGGGTTGTGCTAGGGT
The DNA here is from genome assembly GCA_007258455.2 of Sequoia sempervirens. Lineage (NCBI taxonomy): Eukaryota > Viridiplantae > Streptophyta > Pinopsida > Cupressales > Cupressaceae > Sequoia > Sequoia sempervirens. The sequence continues at coordinate 423,671,793 of VDFB02047230.1, forward strand.
TTGAACACCCTTCTAGCATGGCGATGGGAGTTTGAGTGTTGATCGCCCAAATTAACGCCTATATTGGGTTGTGAAGGGTTGTGCCCTAATTCTACAACCAAAGATATTTGTATCTTGGCAACCATATCACACAACCGCCCTCACATAAGTTGCTACAGATCTCAATAAGGGCCCTCACTGTTCTAACATCCACCCAGTACATGCATAACAGGTAGAAGCCAGTTATTATAATTTCAAATCTGTTGTTTGAGGGTTTTAGGCTCAGAGCAGAGAGGATTAGGGCACCATTCCAGAAGCAATCAGTGTCATTGAAAGGTCATTTAAACCAAAACTGTATAACAGTGCCATTTGAGGTTTGTGTAGTTGGAATTACCTCAAAACAATATAAATCCGACTGTTTCTATTGTATTACTCTGTTGGGCAGTAAATCTGGAGTTTAAACCTGAACCTTATATCAGAAATTTACAATCAGTAATGCTTGTTGTTCGGTGTTTGCTTGATTGAGTGTGATCTGGTGTTTATTTCTCATTTTGCTCATTGTTAGTTCATTGGAATTTGTTGATGTGTGTGAAATCTGAGTTATGCTGAGAACCCTAGGATATTACACAAAGCAGCCTCTAGTGCCTCCTTTTGACTTACAAATGTGGATTGTACTAGTTCACATTGTAAATGCTCAATAGAGCCTTGATGAATCATTCTTGTTGGAGCAGTGTCAATGCTTCGTGTGATCTTAACTGCCAATTTCTTAAATAACTGATTGCACTTTTTGACTGATTTTTCAGGTTGCTATTTTAGCTCTAAGCACAACTATATTTGCATGTGGGAGCTATGGGTGTGTGAATTGTAAAAATTTCCTAAACTTATCCAAATTAACTTGGGTACCATTGGGGTCATATTTGGCATACCATTCTTGCACATATCCTCTTAGAGTGGCAGCAAATAAGCCTATCTTATGCATGGCATTAGGGACATTTTTTGCACACCAAGCTATCTCACAAGCCCTCCAGTGATGAGGGGCATCTTCCTCCATTGTAACAATCTTCATTGTAGTAAGCATGATCTCTACTACCATTGCATGTGGTATACTATATCTAGGTATAGGTATGCGTTGTTTCAATTGTGTGATGAATTGGTCGAGGTGCACAATAGAAACAATTGTAAATTGTCTTAACTCGACTCTAATCTTATCATACTCTAAATTAACCAAAAGCTCATACATTGGATTGATTGCTACCTGTATCTTGTCTACTTCTTGTCTTACTCTCTTCCTTGCAAATGAAACCACTTGTTGACTATCACTAAAGTATGTTCCAAATAATAAATTTGTGCTAGATGGCATGTAATGTCTTCTATTTGGAGTATGCCTGAATTTGCCTTAAGAGACACTTAAACAACATAAAATTGTTTTACAGGTAATATTCCATAGTAAATTATATAATAAATATTGAACTTAATAGTAAATGAACTATTAACATTTATGAAATAATAAATAAAACTTAAGTTTGAATCCAATCTATAGACTCTTTTTAATAACTAATCACGGTTGGAATTGAAGAGACACGTGATAGGGCAGTAGAAAAACTGTTCATCACAAGTAAGCCCAAGAGTGTGCTCATACACCCCTTGGCCCCAAGTGGCAGGAACATCCAACCAAGACAATTTCGTTCAACTTAGGGTGGTGTTCTTATGTTGTGAGAACCTATACATTATTCATCTCAATTAAGCCCAAGGGCGTGCTCATACCCCCCTTGGCCCCAAGTGGTAGGAACATCCAACCAAGACAATTCCATACAACTTAGGATTGGCGTACTTACATTGAGAGAACTTATACCGCCCTTCCCTAACATGTTTCCTTGCCAAACCTTCACATAATTGCTTAAAGAAAAGGATGTTGATTATAATAATATAAATAGGTTCACTATTTCCTTATCTACCAATTTAGACATGACAGTTCTTTCCTTACTGCATATTAGTTATTATGAAATTAACTATATATAAATTTATATGCCTATCAAAATTATACATTCATTGCATATATAATCAATTGCATACCAATCACTGATTATACCAATAGCTGCTGCTTTTCTGAATGCAGATTTTATTTCTGATCTCTTCCATTCCATTTCTTATTCATTCCCAATTCCTTGGTGCCTCTCCCCACTCATTTGTTTCTCCTTTTATATCTCCCATGGTGGGGAGAGTCACATCTATTTAAGAGACACATCCCTTTATTCCATTGCATCCTTTACAAGGATGCACCTCTTTATTAATCGCTGCCTTTGGCTAATTATAATTTTTGCCTCTTTACAATTAATCATTGGCTTTCCTTCACATAATTTTCTCCTCACTTATAAATCGCTACATACTCATTAATTGCTGTCCTTTTATTTAATGACTAAATAGTTGCCATACTATTGGCTATCGCTTGCTAGATGAATCGGAGGATTGTAAGGGGTTGCTAGAGGGGACAGTTTCTGACAACCAAGTCTGACATGGAATATCCTGTCCCCTTTGTGTGTTGTTAAGACAATGTTAATCTATATTTATCTGGTCCATAGGTTTAATTATTTTGTGTCATACTCTTGTGAAGGACTTGCAGATTTAGAAGCTTATCAAACTCCCTATGAGATAGATGCCACAAGGGTTTACTATTAGTGCTGCGATTTAGAAAATAAAACAGGTCATCACATGGCAGTGTTGGAGTTGTGGTTGGCTCATCCTCATCTGAGTGTGCAAAAAGCTTAGTGTTTGACCATCTAAATATGCAAAAAGCAAGTGATGTTCCTTTATAAGCCTTTGTCGCAATACATTCTCCTTGCTCTTGCCTTTGTAGATCCTCAAACTCAAGCTTTGGCATATATGCATGATCTCCTCTATTAAAGGTACCTTCCTTGCACCACCTTCTTTGTGTGTTGTGCCTCCTTGGATTGCTCCTCCTACAAGGTCGCGACTATTCGACTCCATACATTCATTCTTTTACTTTTGGGATAAGTATTGGGTACCGCTTCCATTGCACATACTTTTTCATGAGAGGCAACTACCACATGGCAGGGGATTCAACATGCTCAGTGATAAGCATCTATTCACCCAAGATTATTAGCATTAAAGCTTTTTTTTGATTGGTGCAATTGACTCTTGCAATGTTCTTCCAACTGAGTAATAGCTCCTACAACTGCCTTGATTCGAAACCTACTAGACTACACATAGACAATAGTGCATAAATTCTAAAGGGTCCTAGCAACAAAACCAAATATTAGCCACTCTCTAGGTAAGCACTTAAGATCTTATGCATGCTAGCATATATCCCTGTCTTGTCCAAGGCATGTTGAGTTCTTCACCATTTGTTGTGACTTGTACATTATAATCCATAAATTACTACTAACTCATGCATAAATTTCTCCACAAGCATGAACATCATTGTATTAATCTCTTGTATCATCATATATTGAAGGATTACATATGGGAATATATATAGGCACCTGTAACCTAGTGCCGCTTAAACTATTCTTTAGAATCATGCATAATTCTGATTATAGTGTGGACTTACTCCATCCCTAATTATCCTGAAGTACAATCTATACATTATTATCCCTAATTATGTGCATGCATGCTTACTAAGCCATTTGCTCTCTATTTATAGCCAGGTGCTATTTGTGGTGCGTATACAATATGAGTGCGTATAGATTATGGCACCTACATGATCACAAGAAAATTACAATAGCAAAAAACATCTAACCCTACAAAAGTATAGACAAACATTTCAGCCCATCAAAAACAACTAGATGTCAAGGCAACTGCTCCCTACCAACTTGCAAACTAGATCTATAACAGAGAAATTAAGGGCAACAATTCCACCTTGGCACTACCACCAATGCCATCCAACAAACCAACCGCAAAGCACCAACCATTGTGATTGATTCCTTACCAACACCCAACATAGACCTTGTTGCTCCTGCACTAGCTTCAAATTTGCCTAAAGCCTTGCCTGCATGGTCTCCTTTTGGATCAGAGCATTTAATAACACCAAGATCCACAACAAGGTGCTGCAGTGCCCCACACAAAAGTCCCTCTTAGTTAGAACTAGCAGGGTGACCAAGCTAGAAACTCTGAGTCACCCATCCCAATGCACCACCTGCAGCCCTTGTGCATACTAGGATAGTCCTTACAGAAATGTTCTAGCACAATAATTCTTAATTTCTTTACCCATCACTTCCGCTTGCAGTTCCTCATCTTCCTTCTCCAAGGAAGAACTGAATTGTTCTTTTAGCGAAGAATGCAGCAGTCATTTGTAAACTGCCTCACTTTGAATAACTCTAGCCAACTTTATCTGATAATCTTGAGTAGTGGTGGCTTGAGCTCTCTGCTCCCTGGTGTTCCAACTCTATCTGCTCCCAAAATAAACCAAATCATCTTTTAGTGGCAAAGGAATTGATGGCAAATGCATTTTTAAGCTTGTGGTCCAAGATTGCACCACCATAACGGGGTCGTGTAGCTCAACAAGTTGCCTCTTACCCACCATCATAGAGCCTCTTGAAGCCAAACACCACCAACTACATAAACAAGTAAAAAGGCCAAGGGAAAGTAGAATTAAGAAGGAAGACAATACATTCCGCATGCATTGGAGGAGCCACCTTGGCCATGACAGACCTCTTTCCTTGTGCCTAAATATGGAAGATAAAATTTACCAAAGGGAAAGAAAGGCAGTCATCATAATCCACAAACCAACACAAGCTGCTAGTCCTCTTAGGGAATGATGATCAACTCTTAGACAAATAAAATCTCTTTTACAAGGAAAGCAATGAATCTGAAAATTATTTTCATTTCATTTTTTCTCTCTTTTTAATTAAAATCCCATTCTTTTATGAAAACATCTGGATATGATCCATAGTCCCTGGCTGGGGGCTCCTTCACCCTAGGCCAAGAAGATAAATCTGCACCAATCTCTACTAAGAAGGGGAGTTGATCAATGGCCACATTAGCCACTCAATCAGCCGCTACATTAGCTTCTCTAAAACAATGAGAGAAGCAAACATTTCGGAAGGAAGCCTTCAAAACTAAGGCTTCCTTAATGAGGCAATCCAATCTCCAATTCTTGAGAGCTTCCTTTATCAACCCCTTAATTACAACCTTAGAGCCCCTTGTCAACCATCAAGTTTTGGATATCCAACTTATTAAGCATTTGCACCCCTCCAATAGAACCAAGCCTTTAGCCTCATATTGGCACACTGAAGGAAAATGAAGGACCCTTCCAATGCTAAAGAACCATGAATGACTCTAATTACACAGCCACTACTAGCACAGCCCGCGTTTCCAAGTAGAGGGCACCAAATACTTCTTAACAAGATCTCTTACCCCATCAACATGGGGTGGTGCTTGAGACCACACCATTTCTTCAAGATCCCAACTTTCCCAAACAAAAATATATCTAGAGCTGAGATGAGGTCGAACTAGATCAATAATGGTTGCCTCGATCCAAAACTAATATTGCTTCCATGGAAGAGCCTTATCCTTAAATATTCTTTGGATTCTTTCTAGTCAAATGCCCCACAATGAGCAAGAGAGGATGTAGCCTTTTAGACACCATTGGCCAACATTTGAAAAGTTGAAACATTGACCTTGGTGTTGGAACTTTGGTGTGCTATTCAGCTGCCAAGAGCTCCTAGATTAAGAGAAGATGTTCAAGTGGTTGATCGTATACTAGTAAACAACTCAATGAAGCTATGCAATGAGTTATGGCGAGTTTTAGACATTGTGGTATAGCATGGAGGCTTGTCTTAGCCCTATATTGCATGGTTTCAAGCACAATTACTAGAGTGTGTATGGCAGTACAAGTGCACATGTGGTGACATCTAATATCACGAAGATGTTCTAGGGGATGCTTAGAGGTATTGCAAGCAGCTAGGAGCAATCAACAAGGTGTCTTTGTTAATGCAAACCATAGGTGGTTTTTAGCTGTAGTGTAAGAATACATGTATGCAGTTTAAGTATAGTTGGTCAACAACCTTTGACCAAGTGCAAGCGGCAGTGCCAAATCATATGCGGTGATTATATATGTGGATAAGTCATGTTTAGTATAATGTGTGGTATGCTAACATCACGGTGTGATCATGAAGTGGTTGTGTGATTGTTGGTATTCCAAGGGATCGTTAGATGGTTGTGACAGTTGAAATTCCATGAGGATGGTTCAACTTCCATATCTAACTACTAGTATGGATGGAATATGGGGAGGAAAGAGGTTTCCTGATTATGGGATGATATTGTGATTCTGTTGTGATGCTCTAAGGCATGATTGTGAGGTTGTACATTGTAGTTTGCAGATTGAGGCACTGTGCAAGAGATTTTTATTATATTGGATATATTTTCTTGTGAATACAAATGTTATTGGCCTTTTGTTGGTGGCTTTTCTCCCATACGGGTTTCCCACATAATTCTTTGTGTCTCATATGAATGTAGTGTTGTATTATCTCATTTTCCTTCTTTCAATGTTGTATATTGAATTGTTGCAGAAAAGACAACTATATTTACATCCATAGTTCCAAGACTTGGACTCGCCTCAGACTTGGCAAGCTGATTTTTGACTTGGACTAGGACTCGGAGCCTAGACTTAGCGCATACTTGGCAAATTGAAAAACCCAAGAAATTAAGAGATTTTTAAGGATTTAAAACTGGTTTCATGCACCCTTTAATAAATAAACCTTAAAGACACAATAACCTCATCAAATAGAAGCTACTTTGATCACATATGCAAGTATACATTGATCAAAAAGTATAAACACAAATTTTAGCTAAAGGACTTAGGAAATAACACATTTAGATATATAAATATTGTCAAATGTATACAAAACTCATGGAATGTGAAATCTATGGCATCAAACCAAATATCAAAACTAAAAATATAAGTCTATGGCTCAAAGGATCTTGCATTACTCATGCCAACATCACGACAAGTTATGTGTTGGCCTCTAAGATAGGTCCTGCATGATGGTGTAGCCATGATATTTGCTTGTGTCTCAATGAGTGGTGTGTATATTCAAGTGAGGAATTTATTATTAAAGTTTTCTTGAAGCCTTCAAGACTTGCATGTTTTGTTGTCAAGCTCATTAACAAAGAGGAATGGTTAAGTAAAAAGATAAATGGTTATGTTCTAGTTTTCCCTTAGCTAGGATACTAATAGATGGGATTGTTCCGAGTAGTCTATGTAGGGCATGATTGATACATTATGAAAATGGCATTTCTTGCCAACTACGGCTTAAGCTATATTCAATAGTACAATGATTGTAGCATGCCAAATTTTCCTATGTTTGTTCTTGTATACTAAACAAGTCCAATGTATGAAATAGGATAATCCTTGATTGTGGCTTTGATTGTGAAGATGCAAAGATTTGCAATAGGGGATATGTATTTTGTAGGTTTTATGATCATTATTCATCATTGGCCTATTACTTGCTTAGACTTATAGTCTATGTTCCATTGCGTTTTGGGGACGGGGACAGGGGGACGATAGGGGACACATTTCTGGGACGTTTCCTAGGGGGCCTTTTTTAGGGGACGACAGGGGACAGCGACATACAAAATATATATATATATAGTTTTTTCAAAATTTATTAATATATTATAGAGAGAGAGAGAGGGAAAGAGAGAGAGAGATATGCCAATAAATTAATAATTGAAAACAACAATATCAATATGTAAATAAATTGCGAGAGCAGTAGTATAACAGCATAATAAATGTCATTAAACTTATTATTGTAGCCAATGATTTGGGTATGTTTGTATTTCATTGGGAATCAATATAAAGTATATTTTGAAGGAAATGTCTGCTGCTGTAATCAAATCAAACTTATATCAGACCTGTAATGCAATGTATTCAGACTTGATATAGTGCAAATAAAATCAGATTTGAGGTTGAATGTTTCATATTTGTTGATGTTATGATAGCAGTTATCATTTCTATGTTTTATGCAAATGATTTGGCATTAAAATTCAATCAAACACAAGCATAAACATTCAGAAATCAGAACTCGGTCACTTTGCATGCCACGTGTTCAGCCCAAACTCAAAAATCACCTTAGAAAGGGGGATGAAATATTTAAAAAATCAAAATTTTAAATGTTTTTTTAACCCAGGAAGCTCCCTATCCATGGGGGACAGCTAGCTGTCCCCGGTACATCGAGGGACGTTTCCAACGTCCCCCATCCGTACCGGGGACGGGGAAATGTCCCCAAAGGATAGGGGACGTTTCCTCCCGTTTCCTGCTAGTTGGGCTATTTCGGGGACCGCTGGGGGACGTCCCCTTTGTGTCCCCCCGTCCCGGGGACAGCAAGGGACGGGGACAGTGGGTTTTGGGGCAGGGGACGCATCCCCGTGTAACATAGTTTGATGGGGGTTTGGGGGAAACGCCTAAATGTGGTCAAGGGGTGGAGCCCTTGCCACCAAGCCCAAATGAAGACCTTCAAAACCACAGACCTTTATGGCGCACACCATTTTCATATAGTTTTGTAAATCCTAGATGGGCATGTCATAACATTGAAAGGTTGTAAGTTCAAAAAAAAATAATAATAATTAAAAATGGTCGAGTGTGTGGGTTGAGACTTGCCTAGACTCGACGAGTCTAGTGAGTCCACCAAACTCGGTGAGTCTGACGAGTACTCGGCTGTCGAGTCTCCCAGACTCGTCGAGGGTGGCTCGCCTCAGGACTTAAGAAGTCTAGGCGATTTTGGGCAAGTCTTGGAACTATGTTTGCATCGCATACTATTAAAGTGATTTGTATCCTAGTCTATCAGTCATCTGCAATGGGTATTAAATTCCCAACATTTGGTATTAGAGCAAGGTTTGCTAGGGATAAGGCTATGCCATTTAGTGTGAAAAGCCATATATGTTTGGTGGTGAAACCCCGGTTTGTTGTAGTACGCGTATAATTGGTTGCAGTGAGAGCTTTTGAAGGATTTTGTGACAGTACAAAGCATGTGTTGTTGGATTCATGGTTGCAGCATGGTTACAAAGACTTTGTAACAATATTGGTTTTAAGAGTCATGTAGTATAGGGTGCAATTGTTTGAAGTGTAGATGGAGGAAATTGACACTTGAGTGAATACTGTTGATTTTCTTTAAGAAAATTTGTGAATATTGGTAAGTTTTGTGATGCAGGGATGGAATGGGTTTATCCCTTTACCCTGCATGTGTTGTTTTCTCATTTCATACAACAAACTCTCCTGCGATAAATATCAAGTGGGAGAATGTTGGAACTTTGGTGTGCTATTCACCTCTCAAGAGTTCTTGAATGAAGAGAAGAGGTTCAAGTGGTTGATTGCAGACTGGTAAACAGCTATAGGTAGCTATTTGGTGAGTTATGGTGAGTTTTAGACATTTTGGTATAGCATGGAGGCTTGTCTTAGCCTAGTGTTGCTAAGGTTTTCACTGCAAGGTGTTCGGTTGAGAACTTGGTGCTACATCTTAGTCTGGGTTAGTTATTAGAATGTGTATGACAGTGCAGATGCACATGCAGTGCTGTCAGAGTACATGCGGTGACATCTAGGAGCATGAAAATGCTTATAGGTACCAGTGTACTGCAAACAATTAGGAGCAATCAGCAAGTTGTCTTTGTTGCTGCAAACCATAGGTTGTATCTGGCTATAGTGTAGGAAGACATGTCTGCAGTTTAGGTATAGATGGTCAATAGCCTTTGACGAAGTGTGAGTGGCAGCATCAAATCATATGCAGTGATTGTCCATGTGGATAAGTCATGTTTAATAGAATATGCGGTATGCTGATGTCATGGTATGGTCATGAAACGGTTGTGTGACTTTTGGTATTCCAAGGGTGGTTAGATAGTTGTGACAGTTGAAATTCTGTGAGGATGGTTCAAACTTGAATATCTATATCTAATTGTTGGTATAGATGGAATATGTGGAGCAAAGTGGTTGCCTAGTCATGGGGCGATGTTGTGATCCTCTAAGGAATGATTGTGAGGTTGTATGCTGCACCATGCAGATTGAAGCACTGTGCAAGTGAAATTTTTATTGTATTGGATTCCTTTTAGTTTTCTGTGAATAGAATTGTTACTGTCCTGTTGGTGGGTTTTTCACCTGTTCTCCGTCTCATGTGACTGTAGTTTGTGTACTATCTCATATTCTTTCCTTCAATGTTGCATATTGAATTGTTACAAGTAACTGTATTTGCATCAGAAAACCTTAAAGTTGTGTATCTCAGTCTATTGGTCATCTGCAATAGGGGTTAAATTCCTAACACGTGGCATCACCCAAGTTATCTACAGCTCATCCTGGCATACAACTCAAATTCTTCCTGGAGAACTCACAGTGTAAGAGCAAGAAATCAGTAGAGTCACTATTGTTCTTGAACAGACAGCGAAGAGAAGGCCCCAAAAAATCACACTTATTGGGATTCTTCTGAGTCAGAATCCTATTCAGACCAGTCAGCCAAACAGAAATGTTACATTTTGGCATAGAAAATTTATTCCAAACAAAGCCTAGCCAATCTGGCCATGGGGTCGGTTGCTCTGAAATCAAATTATACCCGGCCTTAACCCGAAAGCATCCTGAGCAATAGCCAATTCATCTCAGCTGGTCCTTTTCAAAACTGACAGGGATTCTATGGTTCTCCAGCACTCGAGCAAAATCTAAATCTTAGATTGATCTCCAATATCTCTTCCTATGACCTAGTTTGGATGTTAGTTTTGAGGCACTTCTGGATAATTGATAAATATAATAAGGATTGTCATTCATTTTATCCAGAAACATTGACAGGGATTCTAGGAATTCTATGGTTCTCCAGCACTCGAGCAAAATCTAAATCTTAGATTGATCTCCAATATCTCCTCCTATGACTTATTTTGAATGTTAGTTTTCAGGCACTTTCTGGATAAATATAATAAGGATTGTCATTCATTTTAGCCGGAAATATTTCTGTCAATGATCCATTAAATTATTGGAAAATGTTCTATAATATCAATATGTCTACGTCTGTCAAAACCAGATTAATCAATGAACTTAGTGTCATTTTCCAGCCTTTTCTTGGATCTAAAAGCCATTTCGATGCATTTTTTGTAAATATGTACTATCATCTACCTTGCTTTGATTGAGGGGTACATGAGGAATTCAGGAATTTAAGATATGTAAGAATATCTTATGAGAGTTAAGTGTGATGCTTAATGAGAGATTAGCTTGAGTTATCTTGGAAATCTCTTTTGACTTCTGTAAAATTTGCTGAGGTCATCTTTTCGAATTTATGTAGACCTCATAACTAGATATAAGACCTTGAACTCTCAAGTGGATGAAAAATTGTTATATTTTTCTTACTTCTCTCATATGTATCATCAGTGCTCCCTGGGGATGCGTCCCCTGCCCTAGTACCCTCGTCCCCATCCCTAAAATGTTTCGGGGACTTGGGGACTCCTCAGAAACTCCCCCCCTGTTGTATCTGACAGTGACTCAGACGTGAGCTCCAATTTTGATAAATACCTGCCAGTTGCATCTGCTGATTAGGGACAGCCATATAATTTCTATGTTTTTGTCATTTCATAGTTGAACTCTGGAGCCTTTGGGCATTTTGTTATAATTCTTATATATGTATGCACATTGACAATGAAAGTTTTTGAATTTTGTTAATTTGTTTGTCAGTTCTCATGTGGAATCTCAACTCAAGTCTAATGTTATGTATTATTCTTCTACAATGCCTATGATAAATGCTTTATCAATGTTATGATGTTAATATTTGAAATTTCTCTATATTTTTAAAAATTTCCCATTTTTAATAGTTGTCCCCTGCTGTCCCCTAAAAAATGACCCAGAAGTATCCCTGTACCGGAAACACGTCCCGCTGTCCCTGTTGTCCCCGTCTTCAAAACTTGGGGGAGCATGTCAACTTCTTAGTAAAACAAGTCTGAATCTCTAACAGGATTCATGTTTATCACCGTGAAGCAGCCTTGTATCCAAATCCAATTCAAACCTTGTACAAACCAGATTCTTATTCTGTTCCAGGTATTGCCCAGAATCGCTCTCATTGAGCTCTGGCACAACGCCTTGCCTAGGTAGGGCTGGGGCAAGGCAGGAGCGCTTCTGGTCGTACCTGGGGTGTTTCCACCACTAATTTCTGTTCTAAAAAAGTCAAAAGTTTCGAATGAAAATAATAGTATTAAATTTTCATTTGGAAGAAAACAAATGTTGATATACGTATTTATTTATTCAATGCATATAATATGGTGAATTTTGGTTATTTGGCTGTAAGGTTTGTATTTTTAATATTTATAGGTTTTGTATGGACAAATCTAAGCCAATGTAGAACCCGGGGCCCAAAAATGGTGAATCATCACGCCCAAACCAACAACTTAAGGTTTTGCTTATGTTGGAAGGTAAAGCTTCATCTGTTTGCCACAAATGACCACATTGTGAGAGTTTGAAGTGTTACTCAAATCTCTCAACTTCAGCTTTAATTGAGACTCTGAAAGTTGTGAAACAACGATTTTTTATTTACAAATTTGAACCAAGTTCAAATCAATTTAAGATGAGAAGTTTGATTTTTATCCATTATTTTCTTGTATATTAAGAATGAAAGGATGGTGTGGGGGTTCATCGCATAGTGCGATGGTTAAGTGGTGACATTGTTGTTGTGGCCACTAGGGTTCAAGTCTCCAATGGGCTATTGTGATTGTAGGCACTATGTCTTCGCTGATTCAATGTGCTCGCAGGCTTGACTGCAGTCCCATATTTGTGGTCTCTCTTGTTCAGAGTTCCAGGATTTAAAAAAAACGTTTATGAACCAAATAAAAAAGAATAATGAAAGGGTGGTGTGAAGTTTCTATAAACATATAAGCCACATAAATTAACAAATTAGTAAGTTTATAGAAAAAAAATTATTTTAAAATTTCAATGTTTACTTAGAACAACTTCACAAAACATATATATGATTTAGAGAAATCGGAGCTCCACAAACTTGTATAATACAAGTAGTGTGTATACAATTGAAACCATAATAGAAATAGAAAAACAAAGATAATATATAATATTTTTATTTGGGACAACTCTTTTGAATAAAAAATTTAGTACACTAAATTTTTTTTCACTCACAAAATTTCAGTTGGCTTTCAATGCAAAATTGAATCTCTTACATAATTTTTAAGAATGTGCAGATATAAATAAACACATTGGAAACAATTTTACACATTGCATAAATCATGTAAAAGATAAATATGAATACTTTAAAATATGAGTCAAAATTTAAAAAAAAAACATATAATAACATTCTCAAAAATTAAAAACTCAAAAAACTTAAAAAAAAACTATTAACACATTAAAAAAAATCAACCCGAACACTTAATAAGATTGAAAGTGAAACCGTACAACTTAAGGATTGCATGGGGCATGCAATAAACAAAATAGGTAAATTATCAACATTATAAGCTTGTTAGATCCTTAATCTATTTTCTAAGGATTTTCAAGATCTTTTAATGTAGTAGAAGATTTGTGTCAAGCAAAATGATAAAAATATATAAAATATGTAAATTATCAAAATTATAAGTTTGTTAGATCATTAATCTATTTTCCAATGATGTTTCAAAATCTTTTGATTGCAAAATGATAAAAAAAGACAAAATATGTAAATTATCAAAATTATAAGTTTGTTAGATCATTAATCTATTTTCCAAGGATGTTTCAAGATCTTTTGGTTACAAAAATGATAAAAATATACAAAATATTTAATTTATCAAAAGCATAAGCATGTTAGATTATTAATCTATTTTCCAAGGATGTTTCAGGATCTTTTGATTTAGTAAAAGATTTGTGCCAGATGAAATCGCAAAGGTTTTCTCACTTTTTTAAATGTAAGATTAATGAAAAAAATATATCAAAAGACAATTCCGAGCTTTGCAAATGGGTGTAGAGGAGCATTGGCTAAAATAGGGTGATCCAAATTTATAAAGGTAAGATTTTCAATCAACAATTTATCATCAAAGTTTCACTTCAATTGGTTTATGTTTTGAATTTAGATCAAATAATTATCGCCAATTTTAACAAAAATGCACCAATCTAAAATTAAATTGATGATATTTCAAATATGAATGCTCAAAATTATTGTATAAGGTTATTACTTGTTAACGTTAATTTATAAAATAATATATTTATTATTTATACTATTTTAGTAATATTATACACAATTTATAATATATATGTATTAATTCGTAAAATAATATATTTATTATTTATACTATTTTAGTAATATTATACACAATTTATATATATATATGTATTAATTCGAAAAATATATAAGAGAGTTTTTCCTTCATACTATACCAATTTTTAACCATTGAAAAAAAGGTTAGCAATGGAGCCATAGTGGCTGCAACTCCCTTACCATTTTAATTCTTTTATATGTCAACTACAATTCCACAAATATCTCTTTATTTGCAAAGAAATGATATTTTGGGCTAGTTTCGTAGCTAGGTGTAGTAGTAATCATGCTATGGAGCGAGTGGTAGTTTGCACTACTAAGAAATAAAATAACTATTTATTCTACTTGATTTTTTAGAATTGAGACAAATTATTTAGATTTATAATAATTATATATTTTTTTAAAAATCTTTTAAATTTTAGAATTAAAAGAAAAAAGAATTCTCATGTACATAGTTGTAAGGGGGTAAAATTCATTTTTACATAAATTTGGGCTAATTATAATTAAGCGTTGATTAATCTAGATTTAATTTATTTGGGAGAGTTTGACAATTAATAAATAGAAATGGTATTTTTAGAAATAAATATAAGAGAGGGGTATATTAGGTTCTAAGTTAATGGAATATCAATGTTGAAGGTGTGTAGAATTGATTCACTAATGTCCAAAAATTGATGCTCTCAAGGTATACACTATTTTGAAATTAGTGCAAATCTAGAATATTCTATGGGTCTATCTTGAGTAGTGTGGAACTAGCCTCTAAGATACAAATCTATTTTAGGTTGTGAACTTCTGCAACTTGTCTTACCTCGATCTATGATTTATGAGTTTGTGCATGAACAGGTGGTATTTAGTCAACCTTGGACCAATGAGGAAGCTATTGATCTGTGAGGGTGAAGTTTTTGGGTGAATTTTGGAAGACAATAGGCAAGTGTGCAAGTGGCCTATAAGTAAATTTTGATTCAATTAATTTCTTTTATGCTCCAAATTGAAGTGTTCCTAAGATGATTTGTGCTTGATTATCCTTTTAATTATTAGATGGTCTAGGATCCTTTGATGATGATGTGTAATTATACAAATGAATGTCTTTAAATACCAATACATAATGAATATTCACTCAAACATGTACCAGTTTGGCTCCCAATGACTAGTAAAAAAGGGCAAGAGATTTGATAATGTTGCACTTACAAAATTGAATTTTGGTGTCAATCCTGAGTAGCTTGGGGTTCTCGAGCATTGTGAGATTGAGCTACGAAAGGGAATGCCATGCCCTAGGTTTTTGAATAGGTGTATGGAAGTATGGGCTAATAATGAGGCAAATTTGTGGGAATATGCGTAAATGGAGCTAGGAAAAGGTCAAAAATGTCATATATGTGTAATCGTAAATGGGGATAGGTAGAGATCAAGTGAAGAGTTGAAAATGACACAAAAGTGCACCACTTGTCACTAGGTAATCTTCCTAAGTATTTTCATTAAAATGAGCCCAAAACTAAATGATAACTTGCATGGGTTACAAATTTCACAATTACATTTTGCCCCCACTTTGAGGCATATGCAAATAGGAAAGTGAACATGTATTTCAAAGTATATAAATATTCTTGATTGTGTGTGAAAAGTAAATATTTGAGCATAAAAAGATGTGGGATCGATGTAAATCAATGAACCCATCTTCATTTCCTCACATTTTCTTTTCCTTGTCCTAGGTGCATATGAACCTACAAAACAAAGAAAAGATATGTCGTGAGTAGCTTCTATCACACAAGTGAAATATGCACAAACAAGTTTGCTTTGATTGTATAAGAAAAAGTAAGAAACAAAAGGGTTACATCTTCTACATGTACAGAAAAAGATATTGAAATACTTCACCTAGTGTGGCAATAGTAGTGTGGTATGGTGATTTAGGCATGACTATGTAATGTGGTGATGTTATGTCTTAGCACAAGGACGAGTCTTTATCTAACAATACGCATTGTCTAAAATATCAATATAGGAATTTTAGTGACATGATATACCTTTTTCTCTAATTGGTTGCATACAAAGTGTGCAAGGAATTGGAGAGGAAAAAATACATGAAAATTAAATGTAATCTAGGAAGATGTAAGAACATAAGAAAGTGCCATAGGTAATATTGTGTGAGAAACAAGACATTGAATGAAAGTATGAGTGGTACATAAGCTAGAGATAATCATGAAAGTGTATGATATAAATTCTTCTCTTGTATAGTCAAATGAAAAAAATGCAAGGTGGTCCTAAAAGGCACAATGTAAGTACATAGGATGTGGGGAAGGAAGGCATGGTAGCTCCATGTGCCTTTAGGAACATGATAAATGATCAAAACATACATAATTGGATGGGCAAGACATGATGTCCTCAATGTAGTAGGATAGCTTTAGGAATTGAGTGAAAAATGGTATGAGAAAGGGCATAATGCTCCCAATATAGTGATAAAGAAGTGAAGGCATGATATGCACATGGAAGACATGGTGCCCTCTCAAATTTTATAAGGTAGCTCAAGAAGCATGATAAGGAAATGAAAGTGCATATAAAAACAATATGAGATATGAGCAATAAGCACAAGATCATAATATATGATGTGTAGAAGGTAGTGGCATGCTAAGGCTCATAAACAACTAGGATTTGTAATAGAATAGCCATTAGTGTGGGGGCCAATCATAAGGTAATAGTAAGGATCATAAGCACATGATCACTGATAAACATGTAAATGTAGATCATAAATAAATTTTGATAAGCACTTGCTTATTAGATCATGTGTAAAATAAGTATAAAAGTAGGAAATGATAGAAAAATGCATCACCATTGACAATCACTAGAGTAAAGCCAATAATAGTGGTAAGAAAGGAAAACATAAGCAAGCATAAGAACAAAAATGTTAAAATATAAGAAAGATTCCCCCCAAGTGGGGAAGGGAAAAGCATGATATAAGATGAAAAAACATAACAAACAAGACATCAGGCAAAGCATAAATGAACAAGAAAAAGGCAAAGTGAAAATGATAAATATAGATCTATAGGGATTCTCATGAATCATCAAACAAATATAGGACATCATTCCTCCAAAATATCATCTTTGTCCCAACATATGTCAACATAATACTCTTCATTGGTTCTTGTATTTTATTCCTCATGACTTGGATTTTCTATGAAGTGTTTTTTCTTGACAATCTCTTCTACTTTTTACAAACACATTGCTAGTTTGTTGCACATTAAGTGTTTCTTTCTTGATCTATTATTGCTTATTTAATGGTGGTTTTGTATAAATCTTTGACATGTGATGTACAACAACACTTTTCATTGGAATCCATGTATTCTTTTGTGTGTGCAACATTGGATTTGTATTACCTTAGTATTTGCATTTGAATCCATCCTTAGCATCATCATAAAGCTAAAGATTGATGAAGTGGTCAGTTTGTTACTTTCTAAGGTGATGAGGGAGAAGATTTCAAATTCACTCAAAGATGCCTTGACAATGAGAGGCCATTCTAAGGACAAAGGGCATAATAAGAAAAAAGTAAAGTGTACAAAATATAAGGGAAGATAATTTGAAGGAACAATAACCTATGAAAACAACACTTCTACTATACAAAAAAAATTAACCATAGGGTCTCAAAGCTTGTATCCTTATCTCTAATTAAAGATGTATTATGATGTGTCATAGCATGCATCACATATTGGTCAACAAGTGTAACTCCCTCTTATAACTCTCTTGTGTATCATATATATTCTCACATTTTTGAATTGGGATACCCAACTTTTAGAGACCATAAATTTTTGTTTGGGAAGCCAATTGGGCATATTTTTTAAATTAAATATTTCAAAGAGAACCATGTTGTAACCAATTTTCTCTAGTTAAGACCCTTATCAATCCTTTTTGAGGTTAATATCAACATCTAGACCCTTGCAAATTATTATTTTTTGTTCTTAAGACTAGGATATAAGGTTGACACCTTTCCTAACATTCCCCCACTTGTTAAACGCTCTCAACTATCTACTTGGGGCCAAGAGGCCCATGGACTTAATGCACCATCTAATTTTTTCTATGCTAGTAGGCTTCATTAATGCATCTACAATATTTTACAAAGTGTCACTTTTTTCTAGCATCACCCTCCCACCATTTACCATGTTATGAACAAAATGGTATTAGACATATATGTGCTTCATCTTTGTATGAAAGGCTAGGTTTTTGTTAGATGTATTGCACTCTGACTATCACAAAAAACTCTTATAGCTTCCTAATTGAGCCTTATATTAGAACACAATCTCTCAAAGTGACCATACTATATCACCTACTCATCCAACTAATAACACCAACTAACAAATTGGACACATATCTCTATTGTCAACATCTCCTATATAATCTAAATCATTGAATCCATAATATCAATTAAGTGCTAACCTCTTGTAGAATCACCATAATAACATAGTACTTGGGGGTACCTCATAAATATTTGAAAACCTTCTTAACTACATCTTAATGACCTTGTCCAAGATTAGCCATGAATCAACTAAGCACTCATGTTGCTTGGGCAATGTTGAATCTTATACAAACCACAACATACATCAAACTACCAATGCTAGTAGCATAAGGCACTCAATCTATATCGTCCAACTCATTAGGTGTAGATAGGCATCTCTCCATGGATAACTTAGTCCTTAATGAACTATGATCACTTAATGATCTACAAATTGACATGCTAAATCTCTCCAACACAAAGTTCACATACTTACTCTTGCTTAACCTAAGCTTTCTATTTTCTTTATCTCTTCTAATCTTTGTATCCAAAATATAATTGGTAGCCCCCAATTCCATCATGCTAAACTATGTTAGAAGAAGATACTTCAAATCACAAATCGCATCCTTATTCTTTAAAAAAAAAACATATTATCTACTGATAAAAAGAAATTAGTCAATGTCCATTTTATAATAAACATAATGATTCATCTTGGATCTCAAAAATCCCAAGCTCAACACAAATGAACAGAATTTTGGTGCCATATCCTATGAGACTATTTGAGACCAAACAAAAAAAAAATTCTACAAATCAATACCTCTCTTTAATACTTAGGTTGTGTCGTGTAGATCTCTTCTTCCAATTCACCATGTATGAATGTGAATATGGCACCAAAATTCTATTCATTTGTGTTGAGCTTGGGATTTTTGAGATCCAAGATGAATCATTATGTTTATTATAAAATGGACATTGACTGATTTCTTTTTATCACATTGTATGTAGATAATATGTTTTTTTTTTAAAGAATAAGGATATGATTTGTGATTTGAAGTATCTTCTTCTAACATAGTTTGGCATGATGGAATTGGGGACTAACAATTATATCTTGGATACAAATATTAGAAGAGATAAAGAAAATAGAAAGCTTAGGTTAAGCAAGAGTAGGTATGTGAACTATGTGTTGGAGAGATTTAGCATGTCAATTTGTAGATCATTAAGTGATCATAGTTGAATGAGGACTAAGTTATCTATGGGGCGATGCCTATCTACACCTAATGAGTTGGAGGATATAGATTGAGTTCCTTATGCTACTAGCATTGGTAGTTTGATGTATATTGTGGTTTGTATAAGATTCAACATTTCCCAAGCAATGGGAGTGCTTAGTCAATTCATGGCTAATCTTGGACAAGCTCATTAAGATGTAGTTAAGAAGGTTTTCAAATATTTATGAGATACCCCCAAGTACTATTTTATTATGGTGATTCTACAAGAGGTTAGCACTTAATAGATATTATGGATTCAAGGATTTAGATTAGATAGAAGATGTTGGCAATAGAGATATGTGTCCAATTTGTTTGTTGGTGTTATTAGTTGGATGAGTAGGTGATATATTATGGTCACTTTGAGAGATTGTGTTCAAATATAAGGCTCAATTAGGAAGCTATAAGAGCTTTTTGTGATAGTCAGAGTGCAATACATCTAACAAAAACCTAGCCTTTCATACAAAGATGAAACACATATACTCTAATACCATTTTGTTCATAACATGGTAAATGGTGGGAGGGTGATGCTAGAAAAAAATGACGCTTTGTAAAATATTGTAGATGCATTAATGAGCCTATTAGCATAGAAGAAATTAGATGGTGCATTAAGTCCATGGGCCTCTTGGCCCCAAGTAGATAGTTGATAGTATTGTTATTCCCCTTACGCTCGTAAGTGTTTAACAAGTGGGGGAATGTTAGGAAAGGTGTCAACCTTATATCCTAGTCTTAAGAACAAAAAATAATAATTTGCAAGGGTCTAGATGTTGATATTAACCTCAAAAAAGATTGAAAAGGGTCTACTTAGATTGCCTCCTCTACGGAGCGGGACTGTGTGTTAGACATGGGGTAGATGTGGGGTAGATTGTCCATCAGGCCTTCATCTCGCCCTTTCAATCCTCTTACTGAGCTGTTGAATACCAGGCCAGTTTGGGTTCGACTGCTAAATCTCCCTCTCCAATTTTGGGAGGATTCTTGTTATGAAGTTATTGGCAACACCATTGGATGCTTTCTGATGGTGGACTTTACGACTCAGAATCTAGGGCATGCTACGATGGATCGTATTTTAGTTGATTTGGACATCTCCAAACCTGTCCATGGTGATGTGATCTTAATGGTGGAGGACATACCTTGGACACAGCTGCTGGACTATGAGGGCCTCCCCTTTTAGTGTAGGAGGTGTTTATCCACTAGTCATTTGGCCTCTGGTTTCCCTCTTGTTCACTGCAAGGGAACTGCTACTTGGTGGATGAATTATCTCTCAGACCATCTCACGATTGGCTCCCCCTCTTCGGATGATTCCTCTGAGGAGAGCAACCCTCCCTTTGCTATTTCTCCCAAGGAGTATGACTCTTACTAGGCTCCTCTTCCGGCTATCCATGTCGTGGAACCTTTGTTGCCTCGATCTGTTGTCGTTGTCCAGGTAGAACCTGCTCATCCCTTGTTCAACAAATATGCTCGTCCTTTGATAACTCTTGTCTCCTCTTCTTCGCCGTCGACTCCCTCGTTGCATGGTGGCTCCTTGCCTAGGGTGGCTATTGAGGATCTGCTCCTCTCGCCTCACTTGGTGGATTTCGATTTCAAGTCTTCCTAGTCTGTTGTGCAGAGGAAGAAGAAGGGACTCCCCTTATCTGTCGCTTCTTCACAGCCTTGGGTTAAGGGAGTCAGATTATTCCCCTCAGGTTTTGGGGTTGTCTAGTCCTTATTTATTGTTCTACAATTATCTGTTAGCTGTTTTTGTTTGTGGCTTGTTTGGCCTATTTTTCTGGGCCCTAGTGGCTCCTGTTTGTTCTTCTCCTAGTTCATGTTCTAGTTTGAACTAGCTTCTTTTTGGCCCTATGGGCTCTTTGTGTGAAGGGTATAGCACCCTATAAATGTTGCTTATTTAATAAAAAATAAGATCTCGATAGATGTTAGCTTAGAAACTAGAGAAAAAATTCACCAAATTTTATCCCCTCAAATTGGGAACATCTTTTTACAACCAGTATTGCATTGTACTTTTCAATACCTACATTTGAACTAATATTTTTGAATACCTATTTACATCTAACAAACTTTTATCATTTTGACAATGGTACCACATTTTGTGTGTCATTCTTCTCCAACATAGTCATATCCTTATCCATAGTTTCCATCTTGATCTCATAATAAACCATATCTATTGCCTCCTTCATAGTTGTAGTTTGATTAGTGTTAGTAGTAAAAGTAAAAATGCATCTCTAATAGGGAGGAATGTGCCTATCTTATTTTCTTTGTTGATTGGAACACCTCAAGGGTTGAGGTGAATTTTTTACCTCTTCTTCAAAACTATTTGAACTCTGTGAGCTCTCCTTCTCTTTAGGTCCCTCACAAGATTCTAGTTCAACCTTTTTGATAGTTGTACCATATCTTTCTTCCCATCCTTTTTTGTCTACAACATTGTGGAAGAGACTTAATCTCTTTGAAAATAACACTTTGGTTGTACCAAACTTTTTTAGTCACAGGGTCCTAATGCTTGCACCCTTTCACTACCTTGTTCTCCAACTTGGATCACTTCTCCCTAGGCACATTTGCATATGCATTGTAATAATAAAAAAAGATGTTGTAATGAGGGATTTATGTATATCCATGCCTTCATAAGAGTCTTATGAACAAGAGTTAATCTAGGAGACCTATTAATCATATAACAAGATGTAGCAAATGCTTTAACCCAATTTTTTCCAAGCCATATCCACTAAGAAAAGTCTTAGCCCTCTCTATTAACATCCTATTTATTCTCTTTGCAACTCCATTTTTTCGAGGGGTTGTATGGAGTTGTCTTATGTCTCTCAACCCCATGATATTTATATAACATGAAATTTTGTGGAACAAAACTCATCAACATTGTTAATCCTCAAAACATTGATCTTCCTACCAATCAAAATTATTTTATATAATCTTTAAACTTCTTAAATTGGCTAAAGAATTTGGAATTATCTTAAGGAAATACACCCATATTTTATAAAATTCATGCATAAAATATATAGTACAAAGACTTGAAATCAAAGAAACATTAACAAAACCAAATTCATTTGAGTGCACCAAGCACACCACCCCATAATATTTCCGAGAACTAGAAAATAAAACTGAATGCAATTCTATTTTTTATATGCACAATGTTCATAGAAATTAAATTCAAGACTACAATCATTCATCTCCTTAACAAGATTTTTACTTTTGAGGTTCCTTAAACACTTCTCAACTATTTGGCCTATTAGTGTCATAGAATTATTTTCTTTGTATATAACTTTCTATCTAAAGAAAGAGCTTTCTTAGGTGCCTAGAAAAACACAACCATTTGAAGTAGAAATAATACTCCTCTTTGCTATTAGTTTTGATGGGAAGATGTAGATTTTGTAGATCTCTTTTTTGTAGGAATAAAAAAATATTGCATTGGATAACACATGCATCTAGCTAAAATGGAGTGTCCACACAAACACTCTTAGTGAGCACCAAAGCCTCTCACACCATATTACATCCTCCACTATAGAAAACAATCTATACACCTGCATCATTGAGTTTGCAATTTTTAATAATTTTTGTGTCAAACCATGAATGTGTAACACATCATTGATCCCTTTTACTCATCCATTAGGAAATCAAATATAAATTCTACTACAATTAACTATTCTCAAATGAGAATCATCACCAAGGTACACCTTACTACTATCATATTCTTCATCCTTTGAAAACCACCCTCAATAGGAGGTCATATGGAAAGAATCCCTTGTCTTTCAACCACACACCTTTCGATACATGAATTCTCAAGGCCATGACAAAGGAATTTGCATCATCTTGAGAAGAATTTTTAGACTCATCTAAATCACTTTTCTTTTTCTTTTTTCTCCTAGATCTATATTCTTTATGGATTTGTGCATTCTTGTTGTAGTTCCAACACTTAACCTTGGACTTTCTAAGATATTTGGACCTCCCATAGGATTTGGATCTTGAATTTGATTTATTCTTGTCTTTCTTCTTACCTTTCTCCTTTTGTCTCATATGAATAGCTAGGGTGTCCTTAGTATATTCATAATTTTTTTGTGATATCTATGCAAGTAAGTCAACCATTACCTCATCTAATTTGAGTTTCAAGGCAATGCTCTTGATTGCCATCACCGAGTTATCCACGAGTTTTTCAAAGAACATAGTAGTGTCATGCAATAATTATCTTTGATTTTCACTCCATTAGAGTGCAACTAGGTCAAATTATATTGACCATGTTTAAACTCTTGACCATAGAACCACCGCCATCCACTCTCAAGGTGTACTTTTTCATACAAGGTGTACTTTTTCATATAAAAAAATAACTAGGGATTTAGTTTGGTATATATCTCTCAACTTCTCCCAAAGAGCTTGTGTAATGGTTTCTCTATGTACATTTGACAAAATGAAATCCACCAAGTAGATCCTAATAGGGCCCTTCACCTTTATGTCCAATAGATCTCAATTAGCTTGTTACATTGTGGTAGAATTTGATCTAGAAGCAACAACCTATAGATCTCTATCGATAAGCATATCCTTTATCTTGTTCTTCCACAACTCAAAGTTAGTACCAATGAGTCTGTCCATTTCTATCCTTGATAGATTGCCAATTTCTTATAAGATCTTCTTTCGTGCAATCTTCCACTCAAACCAAAATTAGAACAAAAAATTGACCCTAACACTTAGAATCTAAAGTGATCAAGCTTTGAAATCAAATGAAAGGAAGAAAAGGTGTGGACATGCTTCTTGTTAAGTAATCATTTATTAGCTAATAATAAATTAATCTTTAATCAATTATTAGGCTAATTTTACTTTATGCATTTAAGCTAAAATTAGGAGTGTTTTTTTATTAGATTGAGTTATTATTAGATCACTATGTCTCATCATATAAGGTGATGACCCTTGTCATTATCTATTTCGTTTATCATCTAGGATTTCTTGTTATAAGCATTCTCCTTCTGTGTACTACTCTATTATGTAAGTTTTTTGTTTTGAGGAATAGAAAATCATTGTTTGTAGTTCTTGTGTGTGGGAGGTGTTATTTTTTGTTATTTTGATCCTACTTTGTGTTTCACAATTTCAACGTGGTATCTGAGCGTGGATTCAACAAACCCCTTCTCAAATTTTGATGGTTTTCTTCAACTACCTAGTTATAGGAGCATCAAATTTGGAGTCTTCATTTTTTTGTAGGTTTTGGAGTTGGATTTTTTTTAGGTGTGTGACAAAGCAAAACGAAGCTCACCAGTACATTCAAGAGGTGGAATAGATGAATTTTGACTATAAATTTCCCTATATTCATCAACAGGAGCTTCAAAGGCAATTTTTTTAGTACAAGGGTCATACAATCATATGGTATGATGATTTCAAAAAAAAACATGGGGACGCTTTTAAAAATTATAGTTTTTTATTCCAAAAAAAATTAATATATAGAAAAGGCAAAAAAACAAAAACTGCAGGTTTAAATTTCATGTTCTTGTGTAGGGTACACACTTAGAGCAGGCTTACAAAGCATTGCCAGTTCGATGGGGGTCACGTACCCCTACTAGTGGCCCCAATATCCATCGATGGCCCATCTTAATAGCCTAAGAAATATTTCAGGTTGATCGGTATGTTCTGATGTGTTAGAAGATTCTGATAGATCTAGGGGCAAGAATATTTTTGGTATATTTTGTTTTCATATTTTGGTTATTTTTTGTTTTCCGAGGGCTATAATTTTTTTTACCAATGAAGAGAATATTTCTTAGAATATTTGTTGTCATTAGCATGATGGACACCCATAGGTCCCCTTCCTAGCCCACTTTTAGCCTAAAGGAGTGATTTTTTTCTTTTCGCTATAACTTGGGTGTATGGTGTTGAAATTGGGTAAACAAGATATCGTCAGAAAGTTGAAAAAGCGTATTTTCTAGTGGTGCAGGTCTTATCATCATATTTTGTTGCTAGTTCATTTTATCACGTATTGAAGTTAGATGTTTTTTTTTCACTCTCAAGCTCACAACTTTTGACCGATTTCTTCATTTTTCATAATTTGTGTGGCATTGTAAAGGTCTTTCAGGGCTCTTCATAGCTATCTATGCACTTTTTCAAGATTTTTCTCTAGATACATTTTATTCAATTTTTTAGTTTTCACATTTTGTTGAATTACTTGGATGTTTTGGCTCTTGGAAACTTTTTGTTTACATGGGATGACTTATTTTAGGCTATTCTACATGGATTTTATTCTATTTGGGCATTGTAGACCTTTTGTAAGCACTTTTCTAATTTGTAGACACACTGAGATAAAGTTCCACTATAGTGTAACTTTTTGGGGGATTTCACACATCTTATTGTGCCTTTTTGTACTCACACTATGTTATAAAGTGTCATGGGGGGTTATTTAGTGTCTTTGTTTTTCCAACACACCTTTGTCAAGTGAGTGTCCCTTCCACGATATCATCGAATCCTAGTGATTCTTTCCTCATGTGTGTATGCCTTGGTTTACACACCCCTTTTTAATTGCAAGTAATTTCATCTGCATGTTCATATGTTCTTTGTTCCCTTTCATGCACTTCTTGGTGACACACAATTTCAATGGCCCTGTCATAGCTCTCATTTGCTTGCATTATGGGGGGTTTCTATTGTTGGTGCTAATGCTTCCTTGGTTTCGTTTTGGAGTGAACTATGTATGTAATTTTTGTTTCTATGTACTAGGAAGATGCAATGATTGCTTTCCCATGCATTTTAGAGAAATGGAGCACTTACCATATTGACATTCTTGTATTCTAGTTTTGTAGAGGTGACTTTCTATTTTCACTTGATTAGAGTTCTCCAAATTATTTGTACCTACATTTTCGACTTGCATCTTGCATGGTTGAGTAGTGTTGTTGGGGTCACTCATGCAGATTCATGTGCTATTTGTATCTTTGATTGTCTGATGTTTACCTTTGTTTTCCATGTGATCATTGTTTGAGTAGTCTAATTGGGGGAACTCATGCAGATTCTTGTCTTCTTGATCCTGATCATCATCTATTTTTAGAGGAGGTTCTTCATTCCAACACTATAGCAGACATCATTCAAAAATTATCTACAAATTCTTCGTGCTTCAACAATGGTCATGTTCCTATTCCTTTTAGGACAAATTTTTGGGGCTTTCTTAATCCTTCATTCACCTTTCTCTCTTCTCGAGAGGATTTTTCTCATGAGGTTTTCTCCTTTTCTCTAGATATGAGAGATTAGATTGTTCACACAAGAGTACCTCATTAGACTTTGTTGTCAAGGCCCATTCATGCATTATTTATTTTTTATGCATTTGATTTAAGAGTTTTTAGCTACTCCCCAAGTTACACTTAAGGGGGGATTAGAGAAATAATTTATTAGCTAATAATTTATTTTTAATTAATTATTAAGCTAACTTAATTTTATGCACTTAAGCTAAACTTAAGAGCATTTTTTTCTTTTATTAGATTGAGTTATTATTAGATCATTATGTCTCATCACATGGGATGACAACACTTGTGATGATCTAATCCATTTATCATCTAGTTTTTTCTCTTATAAGAATTATCATTCTTTGTATTATTCTATTCTATAAGTTTTTCTTTTTTAGGAAATAACAAATCATTGTTTTTAGCTCTCCTACATGGAAGGTGTTCTTGTTTGTTGTTTTGATCTAGTTTTGTTTGTGTTTTACAATTTCAACACTTCCTACACCAATCTATGAGAGGAGGTATGTGAAAAAAATTAAATGATAATACAATTACAAAGAAATAAACATAAAAACAATATACCATATTGGCGCAAGAAAATAGGAACTATAATAATTCATGAAAATATTTATCCTATGCATTCCCTTGATGTAGCTCCTTATTTCCTTCCACAAATCAAAGGCATCATGATTTGAGCATTTCATTCTAGTGCAAGTTGAGGAGGAATATCATGCCACTTTGATCAACATTTGGCGTAGCTCATGTGTGCATGGGAAAGGAAAAACTATCTCCCAACTATAGGATCTTGCATTTACAATCCATAGGTGACACAACATTCATCAACATATGAATTTTTCTATTTCCTTTAAACTTTTGGAAGCTAGAAATTTTTTGATGGACATTCAAATATTTTTTTATGATTCCAAGGTCTAAGGAAAATTTTGTCAAAGTTTCAAAGAGTTCAGGAACTTTGGAACTTGTTAATAACATGTCTTCTTTTCCCTTGTCTCTTCTCAAAATTTTGGGAAGATTGTGAACTCACAAACTACCCAAAAAAATGAACATGAACACTTTTTTTGTTGAGGTTTTAGGGATTAGAAGAATCTCAAAACCTCTAACATTTCATTACTTTCACCTTGTTGACATTTCAAAGGTAGAAGAATTGGTGCACCTCTGGCATGGTCTTGTTGACCCATCAAAGAGTTAGTGAATTGAGGAACTTGATAATGCAACCTTTAAAAGGATAAATGATCCTTCAATCCCAAAAGATTATATGGGATGTCTAGGATTGGCGGTCATGAATACTTCATGCTCAATGGCTAAAGTAGGTAAATAGGGGCTTTGTATCTTTGACTATGAAAGAATGGTTAAGCCTACATATCAATGAGTTAATAATCGAGGAGATGCCTTAACTCTTACCTCAATGTATGCAAGTAAGGATAAGTTTGAACCTCTGAAAAATTGACTTTAAGATCGCCTCTTTTTCTTAGCTATTTTTATTTGTGAAAAAAATGAGGGGTACAAGGCAGGGACTCAGATGGATTTTACAATGTCAAATCTATTCATCAATGATGCTCTAGGTCGTGTAGAGTGGTAGGTGTGAGTGACCAGTTCAAGACATGAGAATTTCAATTTTTTGGGATCAAGGGTTAGAGATGCCTCATAAGGTCAGTACCATTGTTGAAGAGTCAAGGATCAAAGGTACAAAGGATTTCATCCCTTAAGGTATGGAAATAAGGATAAGTCCAAACTTGTAATCCTAATAAAGAAATATAGTGAAAATTTTCAAGGATTGGGGTTTAGAGATACTTCATAACTTGTATCAAGTTAGAAGTACTCCCACATCTATGACTCCAAGAAAAGTGGATAGAAGTAAATGTTGAAAGTTGAGGTTCAAGGATACCAGAGAAAAGATCCTTGGAAAAATGGATGACCAAAGCTCTAAGTTCAGAGTTAACTTAAAGTGTGAATGATTAGGGAATTGGGTTTTTAAGGATCGGAAGCTAGGGATAAATCATACAAGGTACCCAAATAAGGACATGTTCAAACTTGCAATTCCTATGAAGTAACATAGTAAAAAATGTTAGAGATTAGGGTTAGCTCATAACTCATTCCAAGAGGGATCTGAATAAGATGACTGGAAATTTGGCTCTAAAAAGGTAACTTAATGAAAAGCATTGAAGTTCAAGGTTTTGAGAAAAGGTATGTTGATAAAGTAAAGTCCATAACTTTGACAAAGACAAATGAAAAGTAGGGGTTGAAGGAAAGGTATGAATAGAAGGAAAAATCCAATATCCTAATAGGAAAAGGGGGCAAAGGTGGAACTCAAAGGAGAGGTATGCTAGGAGGTAAAACTTTAAAACTTCAAAAACTTGCACACTTTGAAATTTGAGAACACATCCCACACTTGGAATTTTTTCTGTACTTTTGCACTTTCCAATATTTGATAGGAACATAGGTCATGATAATGAACAACACATGTAATTTTTT
Source organism: Sequoia sempervirens (assembly GCA_007258455.2). Lineage (NCBI taxonomy): Eukaryota > Viridiplantae > Streptophyta > Pinopsida > Cupressales > Cupressaceae > Sequoia > Sequoia sempervirens. Next base: position 423,701,152 of record VDFB02047230.1, read on the forward strand.
TATAATTTGAAACCCATTTATGACTTTCTCAAATTATTTTGGGTTAAAATAAGGCAATTGCAATAAGGTAGGCATGGAGTTAAAAAAATTACATTTTGAGGCATGTAGAACAAGGCTCCAACAATACCATTAAGAACAATGATGATATATATCTTAGATGCCATGACCATTGTGTTGGTGTAAATAGGTGTTTTACCTATCTAGGTCCTATTTACATGTTAAGTCCACTTAGGTCCTATGAAGGAATTTCTCTAGTTAAGCATTAGTTGTCACTTATCTAGTTGGATTTTATTTAATGCTTGTGTCATATATCATTTAATGTTGGTTCATGTCATTTAATTATGACACATACATTTAATGTCATTACATCATCACACCTTGCCTATATAAGCAAGGAATCATATGCACATTGTAGTGGAGACAATTTAGTCATTGTAAGTCTAATATATCACTGCAATCTTGAGTATTACATATTGGCCATATCTTGCATCTATTGTTGCAATTTCATGTTCTTGATTTTCCCTCTTGTAGAAGTTTTTTTTGGTTTTTGTAGGTGATCCTAGAGGCTTGAGTCCTTGAGTCACTTTAACATGGTATCTGAGCTTTAGAATTGCAAAACCCCTTCTCGAATCTGAGGGTTATTTGAGCTTGAGCTTTTTCAAGGTGCACATTGGGGTGAAACGAACCTCATGATTGAATCCAAAAGGCCTAAAAGCCATATTTTTATATAAGATGCTTCATATTTGACCAAAAGAAATTTAGGCCATCTTTGAAGGGTTTGGGTGAAGGTTGCAAAAATCTGTTTGTATAGTTGTACAAATCTGTACTACTTGCAGGTGCCAGATTTTGGATATTTGCAGCATATTTGATGAGTACAGTACTGGTGAATTGGTTTTATGCATATTGTTCGAAGGGTATTGATGGTGTAAGTGGCAATCAAATCTTCATTTATTTCATTCACCTTATCGGTACGATCTTTGATAGGTTTTATATATTAAAATATTGCCATTTAAATTTAAACTACCTATGCAGTTTGTCTTAATGCCTGGTTGGGGTTTTCAAACCCCCATGACCACATCACTAGGGTTGGGACTTAAGGCCAATGGAGCAGGAGTGACGTGACTCCACCCATCGCCATTTCTCCACCACATTGCCACCAAAAGTGATGGCTTTTTTTATTTTATTTTTGCAAGTTGTTAGTCATATGCATGATCAAGCATTTTATTTTTTTGGACCCAAGTGCCCAAATAGGGAATTTTTTTCTACAAGCCATAACTTTCCACCCAAGTGTCAAAAATTTGCAAATGAGATATTGACGGAAAGTTGGTTTTGATCACTTCATAGTGGTGTAGTCTATTTTTTCAGTTTTTGTGTCAAGTGAATTTTAATTCTGGTCGAAGGGAGATTTTCCTTTTTGGACTCCCTAGCTCATAAATTTTTTCATGATCTCTAATTTTTAAGATTCTTGCGACGTTGGAAAGGTATTGAGGAGCTCTACATTTCTATTCATACACTTTTTCCAAATTTAGCCCCAAGTATCTCTTATTCAAATTTGTGCAATTTTGTATTCTAGTTGATTACTTGGACATACTGTAACTTGGAGAAGTTTTTTCCACTTGGGAAGGCTTCATTTTTAATGTAGATCATATTGGGAAAGGCTACTTTCCATTTGAGGATCTCATTCTAAGATATTTTTGTAATTTTTCCATCTTTAATCCATCTTGGCATTGTAAATTTGGAACACATTTCTGGCATTGTAAACACACTACATATAAATTTCCAAACATATTATTGGGGGATTATTGATTGATTGGGGGGTCTCTTGGTGCATTTTTAAATTTTTTTTCTTATGTTCTTTTTGTTTTCATGGATCATCCTAAGGTTCCTTTGCTAACGTCATATAACGTCATATAACTATTCAACATGGCATCAACATGCATGAAGTATGCTAATGAATGAAGGTCACTCTCTATATGTTGAAAATAAGGCATCTGAACCTGCAGATGATGAGTAAAAGATAAAATGAATGATTGAACATACCAAAGCTCTTGGATGTCTTCATAAACTAGTTTCTTAAGATTTATTGTTCCAAATTTAAGCATGTAAGAATTCTCATGAGGCTTGGGATAAATTAAAAATATTATATGGTTCTACAGATGAAGTAAGAGGCTATCAACTTGATAATGAATTAATGAGTCTTGATCCTAAGAACTTTGACAACATCTAGGACTACATCACTAAGGTTAATGATTTAAAAGAGCAATGTAAAGCATGTGGAATTGATAAGGACATTCATTTAGTCTACAATTCATTGAACAAACTCGGTCTTGATTATGTTGCTTGTGTTTCTATCTTCATACTCATAGGTTAACTATGGGGTTTGCATATGCTACACCTTAATTTGAATCATTTTCTAAGATGTTGATACATGGGAAACACAAGCTTTTCTCGATGGGTCTCATCAAGTCATCTAAATCTCAGGCATTGTTGGAAAGTCACGTGAAAGAATCAAATAATACTGATAAGAAGAAGAATAAATCAAAGAAAAATCCACATTTAGATCAACCAAAGATAAATCTTCTTCCTCAGATAAATCATTTAAGAAGGACAGGTCTACTTGTCCATATTGCAAGAAGCTTGGGAATGATGAAAATTCTTGTTACAAGAAGGATCTTGATGAGTTGAAGCATCTTCTCAAAAAGAATCAAATTGATTTTCCTTCCAGAATGTTTGATTCACCTTCTTCTTATTCTTCAAAACAATCTAATAAGGGCAAAGGTCATGCTAGTTTGGCTTCTACATCAGGAAATAAAGGACATGCTCTTTTTGTTTTTTCAAGTCCAAGATCAAGGAGATGGCTTCTAGATTCAAAAGAATCTCATCAACATCTTCACAGTCGATATTCTCTTCTTTCGAGCCTTGTACTAGATGTCTCCTATTTTGATGCGAAACAATACATACATGAGTGTAATTGGGAAGGGGTCTATTGGTTTTGATGAAGACAATTTTTAGGATGTTTTGTGTTTTCCTCATTTGACGAACAATCTCCTTTCCATATATCATATTACACATGGTGGAGATGGGAGGACAATGGAGTTCACTCATGATTAAGTCATCATTTGAGACTTGGAGAGTAGAGAGATTATTGCTACTGGGATGGTTGATTATTCATCTCGGTTGTATACCTTTGTATATTTTTCTTCTAATGGTGATATTGTTCCTTCGATTGTTGATCACACTTCGAGTGTGAATCGTGATTCAGAGGAGTGTATAGGAGTGACTTTGTACCCTTTATGCAAATTCCTTTTTTATACATCCTCACCTTAGAAAACCAAATTTGAAGGAAAAATTCCACATCAACTAGTTGCCTTCCTTCCACTTGGCATACGTCTGTTGTGTTGATAGAAGAATATTTGTCGGGGATGCCCACGCAACGCACAGACATCCACATGACATACAGATGTCCACACGACGTGCTTACGTCCTTGATGGATTCCTACTTCTGAAGCTGGAAGAGGTGTTACACTTCCTATTGGGAATGACTTGTAACATCCCTCTTCAACCAACCAACCTCGAAATATGATAGATTCTCTCTTTTCTCCTTCAAATTCTTCCACTCTTCATTTAACTCATATCTTTTTGCATCTTCAAGAATTCACTTCATCCTTCTTCACAGTTTTAGCATTTCCAATATTCTCAACACTCCATTGCAGCACCAACACTCCATCAACTCTATTAAGCAAGTTTGAAGCAAGCCATTGCAACAGGGGCTTGAGTTTTTGCAACACCTCCCTTCATCGTAGTTGAGGCTATGGTGATTGTTCAAGCTATCTTTCTCCATCTTTGGCTAGTGAGCTATTGGTGGAGTTGGTAATGTTTCATCCCTCCCCTTTACGATTTGGTTGAGTAGCTATATATTGTTTTGTAGTGTTATTTGCATTCCTTCCTTCTTTACTTCTTTATCATACATTTCTCTATCATTGCTATTTGGTTGTCCATGGAGGTGGAAACACCAAAACGGGGGTCTGACTGAGGCAAACCCCTATACAGCCCCAACAAATTTCCCCTCTTTCTTGTGTGTAGGTGGACATGCATTTGGAGCTAGCTGGTGAATAGGCACTTTGTGAGATTATCTTCATCACCCTAGTTCTTGTCTATTTAATTTATCATTTTAGCACCTATTTTGCATACTTCCTCATTTTGTTTTTATGATCTAGATTGAACTAGCTAGGCTGTTAATAGGTCTTTTTGGCAGTCTTACTATGTTCACTATTTTCTAGTCATATGAACACCAGCATGCCTGAGAGATGCTAGTACATCGCGCTGACGTCCTAGAACTGCGTTTTCATCCTTAGACAAAGAGTTATCTGAGGCACAAAATTGACTCCAAAAATCCAGCTCACCTAGCCCAAACTAAAGTTCAGGTTTGCAGAGTGATGGAAGGACTTCATAGTCTTCATCATTCTCATCCCTCACATCAAACACCTCTTTAGAGTGAGGTAAGTTAGGGTAGCCTTCCGATCTTGGCTCTCCATGACCTAGGGCCTTGATGTGGTTGGTCCCCCTCTCTTACATTTTTGGTGAACTCGATGTGAACCATTTTGGTTTCGTTTGGTGATACTGAAAGTTCCTTTCCTTGTATTCTAGGAGTGTTGTAGGTGTGATTGTTGTGAGGCCATCACCTTACAACCCAACCTGCGACCCCTAGTAGGTGTAGTTGGAAGGTTTCGAAAGTGTTTTGCAACAAAACCTTAATTGGGTCATTGTCCTACCTTGCAACCTTGGAGGGGCTCTATTAGAGTGTCATTTATTGCATGTGATGGCCTCTTTTCTGAATCAACCTGTCCCCTCTATGCAACCTGTGAGCAGTGGTACTGGTATAACCTTCACCTCACAGGATCTGCCAATGGGTTTTAATAGGGAACCATCTCCTCTCTACATCCCCATGCAAATCAACGTCAACATCGTAGCAATTGTTCTCATTGATTTGACGTCTCAAGTGAACATTATAAATGAGGAGATCATGCTAATCAAATTTTTGCATAAATATGGGTATGATGCACCTGTGAGCACCATCCACATGCATGACAAACTTTTCATACCTTCTTTGGGTAGTATTGTCTTGTTGGTTTTGGTTGGACCTAAATTCGTGAAGCTTTTATTTGACATAATCCTTGGATCTGAACTCTTTAGAGTGAAGCTGGGTATCCCCTAGTTAGTAGCTATGAATGCAGTACCCTTAGTTGTGCATAAATTTTTAAAATTTATCCACAAGGGTTTTGTGCACGTAATTCATGACATCGATTATAAATCATCGGTTTCAATTGGTAGTTACTCCCTGGATTACTCTTGGCTTGCACCCATTGGTTCTCTTCTACCTAGGAAGGACCTCTTGTATTATACTTATTAGAATTACAAGAGAGGGCACTTAATTCCAAGAGTGAGATACCCTCCATCACCTTATGTTGTTTCACATAAGGCTTGCTTAAAAGTTGGCAGTGATGCTACCAAGGCACATAGAAGGGAAGAAGAGAAGCGGTCCCAAGATCCTCCTTCTTCCTCTTCCATTGTTTAGTCTAACACTCCTTCTCACCCTGTCTCTAGTTCAAAGATTCATAAAAACTGCCTTGCGCGTGAGTACAAGCAACGACGAAAGGCTCTCATAGCTAAGCAAACTGCCTTACAAAGGAAGGAAGAGGAGATGACTTCTCTTGTATCAGGGCCTCCTATCATGTCATCCTCTCTCCTCCCCTTTGCTTTTGTTCAACCAAGCTTTGCATCACTTCTGGCTTCCACTGTGAGTACGAATACTCCTCACCCTAAAAAGGTGTAGGTGTTCATTTCTCCTTCGGTGGAGCTGCCCTTGTTGATGTCCCTTCTGAATGTCCCTCCTTTCCCAAAACCCTTAGATACGTCAAACACTTTAGTGGTATCTGCTACGATTTTCTCTTCCTCCTCTTCCTCCACACCTCTTGCCTCATCTGTGGGGAGTTCACGTCCCTCGATGGAGCAAAAAGTGGAGAGTTGTCCTTCCAACAATGGAGGACATAAGAGGATTCCACCTTCTCTGAAAGGTGGTTCTGCACTGACTTGTTATGTTTTAGTAACAGAACCAGTCCCAACTTCCCTTGAGTTTGTCGCTACTCCCGAGTCACTCGGTGAGCCTAACGGTGAACCTCAGGCACAAATTTCCCTATTGGGGTATGACATGGCACTCCAGTGAAGTGCATGTTTAACTCTCTGGATGAAGTTTCAGTGTTGTCAATGATTTTTGTGAAATCGTTGACCATAGCTCCACAAGAGCCGAGTGGAGGAGACCTTGCAAGGCCTTCCTCCTTAGCCCTTGTTGGGAGAGGGTCAAAAGCTCCTCCTCTTATCATCCCACCATTGTAGTCTCATCCTCAATCCCCCTATGATGATCTAGAGTGGGAAGCATATGGCCTCTTGGTTGATCAGTGTTAGGGGGAGGCCTCTTCTTTATCTTTAGATTAGATGAGCGTGTGTGTTGTGATGTCTTCCCCCCGTGATTGTGCTATGTGTGCCTGGATGCCCCTTGTCACCCTTGTTGGTGCTTGGATACAGGAGGGGTTTTTTGTGTCGTAAACCTTCTTCTATTGTATCATCACTCTTCCATGTTTGTGATTGACTTTCAGAAAAATTGGGGACAATGCAAAGCATTGGGGGCATTTAGGCTTCCTTTCCATGTTGACCCAATTTTATTTATTTTTACTTTGTCTTCTCAGGCATTCTTCACATGGTCTGATATAGTAGGGGGTTGATGACAGTTCATTTTATATATTATTATGTAAATGGTGATTTTGGTTTGAACCCTCACAATGCTTTGCTCCTAAGATTTTTCACCTAAAAGGAGAAAGTGGATTGGATTTGGGACCAAAATGCAAGGATTTACACTCAAAGTCTATGTTAATGAGATGTGTTATGCCTAATTAAGATGTCCTACTGCTTTGATCTAAAATTGAAGTGATTTAATGATGCAAAGCTATGAAAATGTAACATGTTGGAAAACACAATGTGATATGCAGAAATGCCTAAGAATGTGACTAAATGATGAAATAATAAGACAAAATGAAAGAGGTGCAGCTAGAATCAGAAGTTTGATATTGGAAGATTCTGGAATCCTAAAAAATTGACTAGAATGTTGACTGGAACACTTAGGCTAGTTTGGACGACTCAGTCCCAGTTTTGGGAAACTTTGCCGTAATGGGAATATGTCAAATGGGTGTCCAAAAATGTCAAAATTAGTTTTTAGTCCTGAAAGTGGGACTAATTTTCCCCTGGTGGCGACTTTTTCCTCCTGCATATTTTGAGAAATTCGGGACAAAATCTTGTAGTCTTAGGTATGCACTTCCTTTTCTGACAGGTGTTTGTACTTGATTCTATAGAAAACAGGGCAGAAAGTCTCTCCAAGCTTGAAATAAGGTGATGTTGACTTGATTGACTTTGTACACTTTTTGATCACTTTTCAACACCTATTGCTTGAAAAATCTGCATACAAAAGTCACATGCAAAAGGGGGAAAATGGTTGAGGGTTAGAGAATAAGGATTTGCCTTGGTAAAACCCCACTTTGGTAATCAAACCCTAAATGATGAAATGAAATGAAAAGAGTATGATAAATAGATAACATGCAAATGCAAATGTCATAAACTTATCAGACCATTGATGCTTAAATCTGAAGATGTGCAATGAAGAACTCTAATAGCTTGACTTGATAATGCTTGATTTGCTTGAATGCTTAATGAATGCAAGAGATTGTATGTGATTTGGAGATAGATGATTATAGGAGATGTAAAATGAGGTGAAAAACCCTTATTTATAGTTGATTTTACTAAAATTTCCTAAAAGTAACACCTCACAGGCCGACCTCAAGGGTTAGAGTACAAAATCCCGCTAGAAATTTAAAATAATTTTGAGTTTTGTGCCAAAAAGGACTAAGTCACGTCCCTATTGGTGAATTAGTCCCACTTAAGAAAATTAAGTGGGTGTCGGGAATTTCTGGGCATTAAAAGTTATCCAACGGGAATATCCTTAACAACACACTTGAAAATGGTTAGAAATTGTATTAAGGGGTAATTTAGACATAAGAAAGGGCTGAATTAGTGAAATTAAGCCTAGAAAAGCATGGGATCTTGTTACAAGACTTTATAACACTTCAAAATAGGACTTAATAAGTGATGAAAAAGGTGATTTTTTGAGTCTAGAAAAGTGTAGAAATTTTTTACAACATTTCAAAACACCTTCGCAAGACACCATAATTTGAATGTTAAAGACCTAATGTGAATGTTTAAGCCACATTACAACATTATACCTAGGAAAAATCAAGCCAAAGCCCATTAGAAAGACTCAAGTGAGCATAAAAATGTCAACTATACATTTTTTGGTGACACATATTATTATACTTATATATATTTATGAGCAACTTTGACCCCAAAATATCAAACCACCCATGTGCCTTTTGTTGATGTTCATCTCTTTTTCACTCTTATCTTTCTCTCTTCTTTGCTTGAGTTGTCCATGCTTTCATGTGTGACAACACCATTTCTATGACACTGATTTTCAAAAAATGTATTTGTTGCCAATGAATCTTTTCTCAAGAATCTTTGCAAACTTTTTCAAAGAATCACATTCTTGACTTGAAACCCTATGGAATGTGTTTCCTTCATCATGGGTTCACAAATAAAGAGCTTAGGAACTTTCCTTCGAGGTGGGAGCAGCTTTGAACTTCTCTTCGTAAGGGGGCATTTTCTTCCTTACGAATTCCTTGATGAAGTGAACATCTTTTGAAAGGATCCCTTGATGATGAATCGATTTGAGAAAGAAACATCTCTTATGCACTTTCAAACAACATGTCCCTTGAGTGGACCCCTTCTCTCTTCATGTTGGGTTCCTGAGTGGCCCCTTTGAAATTTTTCCAATCTATTGATGGTTTGCATGATTGTCCGCTTACTTGCCTACGTGACCGCTTTCAGACATGTTGTATCTGCGGGTAAACATGTCGCTTTGCAGGTGAGCCTGTAAAGCCACTTTTTGACTATGTGGATTCCCCTTCCTTGGGTTTCCTCCATGTGAGAGATCATGGGGTTTACCTCCTTGTAGGTGTACAGGCCTATAGGGTGCTTCTTTTGAGCTTCCTCCATGCAAGAGATATTGGGGGTCACTCCCCTGTAGATCTGTAGGTCTATAGGGCACTTTTTTTGGGTTTCCTTCATATGAGAGATCTTGGAGGACACCCTCCCTATAGGTCTGCAGGCCTATAGGGTGCTTTTAATGGGGTTTCCTTCATGTGAGAGATCTTGGAGGACACCTACCTCGTAGGTCGACGAGCCTGTAGGGAACTTTTCTAGGGTTTCCTTCATGTGAGAGATCTTAGAGGACACCTTCCTTGTAGTTCTGTGAGCCTATAAGGCACTTTTTTCTAGGTTTCCTTCATGTGAGAGATCTTAGAGGACACCTTCCTTGCAGGTCCACAAGTTTGTAAGGCACTTTTCTTAGGTTTCCTTCATGTGAGAGATCTTGGAGGAAACCTTCCTTGCAGGTCTGTGAGCTTGTGGGGTGCTTACCTCTTGGGGCTTCCTTCATGTGAGAGATCTTGGAGGTTGCTTTCTTACAAGTCTATGGGTCTGTAAGACACTTTCATTCTACAACTTCATAGTTATGTGGGGCTATGGAGTCATTTTCCTACCCTAACTTTTGAGCTTGCTAGATTGTGGTTTGCTTCCTCGATGGTTCAAGTATAAATTTCTAACCCTATTCACTCTTTGATCTACTTTACTAAAGCACTCATTAGTATTCATGCTCGCTAAAGTGGGGAGAAAATGTATAGGAGCAAATTTTCATCCCTTACACAAACTCCCCTTTTACAAATCTTCACCTTAGAAAACCAAATCCGAAGGAAAAATTCCACATCAACTAGCTACCTTCCTTCCACTTGGCATCTATCTATTGTGTCGGTAGAAGAATATTTGTCAGGGACACCCGCACGACATGCTTACAACCCTGACGGATTCCTGCATCTAAAGCTAGCATAGGCATTACACTTCCTATTGGGAATGAAATGTAACATCCCTCTTTGACCAACCAACCCCAAAAAATGGTAGATTCTCTCTTTTCTCCTTCAAATTCTTCCACTCTTCATTCAACTCATATATTTTTGCAATCTTCAAGCATTCACTTCATCCTTCTTCACAGTTTCTTAGAATTTCTAGCATTCTCAACACTCCATTGCAGCAACAACACTCCATCAACTTTGTTAAGCAAGTGTGAAGCAAGCCATTGCAACATGGGCTTGAGGTTTTGCAACACCTGCCTTCATTGTAGTCAAGGCTATGGTGATTGTTCAAGCTCTCTTTCTCCATCATTAGCTAGTGAGCTCTTGGTGGAGGTGGTAACATTTCATTCCTGTCCTTTATGATTTGGTTGAGTAGCTATATACTATTTTGTAGTGTTATTTGTATTCCTTCCTTCTTTACTTCTTTATCATACATTTCTCTATCGTTGCTATTTGGTTGTCTGTGGAGGTGGAAACACCAAAATGGGGGTCTAACTGAGGCAGACCCCTATATAGCCCCAACAAATTTTCCATCTTTCTTATGTGTAAGTGGATGTGCATTTGGAGCTAGTTGGTGAACATGCGCTTTTGTGAGATTATCTTCGTCACCCTAGTTCTTGTCTATTTACTTTATCATTTCAGTATGAATTTTGCATACTTTCTCATTCTATTTTTACGATCTGGATTGAACTATCTAGGCTATTAGTAGGTCTTTTTGGCAGTCTTACTATGTTCACTATTTTCCAGTCGTACGAATGCTAACGCATCACACTGAAGTCCCAAAACTGTGTTGCCTTCCTTGGACAGAGAGCTATCTAAGGCACATAAATAACTTCAAAAAGCTAGCTCACGTATCCCAAACTAAAGTTCGGGTCTGCAGAGTGATTGAAGGACTTCATAGTCCTCATCATTCTCATCCCTCAAATCAAACACACCTTTAGAGTGAGGTAAGTTAGGGGAGCCTTCCACTCTTGGCTCTCCGTGACCTGGGGCCTTGATGTGGTTGGTCCCCCTTGTTGGAAAGAGACATTGCATATGTCATCTAGTGTTGTTATTGATGGCAACCCTATTCAATGATTTGATCCGCACATCAACATTTGATCATACCGAAAGTTAGAATGAAGTCTTGTGATTATTTTTCAAGCTAGAACAGAGCATTCAACAAAATTGAGTTCATCGATTCATATGCAATTTTCTATTATCATTTTGAGTTATGGATCTCAGGGAAGTTTGTTCGATGTGTGATCTATGCTATCCTTGAATCTTAGAGCCTCATACCGATTTGTGTGCAAATTAGAAGATCTAGTTGATTATTTTTTAGTTTATCAATGCAAGAAGGCCGACTAAGTGAATGTAGCATGCTGCAGATATTCAAGGAGTAATTGTTTAAGTGTTTTTGTGTTTGGGTCCTCATTATGTTGTGTCTGAATTTGGTTGGTGCGCATTGAAAATTATTTATTGTTTTGGGCCGACAGTTTGTAAATATTTTATGTTTTGTTGAAGCCGACATGTGGTTGATTAAATCTTTAGTTGTGGATATATATAAACGATCATTTATATCACTTTAATGTATGTACAAAGTGTGTTGATGTGTGATGCAAAATTCAGAAGGATTGTTGAACAATTATTCATAGTTTCACTTGTGCAATAAAGGATTTGTGATGTGAGTTAAAGAAGATAGAGCAGAAGAGCATAATTAGACAGAAGGTCAAGAAAGTGATTAATGTGCTTAACTGGAACTGTAATTAGGCATTAGTGGATGTTATTCTCTCAGTTCAAATCTTCTGGATGTAATCCAAATCTTTTTGTAAGACAGTGAGTTTTCTTTTGTATTTGAGCAGTGAGCTCTAGGCAGTGTGCCTGAATACATGTGCATTCCTTTTGTAAACACTTATTTTGAGTACTTAGATCATATTGTGGATTGACCTCCACCATGGTTTTTCCCCTAACAAGGTTCCCACGTAAAAAAATCCTTGTGTTATGGTGTTGTGGTTTCTCTTTTTATTTCCATGCATCTTTCTTTTGGTTGAATGTTATAAGTGCTTTAAAGACTAGTTTAATAAAGTTAAAATTTACAAAACACTGATTCACCCCCCCTTTCAGTGTTCTTTGATTCCAACAATTGGCATTAGAGCCTAGTTCCTCAAAATAAGTTTAAAAGCTTGGGGAAGATCTAGGAAAGTGATTCAATGGATTCAATTAGTCTTCAACAACAAATTTTGGCGGCCCTAGATGATCTTGATCAATCCAAATATGAACCATGGGAATTGTAGGCAAGCCTCATGAATGTTGAGAAATTCATTCAATCATTGAAAGATAAAATCAATGAGTCAAGGGAAAAGAGAAAGGAACTTTGTTATCAACTTAAACAAAAAGAAAGTAAGAGCATGGAAGGTGAACACCTGAGTCAAGCCTTGAAGAAAAAGATAGAAGAATGTGAAAAGCTTACCAGAGATAATGTTGTCCTAAAGCATGAGATGGAATCTATTGTGATGAGGATGACAAAGGAGATTAAATACAGAAAGAAGAATGAAGAGAAGCTTACTTAGTCCTTGAAAGAAAAATCTAAAGAATGCAGTTGAATTATTGATGGCACTAACTCATTTGACTATGAAATCTGATGAAAATTTCCAACGAAAGATGTATAATTTGATGTATTGTTGGGATTTGATGTGCAATTTTCAATTTTTTAAAATTTTATCCCCGACGTTCATCGAAATTTTGACGAACCTGGATTTCATTGAAATTTCGATGCACAGTCTTGTCAAAATTTTGACAAACATTCAAAATCAGAAAAAAATTGAATTTGTCGTCGACATAAATAAAAGTGAGTTTTCCTATTTATTATGACAATGTTTTTCTATACTTGCGAATTTGCTCTACTTGGGACAATTTGTAGAGAACTAAGGACAATTTTCTTGGGAAAAATAAAAAAAAATTCAAGAAGATATCACCAGGTTGAGGGTGGTCATTGTCTTTTTCTAGAATTCATTTGTGAAGTCAAGTTTGTACTTCCAGGTTTGAAATTCATATTTTAGCAACATCTCATCAAATTTCATTTTCAGACTTATGCATTTTGAGAATTTCATTTCCAAATTTTGTTGTGCAAGTTCAATATTTTGATTTTAGGAGTCTAATAGTTGGAAATCATAGTAAAATCAGAATTTAATAAGTTCTGGAATTACCATTTTAAAGTGTTTTTTGGGGTCATTAACTTCAGGCTATCTTCTCTTTTGCAGGGGTGGTTGCATGCCAAATTTTTTTCATGTAAAGTATCAGAATTATTAGATTTTGTTACCTATCTATGATTAAAAATTATTGGAGTGTGAGTTTGATATTTTTTGAAGATCTAAATATTCAAGCTTGGTAAAGAAAAATCATGTCAGATAATATTAGTCCAAAAAAAAATGAAGAGACAGTTGCTAGAATGTGGGCTAGATTGAAAAGAAAGGGTGATGAGAAATTTTATTGTCCTTGCAATAATTGCAAGGGCTTAAAGATGAGAAGAATTTTAATCACAACAACTAAGAAACATTGTAGGCAGCATGGTCACATTGAAGGGGGCATGATTATCGTCCATTGGTAAGTTGTTCATTATATGTATTTATATTGATTGAATTTGTAAATGTTTATATTGTTTTAACATTATATATATAATCACTTGATCATGATCATGATTTATTTGTGTCTATCATTATTATAAAGGTGGGGCACCCTAGGGCACATGATATGGATTATCACAGCCCAGAGAATGTTGTTTTGCAAGCGAAGGAACATGGAGCTGTGAATATCGAAGATGAAGTTAATGATCCTATGGAAGAAGATGATCATGCACTAGAAAACACAGTTGAAGATGATGGTACAAATATATTGATCTATGACACATTTAGTGGCACAACTAATCATGATGATCGAGATGACTTTGATGATGTTCATGATTTACCTATACTTGAGAAGGCATATGAGCTCCTTTATGAAGGCTCCCAAATAACTCTTCTCTCTGTTGTATTGTTGCTGGTGAACTTGAAGGTTATAAATGGTTTATCCAACATAGCAATCTCACAGATATTAAGGTATGTCATATATGTCATCTTTTTTCATCTATTTTAATTGTTGTTAGTTCATCACTAGTAAATAAAGGATGAAATATGTACCATTAATATTCTTTATATTAACAAAAAAAAATTGTTGTCGATTGATTGGTAAATTTTTGTTACCACCATCAAATATTTTACCTCACTCATACCAAGATTTATCTGGCATTATGAAAGATATTGGAATGGAGTATCAAGCAATAGATACATGTCCCAATGATCATATAATATATCATAAACAACATGAATTTGCAACAGTCATATTAGTAGATATCGAATAGATCAACTAACAAAAAAGGTGTCTCGCAAGGTTCTTCATTATATTCCCATTATTCCACGTATGCAATGATTATTTAGGTGCAAAATATTAGCACAATTTATGGATTACAATGCATGAAATAGAAGTGGAGATGACATTCTTCGAATGCCTGCAGATGGTTCTACATTTAGGGACATGGAGGAAAAATGGCCACACTTTAAAGAAGAACCTCATAATCTCAGGCTTTCATTGGCAGCAGACGGTGTCAATCCATTTAGAGAGTTGAGATCTATTTACTCGGTGTGGCCTGTTTTTGTTATCAACAATAACATTCCTCCATGGATTTCAATAAAGAGGGAGCACATAATGTTGTCAATGATTGTTCTAGGTATTTGTTTACATCAATTTTCTTTAACGTAGTAGCATCTCATTTGTCTTATTTGTTGCATAATGACATTTTTTTCATTAATTTATATATATTACAGTAAAATGGTTATAATAATTATGTAATTTTTATGTTCATTCAACTAGGTAAGTACCAAGTTAAAGATATGAAAGTATATATCAAGCATCTTATTGACGAGTTACTAAAGTTATGGAATGGCGTCACTATGTATGACATCTCTAGACCAATAGGACAAAGACAATTTCAATTCCATGCAATGCTTGTATGGACAATTCATGATGCCCTAGGGCTAGCACATTTTTGTGGTATGTTATAATGTTTGACTGCACTTTAACGATATTTAATTTTATGAAGTAGATATCATGTATGTTTTTTAAATAATCTATTCATTGTATATAATTATAAAAATTGACATATTTAATCCAATTATATATGATCTTGCAGGTCTTCAAACAAAGGGAAAATTTGCATGTCCAATTTTTGGTCCAAAGATGAAATCTCGTCATTCAACAAGTTTAGGAAAGCAGGTGTTTGATGAGTATAGGAACTTCCTCCACAGAAATCATAAATATTGAACTACTAAAAAACATCTTTTTAATGGGAAAGAAAATACTACATCAAAACCATGAAGAATGACACCTTGCCTATGGAAGTTAGAATTTAATAGAATTAACCATCAAGGTTATACATCAGATCAAATTGTTTATCTATAATATATGATATGTTTGGAATTTATATTTTTATATTGTGTTGTGCTTACTCATACTGTAATTGACAATGATTGTCGTTGTTAATTTGTTTAACTTATATGCTTCATGAAGGTCATCAAGGCATTAATGGTCGACTTCCACAGGGATTGAAAAGTTATCCTAGACAATTTAGTAGGTTTCCTTACTATGAGTAGCTACAAATTGTGCATTTTTTTGATACAATGCATATCAGAAAGAATATAACATAAACGTTATGGAAAATATTGAATGGAAGGTATGACAAATAAAAAATTGTCAAAATTTGTAGTGACATTTAGGAAGCCAATCATGCAATGAAAAATGACATTCAATTGAATAGCGATGGAGAGAAAATTAATATAAGTGCCCTTCCTTGGTTATTAACGGAGCAACAAAGCAATGCTATAAAAGAAGTCATACAAAAAATTTGATTCCCACAGGATTTGTTGCAAACATAAACAATATCATAACAAAGAAAGGTGAATTTGGGTCATGGATGAAAACACATGATTGGAATACCTTCATTAAGGTAATTATTCTGGAATATTATATACACTTTTATACTGCATGTACTTTTCAGTATATTATGTTTACTACTTTTGGAAAAATAATGAAAAGATCATTTTATAATTGTTGCAGTACGTTCTACCTCCATCTCTCCTAGACAACTTCGACAACAATGTCAAACAAGTTATATATGATCTTGGAAAATACATAAGGTAAGTAGTGATATTTGTTCAATTCATTGTATACATCTTATAATTTCCATTTGTTTTACTTGTTATGTAATATATTGTATATTTTTGTTAAATCTCGTTAATATATTTGTGATTTGAATCACTTGTAGATGGTTGTCATCTAAAGAAATCCATAAAGAAGATATAAATTATTGGAAGAGAAAAATTCCTAGATCTAATGTGGCCAGAAATGCAAAAGTGTCTACCTTTGACATTTTCAATGCACAAGAACACCTACCTATACACACAAAGGTCAATGTGGATGGTTGAGAGGCACTTGAAATTTTTGAAGGCTTTGGTTAGACAAAGAGTACATCCTGAGGGTTCTATGGTGGAGGGATATATGGTATACTAGACCATGGTGTACATTAGTGAATATCTTCCTAAGTTTGTAGCAAAGATTCATGTAGATCGCATTTGGGATCCCAACTCCATTAACAAATTTGAAGGGCAATACCTAATGGGGTAAGGTAGATTGAGGAAAGTGAGGTAATTATAAGATGCTCATGGAGATTAATTAGAATACATTTTACATATGTTTTTTATGTATATTGTACTTATTTAATTATTAATCTTCAATATACATCAATTATAAATTAAGGTCGTATACCGTGGTGATTAACTAATTATACGTTGTTTGTGAACTTCAAATTTTTTGATACAGTTGGTTGAGAGTGGGATGCACTACATTTGTAAATCGAAAACAATCTTGATTGGATGATGGTATGGATTAAACAATGTCAAAAATCTAGTAGCGCATTAACATGGGAAGGTGTGGCTTCATTGGTTAAAGAAGCTCATCATAATGGAAATTCCAATGTTACACAAAGGGAAATTGATTTAGCATATGGTTTAAGAGATAAATAGGTACATATAAATATATTAATCACCCATATTATTTAATTATTTTCAATTATATTGATGTATATATGATGTAGAGGATCTAGCAACAACACCAACATCATTTCATGAGGGTAAATCAAACCCAATTAGAATTAGGAGATCAGATTCTTAATTCACTTTCTTTTTCCTCAAAACTCGTACTTCTTTTGATTCTTCAATTCTACAAGACTTGAAGGAAAAAATTTAGCACTCCAATTTCAACAAACCATATTTCATTATCAGTATTCCAATTGACTCATTCAAAGCAAAAACCATATTAAAAAACTTTGACTCAATCAATCAGATTCACATCATTCTCAACCACCATATCAACATTTATATATTCTCTCAACCTTTCAGAAGGCAACACACTATGCTCACTTGCTACACAACCAATTAACAATCCTTCAAATTCATGTATACATCATATCCTCAAGGAAACAAAACACTTATTCCAAATCAGATTCCAAAATGTCAATAACCAAACTTCAATAATAGGAAACGGTCTAAACTTCTCAAATAGCACCAATTCATTTTCCTTACAAGGAAAAATAACAAATACCAATCCTTCTTGCTATCAACTAGTTAATCAGTCCTTCAAGACACAAGATTCATCATGTTTTGACAGAAATCAATTCAATACATCAGTGTATAAATATCAGATCTGCCTGCTCTGTAAAGATACCAAGACACACAATAGAATCATCATTCTCAAAACAATATGCACTTACTTTACAACCTTATTCAAGCATAAATTCTACTGTAACTCCATCCAAATGACAAGGTTCAAGTATTTAAGGTCACTCACTTCCCTGTACACACAGATTTCCACTGTCCATGAAATCTAAACATTAATTAGCAATAGACCTCCATACCCTAGATTGAGTGAACCACTCACACTAGGTTCAAAACTAAGATCCAAAGGAACATTTAGAGACCTCTTAATGCCCATATCATCATATCAAAAACTCATAATGATTTATAATGGAGAAACTAGCATATTTCACACTATACGCCCAAGAAAGGCTACTAGAATAGGGCTATTTTATAAAGCATCCACCTTTTTTCCAACTCCAAATTGTTAGAAAACCTAAAAAATTCAAATTAAAGGTCACAAAACACCAAATTTATCCAAATATTGAAAGACCCATTTAGAAAGTGTATTAACAAACCCTTAATTTTAGGCTGGAAACACCCAAAACAGTGAGGGTTTTGTGATTATCACCCTTACAAGCCTCCAATACTCTAGCCAACCATTGAAACATGCTCCATTATGTCTAAAAATTCCTTTATAAACATATCATTTGACATTCATACGTTATTTCTCCAATACCTTGTTGGAAACCTTCATTTTCAAGAGGAAAAATCAGAAAATTAACTTTAAATCAGCAACACAGCACCATATTCTTGATACCTTGCACTAACACAAAACAAAATCACATAAAGGACACCCTAATTATCCCATCCCACCATTTCTACTAGGCTTACATCGGTGGGATGAGCCTTAAACTTCTTTAGGGACTCTCAAAATCACAGTGAAACTAACTCTGCCTGAGACACATGATTGTCTTTGATTCTTTTGCTGCTTAAAACTAACTTTCAAACTGTTTGAAAATGAAAAGTACTCTTTCTCAAATGAGATTACACAAGAACTAACTCTTGTATGTTACCAAATTAGCAATACAAGTTACGAGAAATAGAAAGAATTCTTGATAACTCAAAAAAATAGGGCTTCTATTCAAGATTTTGTTACAAGAATTTCAAGATTTTACTCTTCCACGCCTTGCCATGCTTTTTATAACTTTTTCCCTCTTAATAACTGCCTTTTCTAACTTCTCATCAGTTCAAACTACCTCTTATCTCCTAATATGCTTGATTTATGTCTTTTTGTTTACAAAATATTGCATTATTTGCTTTTTTTTGTATTTTCACCTCCTAGTGACTTCTTTTATGATTTGATTACATTCAAATTAGCCTTTTCATGACCTTGACACACAAATTTAGACTTGAACATGTAAATTTAACATATTAGACTTTTGAAGGAATTTACAAGATCTAGGTGCTCCTACACCAATATATATGTTGAGATTTTTTTTCTTTGCATACATTCGGCCAAGAATAAATATGTTTATCAACTGACGATATTGCAATAATTTTTACATGTTTGACATATTGTAGGTGAAACACCACAAGGCTATGTGGTGCAATGGTCATAAATTTTGAATCAAAAATTTTGATGACACAAAGAAAACTTGTGATTCTAGTATAACTACAGTCTTTTAGGTGACTAATGTTTCATCTAGAAGCCACATACATCCAGAAGTCTCAGAAAATTGATACTATGGGATTTTGGATGATATACTTGAGTGTGACTTTAAGTCCTTCAAATTAGTTTTGTTTGTTGTCCTATGGTATAGGCTACGATTGAATGAAAATGATCCTGAGAGAACTGTTATTGACTATGATAATGGATTTACCATGGTTAATACAAGGTCGATCAAGCGAGCTGGAAATGATCCATATGTTCTTCCAAGCCAATGTGAGCAGGTATTTTACTTAGAGGTTTCAGGTAAACCGGGTTGGTCATTTTTTGTTAGACATGATCCAAGAGGAAGGACGGTAAAGTATAATGTGGTGGAAGAAGAAGATACCGAGGAACTAGAAGATGATGTAGATGATGATCAAGATCAACAGTTAGTTGATGATGTGCCTGACGAAGCTTTCAAAGAGGAGGAACTAGATCATGATGATGTAGGAGTTAATGTTCATGAAGATGATATCGTGTGGATGATGACATTATCAAAACTGATATCGATGACAATGATGATGATATGACCAATCCTTACAATGTCAAATCTGGATCAGATGATACAGACAAAGAGTTGGATGAAGAAGAAGATCAATGACATTGGAATGTATAAGTTATGCGATTATATTATCTATTTGATATTAATTTCACGATATAATTATATTTGACTAGAGTAGTTACATAATTAATTCATGATGTTTACATTAACATATGTATGAGTTATGCAATTATATTATCTATTTGATATTAATTTCTTGATATAATTATATTTGACTTATGGGAGATCTAATTTTATGAATTTTATCCATGTGCAGAGACTGGCAAGCGTAATAGAACCTTTGAATATATAAATGATACACACACACACATTCGATTGGTTCTCGATGTTATAAGTCGTGATAACATCAAATGAATTCGATAAGACACCGCTAGTACGGGTAGTCATACATTGGGCTGGCAGTGGTTTCGATGATGATACTCTGTTGATTGGGGTAACACTCTATACATCTGATCAATGTTAACATTTGTCCCGTATACATTTCCAAGAGTCACCCCGAAAATCATTTTGGTTCATTTGTTTCTTCATTGGCTTGACTTTTAATATCGCTAACACATTCAGTGGTTCCTCCAATGTTATAAGTCTTGCCGATAACACATCAAATGAACTAGTCGGAAAGACACCTTCAAACTTTGGGTGATCTATACATTAGGCCCCAACCAAAGTTCATGGAATACTTTGTTGATCAGGGTAACACTCTACACATCTGACCGATAACATTTGTCCCATATACATCACCAAGAGTCACCCTGACAATCATTTTGGTTCATTTGTTTCTTCATCGGCCTGACTTTTAGTATCACTAACACATTTAGTGGTTCCTTCGATGTTATAAGTCTCACCAATATCTTTTCTTTTGGTCTTGAATATGTTTCCAGAACTCCTGTCAATATCCTCCTGTCGGTGTAACTTAGCGGGTCGGGTGAACATTTAGGATTTACACCGATTGCACATGTCTCGCCGATATATTCCTAGTGCTCCTATCGGTGAAAGAAATGATGGTCTCACTGATGAAACTTCATCGGTGAGACTTAAATGTTCGGGCCAACATATATTTTTCATGCTGAGATGACTTGTCTTTTCGATAGATTATCTTCATTGATGAGACCATAAGCCAATCTCCCCGATATGTCTTCTTTAGTAATCCTGATCGCTACAACAGTTTTGATGTCTCATCAATGTGCTAAAAAGTGCTTGTAACCCATAATAGGTCTCGGGGAGACCCATACCAACTCATGCCGATGTAACTTTTTTGCCACAATATCTTTGATCAGAAGGATTTTCAGGAGTAGAACAAGGTGACTGTGGGTAATTATATTTTGTAGGGCCAATTACATCCTTTTCTGACTCAAAATGTAGTTAATTGTTATTGAGAAATTTACATGAGTAAATCATTATAAATTTTTTTAAAAAATTATAGTTCCAATAGACCCTTCTTCATGTTGTATTGCAGCAATTTGTTGAGAACCATATCATATCCATCCCTTTCCAATACATTGAAATCATCAAAGAAAGGAAGAGAGGTGGAGATAGAGAGTTGATGGATAGGGGGGATAGGGAGGGACTAGAGATGGTGAGAGATAGAAAGGGGGAGATAGAGAGGGGGGGAGAGAAAGGGATATAGATAGGTAGAGGAGGAGAGATAGAGAAGAGGGTTTAGGGTTTAGGGTTTAGGGTTTATGGAGATAGAGAGCAACATGGAGAGATATATCAATCACGCTCCCTATATCTCTATCTATTCATCCTTATCTCTTTATCTCTCTACCTCTCTCTACCTCTTTGTCTCCCTTTCTATTTATATGTTTCTCATTATCTCCTCTCTCTATATTTTCTTCCCTATATTTATCTTTGTCTCCTTAAGTGTGCAATGGGTACATTGAAGAGGTCTTAAAGGAGAATTATCATATCTTTAATCAAATGGCATGCTACCTTGAGCATAACTTCCCAAGGACACATGCCATCCTTGGATTGTTGACATGAAACAACCAATCAAAATTTAGTTTCTCTTTTCCCTCTCTCTCTTTTCCTTTTATCTCTTATATTTTTCTCTCTCATGCTCCTCTGTCTCCCTCTCTCCTATCTATCTAAGTTCATCTCCTTCTCTCTCATTCTCTATATTTTTAGTTTATATATCTCTTTCTATTAGCTAATAGGCTACATATATTGTGAGATTTGAGCTTGAAACAAATCTCATGCCTAGAAACCACTATTGTGTCGTTGGAAAACAAGTTTCAATTGCCATTTAATGGTAAACCAGTTGTAGTGTAATGGTAAAATCCTCTAAAATACCAGGTAAAAGCCTATATATACTATTATATAATAATAAATATAATTATATTATATATAATTTAATCTAATATTACTATTATATTAAATTTATATTATATTAATTATATTTTGCATTGGGATAACACCAAGGAAAATATAGAATATATACTTTCATGAAGAAAGAACATGAATGTCTATTATTAATCTACAAGAATGAGCTACAAAATATAAATCTAATATAGCTAATATATATTTAACTAATATATACTTAAGTATATCATGGAATATTAAAACCTAGCTAAATGGTGCCATAATTTTCAATTTAATTAACATACTCTAAAACCTAACGAAACTAGGTTGTAGCTCATCAAATTGGAGAAGTGAAAGGTCAATACTAGCGTCGAGGAAGAGTTTGGAGGAGTGAAAACAAGGTCAATACCAGTGTTGAGGAAGAGTTTGGAGTTAAAACAAGGTCAATATCAGTGTCGATGAAGAGCAGAGGAGTGAAAAAAAGGTCAATACCAGCACTGAGGATGAGGTTGAGGGCACTCAGGGAAAATCGATGACCAAGGGACAATGAGTACTGTAAGTTTGGCACCCCCATTCTCTTTAACTTGCAATTTTCATGCCTAGTTTCCAAAGATCTCATACATTGGCACCCCCAAAGTTCTAGGATTTCATCACATAGCATTCATTGCATGATTCTGAAGCAATTGTATACTTAGTCCAAGTATATGCTAGGATAAGCTAGATCTAATGAATGGAAATAGAGGCATACAATTCTTCTTTAATACCTCCACCACAAACATATGCAAGGAAAGGTCTCCTCCCTTCTTGGTAGTGATAACGTTCTCCACACACAACCCTTAAAAATTATGAATAGAGGAATATAATCTTTGAAGACTCAAAGTTGATTCTCTCCTATCTAATGCAATTAGTCATTTTATCCTTACAAACATTTATAGTGATTACTAGAGGAACATAGACCAATTCTTCATAATAGAAGAATTTGATCATACTTTTCCAATGATGGAATTATGAGAAAACCTTAAGTTAAATGAATAATTCCTAGCTAAGTTCTTTAAATCATGTCCAACCGTATAAGAGAAAACCGTTGCTATGTGTACTTGGACACCATGGAGAAAGGCTCTTTAGGCTCTTTCATCAATCAAGGTATTGTTAAATTTTAACACCTAAAAGTGAGAATGAAGAATCTTTCCTAGGATGGTGGCCATCCCATTATATCTCTTAGAGTTGTTAGAGATATTTTTGTTTCGAAGTAGAGATTGGACCATCAAATAGCATCACAACCACAAATTCACAAGAAAAATGCCCCTGACAACCCTAGGGAATAAATTCAATGCCAAGTTTCTTGCTTTAACAGAACCCTAAATGAAATGAACTTCTATCATACCATGTTACACACCAATCCACCGAGTTATAGTTCCAAGATAGTGGGTGGATTGGTGGATGTCATTTCTATTTAGCCCTCAAACCCTTACACAGGAAAAACAAGGCAGTCCCTGTATTTGATTGTTTTCTGCCACAAGACAGTGATCTCAGAGCATATCAAGCTTGTATGAACACATATATTTATCTACACTAATAATCTCAGAGCATTTCAAGCTTGTATAGATCCATACAACACAAAAGAACTTCAGAAAAATAGTAAAAACATAGAAAATTGCTTCAAGAACATGGTATTTGATATGAAATTTTGGTATCAACAATTGCAATGGGATGGGAATACAATATGATAGAAGTAGGATAAGAAATGCATCCTACCATCATACATAATGAAAATGTTGTTGTTTCAAATGACTATGAGCACTAACCTTCACTATTTGAAGATGTTGAAACCTTGTCATAGAGAACTATAACATTGATGCAACCACTCATCCTACCTTAAAACATACCAAAAGTCTCCTAGCAATTAGACATAGGAAGATTTAAGATGACTTAAAAAATTTTTATTGCCTAAAGCATAAACTTATGATGACTTAACTAGGCCTAGTACACACTCCCTCCCGTTAACCACTTAGACATATGGAAATTAAATGGAAATTTGCTGCTATTTTTAGTCATGTAGGTGTCCAATAAACCACTTGGTGGTGTTTCCCTTCAAGTTTATTTACTTGAATGAAGAGAAAAAGTCCTTTGATTACAATTACATAATACATTTGAGGCCTTGGTTGTGTAACTGGTGGACTATAGTCACATTTAACACTTGTTACAAAGTTTGGGAGTTAAAGTGTTAAGTAGATTTGATTTGTGATGGACACATTTGGACGATAGTAACAATAACTTGCAATCTATCAAGACTTGATTACCTTATAACCTGTCAAATTCTAGCGATGAAATGATAAATTTATCATAATGTCACCTTGGGATCACATCACCATGAAAGAACTTCATCCAACATCCTTATGAGTGCAGGTACCACCAAATAGGTATTTTTTAGATCTGTCTTCCTCAAGTGAGGGATATTTAGGAAGAGAAGAGGAAAGTGAGACATGTAGTAGGTCTAAAAGAGTGAGATCAACTAGAGGTCAAAAGATTAGAAGAAAATTCCGTAAATGCATGGAATTTTTTCTTGCTAAAGGGGGGCCATGTTCTTATGATGATGAGAGCATAGGCGACATCGAGGCTCCCTTGAGGTACAAACATCTATGGAAACAATGGGTACCCAAGGAACTTCCTCCAATAAACACTGATTTTTGTGTCAACGAGAGGATATATCACATATCACCATCATCATTACATGGTTTGGGATTATTTTGCATGGATGGCATAAAGGTCTGTTACGAAAATTGATGGAGTATGTCAGACCTTGTTATAGTTACAAAGATTGGATGCAGCTGGTTCGATATACATGAAGTATGTGTAGGTATGCACTGTCAGCAAATTATATATAGCTAAAAGATAAGGATAAAAATAAAGGAGTGGCTATGTACATTGACGGAAGGCCAAAAGCATCAGGGAATATTGTAGGGTTTATAAATAGTACACGACCTGGGTCAACAAATAAGCAACCCAATTGCATATTTGAGGCATGTGAGGGAAATCGTGTATTCGTATGTGCGATAAAATAAATAACTATAGGGGAAGAGTTGCTAATCAATTACAATTTGAATCACTTAGTTACAAACACAGTTACTATGGGGGTGGTATGTACTATGTACCATTTTACCAACCTCCAATTAATGACTCCAATATACCATTTTATTCTTATGTTTTTTTCGTAAATCTATTGGTTTCATTTCGGTAATGCTTTTTTATATTTAATTTTTGTCACAACAGAACATTGATCATATGGGGAAGGATCCGACCCAGAGCATAGATCACGATGCATCTTTAGCCGCTTCTACTCGATAGGTTTACCTCATTATAATTGTACAAATTAGATATGAGCAAAATATTTTATTTTTATGTTTTTTTCATAAGTTCCTTGGGTTAATTTTGATAATGTTTTTAATATTCTTGATGCAGTCGGTTGATTGGGGAAAGGAACCAGCAGTAGAGGAGAACATCCATAGGGAGGTGTAGTCATATTATGTGATGATGACATCACATATTCAACAAGCCCTCTCAATATGTTAAGGAAGACCCAAAAAAAATGCAATGAAGAAATCCTTAAGTTGATATTCATAGTTCCTCAAATAGATGAGATAAGAGAGAGCGTTAAAATATTGACTGAGAGAGCACAAAACTTGCAAGTAAGTTGTCATGAGGTCTTTAATTATAACATAAGTTCATTCATGGTTTTATATTTTGTACTCTTTTATGTCATGAACTAAAATTTGTTGTTTTTACAAGATTATTTGCATCCTCATGATGCTACTGGCCATGATTAGGGTACTGCAGGTGTTGCTCGAGGAGTAGGGGTTGGTACAAGTGTCAATCCTGATCTTCCTGTGCATATATCACATCATCCAACCCCATCATTTGTTCCTATATTTTCATCTCAAATTTCAACAACACATAGCATGTAGGCATCGGGTAGTGCACCCTCTCGCAGTGAACACATGCTAGAACATGCGTCAGGACATGTACTTGGGGATGCAGAGGTCACAACTAGTACTGGTGATGTTTTAGCAACATTTCTTGGATCTTCCCGTATTACTAGTACGGGAACATTGCTAGTCACATTTGTGGTGATCGAGGATTTCGTTCCCATAAAGATAAAGAAGGTCCCAGGTACTTTAAAATGTTTTAATTATTATTATATATAATCCAATTGAAATTTACTTATTGATCACTCTTTTTAGGCTAATGATCCCATGATCATTTTGTAGGAAATGATGTTTTTTATAAACATCTAAGTGATATTACATTGGAGCTCTTCGGGCCCACCATATGTACATGGTGGAATGCCCAAAATGAAGATTTAAAAGATGAGCTCATTAACCATTTAGTTGTGTTGTTCAATGATAAAACATTCAACTGAACGAAGGTCCTTAAGAAAATTGGTACCTATCTAAAATATGTGAGGGACCAATATAGATCACATTTAGAGAAGAATAAAAAGTATGAGCGTCCCCCCATGATTCCAGACAGGGAATGAAAGGACCTGGTGTCGGATGGAAAGGAGAAGGCTGAAAAGAAAAAAGGAAAGACACCACCGGGCCAAGGAAGGTATGTGATACTATCAAAAATGTAATTATATACTGATTACTCTTTCTTTTTACATAATCTAACGTATTTCAAACTTTTTATAGGCTTCCCAACACATCAAAGGCAACAAAGGCAAGACTAGAAAAACACAAGCAACACAAACTTGGCTCTGGTGGTTATATGAAATTAGTTGCATGAATTGTAAGTATCAATAAATGAAATATTGCATCCAAATAATAAATTGCAAACAATTTTGGTTTTGTCACACCATAGAAGCAAAATTCATGATCTTATGCAAAAATGGAGTGCTCTGAATTCAATAGAGTTCCCATAGAAGAGGACCTAAAGATTTCCTTCCAACAAGGCTATGGAGTCGTGGTTGAATGCCTAAGAGTTCTAACTGGGAAAACACAATCTTCCACTGCATCCGACACACAGGTAAATAAACTCAATAAATTTTATTTAAAATTGAATACTTGTGCAATATATTCAATATTAATTTCCACCATAAAGTAATTATGTGCCTATTTGTTTTAAATAGACAAGCAATGATAATACTGCACATGACATTGGAATGTAGCTTGGTGAGGGTGGAGCACAACCTGTAGATGAAGGTCATGGTGTGCATCTTGGTACTGGATGTCTTCATGTGCTATACAAAACACAGTATAGATTAATACAATTAAACATCTTTAATTGCAATTGGTGTATTAATTAATGTGACCTTTTATGTTTCAACTTTAGAGCATGTAGAGCGTGATAAACATGTTGAGCATGATCAAGCTAGAGAAGATCAGGAACATGATGTGGCCCCATTAGGTAAAGAAGACCACTCTATTTTTCTTTTAAACATATTTAATTGCAATTGGTGTATTAATTAATGTAACCTTTCATGTTTCAACTCTAAACCACAATTTAGAGGGTGTTCAACATGTTGAGCATGACACTATAGGAGAAGATCAAGAACATGATGTGGCCCCATTAGGTAAAGAGAACCACTCTAATGTTCTTTTAATTAATGAAATACTTGTAACAATAATAATAAAACATATCAATTTAACATTTCTTTGTTATTGCAGTAGACCCCCCCTTGTAGCGGCCTCCATGTCATGAGTGCACGACTAGGCATACATTAAGATCATAAGCAAAGGGAAAAAAAACTAAAGGGGGGATAGATGATTTAGAAAACGATACTCCACTTAAGATTTTTTTAGCTTCAAAAAAGAAACAAAAAAAAGTGATTGTAATCATATTATGAATGAATGTAAATATGTTAATGAATGAATGTTATATGATAATGAATGAATGTTATATGTTATTAATAGATGAATGAATGATTAATGTTATATGATCAGGTATGGGGAATTGAGAGTGATGTAGGGGGGGGGAGGGGCCAAATGAGCTTCCACCATCACGTGATTGGCCCTGTTAAGTAGAGAATATTAAACTATTCTAAAAAAAAAGAGAAGCTCAATAAGATAATGAAATTTTGAATATAAGAAATGCATTGTTTGAAGCATCACACCAATATGCAAAGATGAAAAAAAGTGCTAAATTTTTACTATGGTGGCAAAAAAATGATTCTTTATACCCAGATGCCTTCATTTTCCAAGCCAATTTCTCCTACTTTGCATAGCTCTACCATGTTTATGGATGTGATATGACTCCTACACAAAAAACATGTACTAGTTTACAACCTTCAATCCAACTACCTCCAAGTATCTTTTTAATTCCTCTATCTTTCATCAATTTGTTTACTATTTGAACCTTGTATAGATGTTTTAGATGAAGAACCCATTATTGTGAAATGTGCCTCTAGTTGAGTAAAGTGAATCCATGCTCTGTATCATAATTTGAAGTTGTTTCCATTCCAATGTTTTGAGTTTAGTTTGTTTGTATGGCTTTCTATGAATACCACATTGTGTTGTGTGTGTATTTGGTTTCAAGGCTCTATTTCTTTTGTTTTTAGTGGTGACATAACTCTAAAATTTGACTTTTGTGCATAACAGGTTAGTGGAAAAATTGACAGCTCTAAAGGGTTTAGAGGCTCAATTGAGATAGATACACGGATATTTGGATCTTGTTGTTGATGGAAGGCTTCCACTTAACCATGAAATTTTGTACCATCTGTAGATATGCAAAAATTTCTCTACTTACATTCATTTAAGAGGCTAGATCGCTTATATTTTGTCATATGGTTGGATTAATGTGGCATACAATGTCAATGTGGGCTATAGTTTTTTTAATATGTTCAAGTTATGCATAGTTTACAATGAATAGAGGGTGAAAAGGGGCATGTAAGTTAAAGCAACCATCATTAACAATCATTCTTTATACTATGTTATATTTATTAATTATTCCTAAAATTCTTAAACATATAGACAAGGAAGAGAACTTTATTCAATACATGAGTATGTACTACATATATTGTTGTATCCAAGCCTTATGATCTTGGATATATCTAGGAAGTCCCAAGAAAGGAGTTGCATGTATATAAGTAGTTGATTGGATGTCTGAGAAGTTTTGGAAGAATAACAATACATGACTTTTATGTGTAACAATAAATAACAATGCACTAGTTTCAATAAGAGTTGCATGGACATGGATATAGAAACGGATGTGATTTTTTTCAATTCCCCCCCTTTTGTTGTTATGGTATTGATCTTATTATAGGTCCTCTCTATATTGCTAGCATTGTATTGAACACTACCTCTGAAACAAAAGCAACATTTTTTCTACTCTCGTACAATTGTTCTTTTTGTAATTCCAATTATTTTCCTATACTACAACTTTTGGAATATTTTGTAAAAGTGAATTTACAGTTCAGTATGAAAATTCATCCATATTTCAGAACTTGCAACCTCAAGATGGATAAATACTATCTCACAAACCTGCACCAGTATTCCTCTTCATTCTTTCAAGGTACTTTGTTGTCCTTTAATACTTTGATAATTATTTTATGACATTTAGCTCAATTCCGGAGTGCTATAGCAATCTATTCTACGATCAACACTTAATATAAGTTTATATCAGCAAATACATGTCATGTATGGTGTTTTGTAATGCATGTGAAGCTAACTTGTAATCCTTCGAATGGTCATACCACCAAATAGTTATCATTTTTGTGTTGTCTTCGTATAATATAAGTCTATATCAGCAAATAGAAAGAGATAGAGAGAGGATTGAGAGGGATAGAAAGATGTCTTTGTATTGTTGCAATATCTTGTTGAACCTTTCTTGCTGCAATGGATTTGGCATATTTGTGAGCACTATTATTGTGTGTACTTGCTGGTGTAGGTGCATTTGTGGACTGTTAGAAGCACAAATTTATGTGTGTGGGCAATGATCTTGCAACATTGTTTAGTAGAGACCAAAGCTAGTTTGGCTTGTGTTGTTAACTCAAGGAGGTTAAGTTTCCACTTGTTATTATGTATTTTCCATTTTTGTGCCTCAAAATGGTAAATTTCATCATGATCATACACTCATGGTTGTCCAATATAAACAAATTATATATTTTTGTGTATAATTTTAGTTATATCCTCTCAAATTTAAATAAGTAATATTATTTTTCAATAATATTTTAACCAATAGATGTGTGACCTGGCAAAATTTACAAACTCCTATGTTTTCCTTGAAAGAGCTCACTGATGGAGAACAGAGGCCACAAAAGACTCTCACTGACAGGCATCAAGTATATGATTTTGACCTTTTGGAGGAGTATCTATCTCTTCTATTTGTATTTCCAATTATATCACTTTTTTGCTTAGGCACATCATATTATAAAGCTATGGCGATTTTTTTATTCCCTTACACTACATTTTTTTGTTATTTTGGTTTTAGGAAAATCAAGATGCATTGATCAAGTGTATCACAGAAGATGTTGACTTTAATAATGGAAGACCTATAGCTGCATGTATCATCTATAAGTCATTCTCCAATGGCATTCATTTGAAGTTGAAAGAGCAAGTGTTTTTTATTGTATCATTCAAACGATTGGTTCAACAATTGAGGTATCATTGATTCTGCATTTCCCTAGTTTTGAGTAGTTTATGTGAATTGGCTCTACAAAATATAATGATTTACTCATGTAAATTTCTCAATAATAACTACATTTTGAGTCAGAAAAGGATGTAATTGGCCCTACAGAATATAATTACCCACGGTCACCTCGTTCTACTCCTAAAATTCCTTTTGATCAAAGATATTGTGGCAAACAAATCACATTGGCATGAGCTGGTATGGGTCTTCCCGACCTATTATGGGTTACAAGCACTTTTTAGCACATCGATGAGACATCAAAACTGTTGTACTGATCAGGATTACTAAAGAAGACATATCGGGGAGATTGGCTTATGGTCTCATCGATGAAGATAATTTATCGGCAATACAAGTCATCTTGGCATGAAAAATATATGTTGGCCCGAACGTTTAAGTCTCACCGATGAAGTTTCATTGGTGAGACCATCATTTCTCTCGCCAACAGGAGCACTCGGAATATATTGGTGAGACATAGCGGGTCGGGTAAACATTCAAAACTTACCCCGATGGTATAAGTCTCACCGATATACTTCCTCGTGCTTTGTTGATGAGACCACAAGTTAGTCCTCTGATAAATCTTTAAAAAAAAATTGTAACGTTTTGTCGAACTTTCAATGACACAGTCCAACGAAAAAAAAAATTGCGAGGAGGTTGCTATAGCTCCGACACAATTTTGATCTCATTCCAATGGCAAGATCGTCAAACAAACGACGAATGTTTGTTCGACTTTCAACGAAAATTGGTCACAATTTCAACAAACATATCATGTTGTTTCGACAATTTGGTAGAGGCATGCCACGTGTGTTATGGCTACTGTTCATCGCTAGATCGACGCAATGTTCGTCGATATTTCAACGAACATGAGGTCCCTTTTTTGTGGCGGCAACTGATGAAATTCAGTCGTGAATTCAATGTTTTGAAGCTCGTCGAGATACTAACAAAAATTCAACGATGAAATTTTTTCAAGAGATTCATCAGAATTCTGACAATAGTTTGTCGACAGTTCAACAAACGTTCGTCAGAAAGTGGAGTCAAATACAGTAGTGTGGATTTAATCATTTGGAGCTTGAATTGGAACAATCCAAAAAATAATGAATAAGACCTTGAAAAGCAGATTGTTGATCTCAAAGATGAACTTGCTACTACAAATGAATTCAAGGAGAAGTTCAAGATTAGCTTAGCCAAGTTTGATGAACTAATTAAAATTCAGAGGATTGGAAGTGACAAGCGAGGTCTTGGATATGAGAAAGGAGAAATTTTTGCATCTAGACAAAGCATATTTAGGCAAGAAAATTAGATGAACAAAGCTGGAAGGTATCTGGTAAGACAACCTAATGCTCAAAGATTCAATGGTTACTATTTTGTTTGCAATAAATTTGGTCATATGGTGGCTCAATGTAGAAGTAGAATGAATTCAAGTGGTCCATCATTCTCAGGTCAGTGTTTTGATTGTAATAGGTATGGTCATAAGTCAAATAAATACAAAAATATGTCAAATAACTTTCTCAATAGAGATGTCAGATGTTATACATGCAATAGATTTGGCCATATTGCTAACCAGTGCAGATCAAGAGAAAATCAATAGAACAACTGGCTTGTACAAACAAATTTGGTGTGCTACAATTGCAACAAATCTGGTCACACTGTAAGATTTTGTAGAAATAGGAAGGGTCTGGTAAATCAAGGGAAACATGTAGAAGGATGAAAAGGGAAAAGAAAAAGTTACTACAAATGAGATCATGAAGCAAATGAAGAAGATATGGGTGAAGAAGAGTCCCTTTGATGTAGGAAATGATTCCACACTAGACTTTGGTTCTGGTAATTCCTTCAAGAATTAGTTTAAGGCCTCTGGCCTAGGGGGAGTTCTTAAGAAAATATTTTAACCCGCTTGTCAATAGTTGGTACCAGAATGTGGCAGATTGCAATGATTTCATTAGTGATGTGCAAATGTTTTGGAATGTCTTGTGGAGAGAATTTATGCAAACTTGAAGGTCCGTAGAAGAATTTTCTTTCACAATATGTGAAAACAGGGTATCCAGAAGACCTAGGGAAAAAGCATTTATTGTGATGAAAAAGTTAGGTGCGTAAATGATAAAAAGTCATTTCTATCCTTCATTTGTCACATTGCATTTCAAGAAGAAGAAGGTTGGAGAGCTTTGAAGTGAAGTTTGGTGAAGATTCAAGTTTGAAGGCAATTAGATGATCAAACCCTAATCCAGTGAAAGGTATTTATCCGAAAACTCGTGAACTTGAAAATTTTGAAAATGGATGCTCCATTGGTAGTTGATATTAAGGATAGGCCCCATCCAAAATTCAAATGCCACCCCTTCAAATCCATCGAAACAGAACCTTTAGGTGTATTTTCTTCCATTTCGTATGGTGTTTTACATATCGAAGATATTAGGGCATACATTCATGCAAATGTTGAAGAATTAGGAAGCTCCCAGTTGCTAAATTTGTACACCAATCACATTGTGGGAGAATATTTTTGTGTTAAACCTAAATTTAAGACTTTGGAGGAGAAGAAGTTCACTCAGATTGTGAAGTTTCCCGTGTTTGAAGAAAACAAATGGGTTCGGTATATATTGAGTCCAGTGCATGTCGAGTTTATGTGGCTAAGTTAGCCTTTCAAGATCACAAAGGAAGCTATAAGGATTGTTACTAGTTTAAATTCATCTGATGGGTTGCCAACATTGAAAGCTGTGAAGAATCAAATACTCACAGATGCAATCGGTTAAGTGTTCAACAAGAGAGCCATGACAATTGATGATATTATTGAAGTAGATGTTAGATTTGCTTCTATGGTTATAATTACAAGATTTATCACTCTAGCCAGGACAATTTTGTATCTGGTACAACAATCTATGTAGCATATCTGATGGTTAAGGAAAATGTAGATTATGACCTATGTGAGTTACTCTTGAACCAGTTAATTGAGAATCTTGGCAAAATCAAGAAAGATAAGAAGAATTCCTTCAAGTATGGTAATCTATTGTTGTGTTTATTCTTCTATTTCATGAATGAAGTTCCACGAGTTGGAAAAGTGCATTGGCAAGGTGATAAACCTGTAGTTGTTCAAATTAGAGACATCTTGTATGGAATTGGTGATAGTAAAGATAGAAAAACTACTATTTGGGATTATTTCAAGAATTTTCAGAATGAAATACAAACCGGGGAAAGGATTACTACTTCTATTATGGAAAAGTACAAGGACACAATTTGCTTCATGGTTGATATTGATCAATGTTTGATGGAAGTTTTTGATCCTAGAATAGTCTAGATAATTCATATGGGTTATGAGGTTGAGGAACACATTTTGGAGCTATATGCTCAACACCTGTTGATTAAACCTCGGGATCTAATAGAAGAGAGGTTTGGTACCTTTGAGGAAAAGGATATGCAAGTGCATGATCAATTGAAGAAGCCTATGATAACTCAAAGAGTGAGAAAGGAAGTTGAAGCTTTTGCAGAAAGCATGGGTATATCAGCTGAAGCTATAAGAGAAGCTAGAAGGAAAAGAGAACAAGTTGAAGCAAGAGAGCCAGCTAGAACTAAGTCTTCTAGTTTGACAACATCCTCTGCTATATCTAGATCCACTAGGAGCTCTACTCTCTCATCTGGTCCTACAAAGAAGTCAAGTCTTGTGAAAGCTCAAGTCAAAACATCTGGTAGAGAAGGAAAGAGGAAGAAGGACAAGAGCACAAGAGGCTATGTTGTTTCTAAAGATGAAGAAATTGAATCTGATGAGGAGGTAAGAGAAATTAAGCATAAGGGCTCAAAGGAAAGAAAAGTCACTAAGGACAAGCCCTCCGATGAAGAGAAAGCAAAGAAAAAGATGAAAATTGACAAATCAGGTATGTATATAGAAGTGGAGAAAGCCTTGATTAAGGATGGTAATCTTAGGCCACTTTGTGAATGGTATGACACTTTTGATAGTTTCGGTCAAAGAATTCTTAAGGAAGCCACAATAAAGTACTCGAATAATTTCAATATGACTCTCGTTGAAATAATGTCTAAGTTACCCAAAGGTCTGTATGAAGTCTTAGAGATGAGGAGAGTGAATGCAAGACATAAAGAAGAGCAAATGAGAGAACGAATACTTGTTGATCTATGTCTGGTGATGTCTATAGAAGAGATGAAGAATATTCTCAATGAAGCAAAAAGGGATTTTGAGAGAAAGACAAGGGTGAATAAGCTGACGATTGGAAAGACTGAAGAAGTTGCAAAGGAAATTGAGAAAATTCTTAAGGAAATTTTGTTAAAGAATAGATACAATGTTATTTCTGAAGAAGTGCATGTTGAAGATGCTCCATCTGGTCTAATAACAAAAGAAGGAAAAGAAGATACATTTGAGGATACTCTGAATCCTCTAGATATACATGACACTAAAATTTCTATGGAGACTGAACCTCCTAAAGTTGTGTTAGTTGATGCAATTAAGATTCCTGAAGCTAAGGAAGAACCTGTGACTGAAGAGAAGAAGGATGAGGCGAAGGAAATTCATGTGTAAGCAAGAGACACTACAAAGGCAATGAACAATTTTTTGGAAGAGAAACAAGAAGAGTTTGATCTTGAATTGATTAAAGGTCCTATCAACTTGGCTACTTTATCTCCCATTGAGAAACTAAAAGTTGCATCATTTTCTCAAGCCAAGGTAAGGGAAGAAAGTTTGAAATCTCATATTGAAGATAGTGAGTTGTTAAATCTTGCATCTGGTATTCTAGAGGAGATTATTCCTTCATATGTCAAGGATTCATCTGATTCTCCATCCGGTCAACTAAAGAAACTTTTCAATTCTGTAAGTACACTTTGAGTCACTTGAGAAGTCAGCTATGGATAAGGTTCATAAGGATTTTTATGCTAACAGGTTCGGTAGATTGAAGGGAAGGATTGCTAATGATAAATCTTTGTTAGCTACCTATGTAAAGAATATTCAATGTTCTTTGTCTGAAGGTGGAAACATTTATAAGTCATTTTTATCTTTGTCTAAGTTCACTAAGGACATTGAAAAGAAAATGAAAGAGTATGAGAAACAATTAGCAAATATCTCTCAAGCATTTGATCCTCTAACTGTTTCTATTGGCAAGCAAGAAGGTCAAGTCATATCCCTACTTGACAAGATCAAAAGTTTGAAGCATGAAGAATTTTTTTTTTTTGAAAGAGTATGTGAGCTTAGAGGATTGATTGGTCCTAAGATGGAGAGAATGCTTAATGCTTTGAAGGAAGCACAAGATGCTATGGCGATCAATGATTCAGCAAACCTTGAATCAGCAGAGATGCAATCCTACTTGTTCTGTGGTCACATGACTATTTTGGAGAGTCTCAAAAAGAGTTGGGACACTGGTTTGAGCCTATTGAAGACCAATTTTGCAGACACATTCAAGTTTATGTAAGTTGCAGAAGCATGTTTGTACATATGCAATTTGTTCAGAGCAATTTTGTTTGATTTTTGGTATGCAAATTCCCACCTTTTCCATTGATGTCAAAGGGGGAGAGTGGGGAAGTGAAAAATGCTTTAATCATCTCAGGGGGAGTTGTGTTTTGAAGTTTTGAAGGTTTGCAGTGTAATTCATGTTGGTATTGATCCGAAACTTAGTCATTTTTCACTAAGTGTTGCCATCAATGCCAAAGGGGGAGATTGTTGGCAAGAGACATTGCACATGTCATATGGTGTTTTCATTGATGGAAATCCTAATCGGTGATTCAATCAACACATTAGTATTTGATCATACTAGAAGTCAGAATGAAGTCTTGTGATTATTTGTCAAGCTAGAACAAAGCATTCGACAAAATTGTGTTCATCGATTCATATGCAATTTTATGTTATCATTTTGAGTTGTGGATCTCAAGGAAGGTTGTTCAATGTATGATCTATGTTATCCTTGAATCTTAGAGCCTCATATTGATTTGTGTGCAAGTTAGAAGATATGATTGATTGTTTTTTAGTTCATCAATGTGAGAAGGCCGACTAAGTGAATGTAGCATGTTGTGAATATTCGAGGATTAATTTTTTGAGTGTTTTTGTGTTTGAGGATATTGGTTTGGGTCCTCATTATGTTGTGTCTGAATTTGGTTGGTGTGCATTGAAAATTATTTATTGTTTTGGGCTGACAGTTTGTAAATATTTTATGTTTTGTTGAAGTTGACATGTGGTTGATTAAATCTTTAGTTGTGGATATATATAAGTGATCATTTATATCATTTTAATGTATGTAAAAAGTGTTTTGATGTGTGATGCGAAATTCAGAAGGATTGTTGAGTGATTATGCACAGTTTCACTTGTGCAATAAAGGATTTTTAATGTGAATTAAAGCAGACAGAGAAGAAGAGAAGAATCAGACAGAAGGTCAAGAAAGTGATTAATGTGCTTAACCGGAACTGTAATTAGGCATTAGTAGATGCTATTCTCTTAGTTCAAATCTTTTGGATGTAATCCAAATATTTTTGTAAGACAGTGAGTCTTCTTTTGTATTTGAGCAGTGAGTTCTAGGTAGTGTGCCTAAATGCATGTGCATTCCTTTTGTAAACACTTATTTCGAGTACTCAGATCATATTGTGGATTAGCCTCCACTGTGGTTTTTCCCCTAACAAGGTTTCCACGTAAAAATTCTTGTGTTATGGTGTTGTGGTTGCTTGTTTTATGTTCATGCATCTTTCTTTTGGTTAAATGTTATAAGTGCTTTAAAGATCAGATTAATAAAGTTAAAAATTGCAGAACACTGATTCACCCCCCCTCTCAGTGTTCCTTGATTCCAACATCCCTCTCTTACAAGGAGACATTTGGCTTCTTGAACTTGGGTGTTCTTACATTCAATCCCATTCTTGAGCCTTGTATTGCATCTCCTCCATCTTTTGTTGCATTTGATGATGATCATATTGGCACAGGTTTGACCTCTTGTGATTTAGTGCAGTAGGATCTACATCATCTTCCAGCTCCATCTACTTGGGATACATACTTTATAGACATTGGTGGGTTGTTTGTTGAGTCTCACATTTCATATTTGGGAGACACTACTGATTGCATACATTTGATTCTTCATCAGTTTTTGTGAGAGAATACTTTGACCTTCTTGTTCATTCTCTACATGTTCACTCTTTTCAGCTTGATATGAGTGTGGATACTTTTGGACAACATTTGAAGGAGGCTTCTTATGAGGAGGCATCTTTATCTTTGGAGTGTGTTCTGCATCCATCTCTCAGAGATTCTAGTTTTACATCTTCAGCTATGTGGCCTAAATTGCATGTTTAGAGTTTTTCAGCTTTCAATATTGACATGGAGACACTTGAACATTGTTTAAAGACATCATATATCATTCTTCTTCCTGCATCTTCCTTTTAGGAATGGGAAGACATCCTACATATCATATTGGTTTTGTTTCTTCCTAAGGGGAGGAATGTTGTTTGAGAAGATTGGATCATCTTCAACATTTAATGTCAAGCTTCTACCATTGCAGGAGACTCACCATTGAGGTGGGAGCTAAATGGTCTCTTCTTCGTCTCTCTTATGGGGGGTCTTTTCCTTGAATGGGTTTTTTTCCTATCAATTTTCATGGAGAGTCTAATTGTATCTTATCTCTCTTTTGGGGAGGAGTTTTGTCCCACTAGGTTTTCCCCTTTTCTCTATTTTTTAGAGATTATATTTGCATATGTACATGGATATCTAACATGGCCTCGTAGTTGGGACCCATCTTTGTGTCATTTGTATAAGTACTCCCTAAGTTGTACTTAAGGGGGGTGTTGGTGTAAATAGGTTTTTTACCTATCTAGGTCTTATTTACATGTTAAGTCCACTTAGGTTCTAGGAAGGAATCTTTCTAGTTAAGAATTAGTTTTCACTTATCTTATCTAGTTGTCTTTTATTTAATGCATATGTCCTAGGTCATTTAATGTTGGCTCATGTCATTTAATTATTACATAGCCATTTAATGTTGGTACATCATCACACCTTAGCTATATAAGCTAGGCATCATATGTACATTGTAGTGGAGATAGTTCATTCAGTTGAGATAGTTTGGTCATTGTAAGTCGAATATATCACTACAATCTTGAGTATTACATATTAGCCATATCTTGCATCCATTGTTGCAATTTCATGGTCTTGCTTTTCCCTCTTGTAGAAGGTTGTTTTTGGTTTTTGTAGGTGATCCTAGAGGCTTGAGTCCTTGAGTGACTCTAACACATTGCCTCTTATTTATCATACAAAGAAATTTTACATAATGATTTCACATGGGATACACAAGGAACACAAATTTTGAAAACTATAATTGAGAGGGGGAGACATCACTATTGATAGTTATCAAAAGGATCTCATCAAACTATAAGATAATTAATTGATTATTACCCATAAGATGCCATCATCTATTAGTATTTTATTTCTCAAATTGAACCAAAATGGAGGACTCCAAAATGATGAGTGCATCAATTATTAATTGTTTGTGGGATGTCACCACCACCCATAATTAACTTATAAGAACAACATAAAGTCAAGGGTACACAATTGGTTTACACATCATTTCCACAACATTTCATTGTATTAAAACAAACACATACCACATTTCAAGCATCAACCAATGTTTACCACATTTACTCAGTTCCCATATCACACTTTTCATCCATATCACATACTTCTAAAACTACAACATCATCTAAGATAGATACTTGAGCAAACTACTCACATTCACAAATTAGTATAAGAAACACAATTCTTTTCCAATTTATCACTTAATGTTTGAGATTTTTTTATGTCAAATATATCATTTGGATTCATTGTGACTATACATGTAAGAACATACAACCTAACCTATACTTAAGAACTTATTTCCAAACTTTTCAATAAGTTGTATCGCATAAGGTAACTTGATCTTGGAAGCATAATAAAATCATTTCAAAAGAAACAAAAATTACTTCGTCACACTAAACAACACAAATAAGCCACTTCATCTATGTGAAAATTCCAATGCTAAATTATCCACAAGTGTACTCATAATGAAACTCATTTAACCATGCATCAATTAACAACTGAGTTTTAACTATAAGTTATTTAAAGTATTACAAAATTTAGCTAAAGTATTTTATATAAATAATAACAATTCAATCTCTAATGACATGACATTAATCTCATTACAAGACCTATATAGTCAATTAGAAAAGAACAACAATGTGGGAATCAAGTTACATTACCATTCAAGAGATAACTAGAATATGTTTGAAACCTCTTCAACAATTCCATATCTAACCTAATATATGCCAGACACTATAAAACTATCAAAGAATATACTTGACAACAATTAAAATTAAAGTTCCTAACATGTATTGAGTGAATTTACAATATAATACATAAAACCATCAAAATGCAACACTTAAAACATAAGACACAAATGTGGTACCAAGGGGTTATCCAAGATGAAATTGCAAGACAACACAATGCACATATAATGACAAGTGGGTCCCTTATCCATCTACCATTATACCAATTCATACCAACAAGATGCATAATGTGATAGAAAGTAATGGGTCATACATTTTAATATACTAGCATTCACATGCAAGACCACAATCAAGTCAAGGGTAACATAACTACAACACACAAGAAGGAAAATCATCATCCCAAATCACACATAAGCGTTACAATAATCTAATATTTATTAATTATATATCATAGTTTTTTTTTCATCTAATATTTCAAAAAGGAGCATAATATTAATATGTAGAAACTTACGTATACATTACTTAGATTAATTAACCAATATAAAAAATTGAGAAGAACAAGATTGGGGACCTAATTCATTG
Source organism: Sequoia sempervirens (assembly GCA_007258455.2). Lineage (NCBI taxonomy): Eukaryota > Viridiplantae > Streptophyta > Pinopsida > Cupressales > Cupressaceae > Sequoia > Sequoia sempervirens. Next base: position 423,741,901 of record VDFB02047230.1, read on the forward strand.
ATCAATATTGATCTATTTGATTAACAATAATTTCTCTTTCACATTGTAGCATGTGCAATTATGCAATGCAATTAACATATACTCTCAACAGTGCAATACAATATACATTCCTTGAAAGCATCATAATATACCTTATTCTCATGAATATCATGCATATGGTCATAATCAAACTTTCAAAAAGATTCAATATGGATCATGTGCTAAGAAACGTGTAATTTGCTTCATTAAGATTCATATCTAAGCATACCTTTTCATAATAAAATTATTCATGATAACACTATGAAAGCAACATTACTAAAGCAATAAGACCTCATAGAGGTTGTTCAATCACTTACACACAACAAGTGTAATTCTCAAGTACCCGAGATATATAGAATGTTCATCATGTGCATGGGGTAGCCAAATGCCAATATTAAGGTCTATCTATTCGTATGCAAGGCATTTCCCTCAAACATAAAATCTCATGGAGAGCATGTTTGGGAGCAATCATATGTATCACACAAGCACACATAACCAACAAAAGTACCAACATATACATATACACGCCACTCACCACCCAACCTTTATGGCTTCACCAAGCCTTACAAGGATCCTACTACCCCCTAAGCCAAGATGCCAAAAAATAATAAGGTATGCAACATTAGAACACAACCCCAAAGGGTATGTCAAAATACACAACAATGGCTTGCATACACCAAGAACCCATCAAGGATGGCCAAGCCCAAGCCACACCACACAAAAAAGTTAAATACTAAGTCATTTAAATTCAAAATAACACATTTAACAGTTTTCTCATATACATACAAGAAGTAGAACCATAACACAACAAAGGATAGAGCTTACCTCTCAAGGTAGTTTTCAATTGATGGAAGCTCTTATTCCTTAAAGGTATTTCCTTTCCAAGCATACACACACCATTCAATCCACTCTTGAATATTCCCCTCCAATAAAATTGCACAAGGAGAGAAAAAATGAGAGTTATTTTTCAAAGTTTTCTCTCTCCATTAAAAATAAGAATGAACTATGATATTGCTATCAGGATTCAACCGTGTAGTTTTGAGTCAAACTTATGGACCCATATTTCATGAGTAGAAGTTGGTATTCTCAACCCAAAGATTGAATTAAATGAAGGTGCCATATCACCCATCGATACATAGCTTCTCTTCCTTTCGCCCCTTCTCCCCCACCCACTACCACCTCTTACACCACATAAATTCACCTTTCAAGCCCTTGTGAAATTCACATAGATTTGTTATGCCAAGCCATAAAATGTAATGTACTCCACCAACAAAATAATTTAAAAGAAATATGAGACTTAAGCAACAATATCACAACAAAGTCACCATGCCCCTTAAATGCATGATGTATCCAATGTTATAAATAGGGACATAGACCTTAACTCATTTAGCTCTATTAAGAAAAAGATACCTCATCTTGAGGTGCCTTCCTAAGGGGTTTAATTTCACCTAGAAACACTCTAAACATTCAATTTACATTAATTTAAAATCTTATTCAAGAATCCATTCAAAATATAAGTTGAAATGGATTTCAATCATTAAAATCACAACACTCATAACAAACGATATAAACTTCGAGAAAATACATATATAACAAAGGAGTATATCATTATAACATAATACAAGGAAGTAGTAAGGAGTCTTGGTCTCACTAGACTGAGACTATTTAGCATTACTAGGAATTACAATCAAATTCCTTCTAACTTCACAAAGTGAACTAAGAATGACAAATTTTGGAGTTTTTATTTGGGCTCTCATTTTCCAATTGGCTAGCAAGTATCTACACACTCAACACACATCAATACATCCAAGATACATATGACCAATTGGCTAGCAAGTATCTACACACTCAACACACATCATTACATCCAAGATACATATGCATAGCCAAAGAAACATGATTAAACTACACTATTTACCCAATAGTAATTAAATTAAATTTATATACCTTGTAATATAATCACCCAAACTCTCACACATTACCAACATAATCATAAACCAAACTTTATTGATTATTATGATTAGTATCTCATTATTTAACATTGCACAACTTTCTTTATGATAAAGAGAAATAATATCTCAATACATTCATGGATCTAATTGATATGCCAACTATGTCTTACATTATATGTATGTTATTAAAACCAATACTAATATTTGCATGCTATCAACAAACAAATATGATATAGTTTTTTAAAATAAGAAAATTTTATTGATAGACAAAAATACTGACTTATTCCTTGACAAATGAGACTACCCCACTTAATATATTATATGATTGTAGTTTATTTAAATTGAGACGATACTAATAATTCAAATCAAAATTACACCAACTAGTTTACATTAAATCACTTTCTTCATATTTAATTAATCATTAATTTTGAATAACATTAACATGAAGCTTATTTAGGTGAAGCTCATTTTGTTTTAAATAGTTGTTGCATTATTTTGAAGGTTTTTGATGAGGATGTGGATTGTTTCATTACTTGCATGGGTAGTCTCATTGGGTGATTTTTGGGCTTCTATCCAAATATTGATCTTGTTCAAAGTTGGGTTATAAAAAGATAGTGTATGACTAGTCAAATTCAGGTGGTTGCAATGACAAATGGATTCTTCCTCTTTTCCTTCCAATCTTTGGTGGAAAGCATGAGAAATTTGAAGGGAGTTCATTGGTTCCTTAGTAAGTCTTTCTTTTTTCCTAAAAAAATGGCCTACTAGTTTGGATGCTACCAAGGAAAACCTTTGTTTAGTTTCTATATGGGTTAAACTCCCAAGGCTCCCTTTGGAGTATTGGAATGAACATGTTTTTCAGGGTATTGTAATTTCTTTTGTTTAGTTCTTATCTATTAACAATGTCACGAAATCTATGAAGCACTTGTTCTTTTCTAGATTATGTGTATGTGTTAATATTAATAAGGAGCTACTAAATGTTATAAAACATTTTTCCGAATATGGTGTTTGGAAGCAAACAATCGACCGAGTCCTCGCAAATTTGCATGTGTTTCAAAAAAGTTGGGCACTTCTCCCATTCTTGCCAAAGTTTCAAAGAACATCACCATTTTTTAAAGTGGTACCACAATTTATTTCATGGTTGGGAAAGAAAGTCAATAAAGAGCAACCTAATACAAGGAACAAAATATTTTTTTTTAATATTTTGGTGGCTAGCCCTGTTGAGGAAGTGAGTGGAACTACTCTTAAGGACAAGGGTAAGTCTAATGCAATGACTAAGTGTCGATTGGCTAAACCTGGCTTCTCTTTGAGGTTGGCCCTTGAACAAGATTCAATTCCTCATTAAAATTATTTGGTGAGGTTTGTCTTTAAACCTCCATGATTGAGTTTGGATTGTTCCTTTGTTGAGGCTCTACTATTTCTTTGGGATCTTTATGGTTCTTTTGCTAGATTTGTTGTTCTTGTTTTTGTTTTCTAGTCTCATGTGGTTGTTGCTTCTTCCTATTGTATAAGGTTTTGGGGCCCTTTCAAAACCCTCTTCCAATTCATAGCTTTGGTAAAAAAACACTTATCTCATAAAAAACATCAACATGAAATTCATGAAACAAAAAGATATAAATTTACTTGCAAGGTCTCAACTTAGCTAGAGTTTTACAAGTTATTAATCACAAACATTGTGACTAGGGTCACAATAGGGTTTGGACCTTACATCGATGTAAGGCCTAGCTATGTTTTGAGCCTAGTCACATTGTTCATGATTAATAGATCTTAAAACTCTAGTTTAAATTGGAGTTTTGCACGTAACATTCTACCTCTTCATTCATAGATTTCATATCAATAATGTTTGTTAGCACTAAAAACTATTACTTGATTGATTTATTACATGTTAATGATTAATTCGATTTTACTAAGTGATGGATTAAAAATGAATAAGGGGATTTAGTATAAATTGGCAAGTACGATCTTAATTTATTAACAAAGAATTCTTTGGATTTAGTTTGATCATTTGAAATGTTGACACTTGTCTAAATGGTTTGCCTACATGAGAGATTCAATATTAACTAGACATTCAATTAGAAAGAACTTCAAATGTCTAGGGAATGTTGATCTAAATTGACTTTGCTAAATTGTCAAAATTTAATCATAATTTACAAAATTATTATAATGTTAGTTATCAAGGGATTTGTAATATTAAATTATGAGATATCAATCATACTAATTGCTAAGAATTGGTTTATGATTATATTCCTAATGCATGAATTTGAAGCCAAATTGTATTATGAAGTATGTGAACTTAGTTGTAATTATTAATGGATAAATAATGCAGTTTAATTATGTTGCTTTAACTATATAAATCTATCTTAAATGTATTGATGTGAAACTTGAGTGTGCAAGTACAAGCTATCCAATGAGAGAACAAGATATCAAATAAGAACCTTTTTTGGCATCCCCACTTCACCTCATGAAGTAAGAGAAGACTTTGTTTTTTGTTACATCAAACTAGTCTCTATCTAATGCGACCAACACTCATTATTTTCGTATGTTCTCTTTTAGTGTTGTATCCTTGTAGTTCTTGTACATTATGTAAGTGTGTATAATGTGTGTAGAGTGTTAGGCATTTTAAATAGTTTAAATTCATTTATAACTTGTGAATTTCATAGTTTTTTAAGTGTGTATAATGTGTGTAGAGTGTTAGGTATTTTAAATAGTTTAAATTCATTTATAACTTGTGAATTTCATATACTTTTGAAAAAAAAAATTAGTGAAATTAACTCTCTTGGATAACTTGAAATGGGGCAACTTTTTAATAAGAGTTGTGTTTGGGTCAAATGTTTTTATACCTATTTATGACCTTAGAAATACATTTATGAAGTATGGTAAGTTTGTGTATGGGATTTTAAGTCAAACCTTGCACTTTTATAATTAGTTTTTTGTGGAGTACATTAAATTCCATGTCTGGGCATGATAAACTCATGTGGACTTCACATGGACTTGTAAGGTGCATTTATTTTGTGTAAGAGGCACTTGTGTGAGGGTAAAAGGAAGCCACATATCCTCATCCTGTTGGAAAAAAAAATGACATAACAACCCTTATAAGCCTTCCTCCTTGGCTTGGGAATGTGTTTTGATTGAAAGAGGGAGGGGCTCTTTAGAAGGATTTATATCCATTTTTAGTTTCTTTGTGCAATTTTCCTTGGGAGAATTCTTGGGTTTGAGGAGGATGTGTGCGTATTTGGAAGGAGAATTCTTTGGCTTGGGAATGTGTTTTGATTGAAAGAGGGAGGGGCTCTTAAAAAGGATTTCTATCCATTTTTAGTTTCTTTGTGCAATTTTTCATGGGAGAATTCTTGGGTTTGAGGATGATGTGTGTGTATTTGGAAGGGGCCCTTTAGAAGGATTTCTATCTATTTTTAGTTTCTTTGTGCAATTCTTCTTGGGAGAATTCTTGAGTTTGAGAAGGATGTGTGTGTATTTGGAAGGAGTTCATTCAAAGAAAGAGATCCTTTCATACATTACAAAAAAAAATGAAGCCACACATCCTCATTCTATTGGACATAAAAAGATGACATTGCAACCCTTATAAGCCTTCCTCTTTGGCTTGGGAATGCGTTTTGATTGAAAGAGGAAGGGGCTCTTTAGAAGGATTTCTATCCATTTTTAGTTTCTTTGTGCAATTTTTCTTGGAAGAATTCTTGGGTTTGAGGAGGATGTGTGTGTATTTGGAAGGAGTTCATTCAAAGAAAGAGATCCTTCCGTACATTACAAACTACCTGGAGAGATAGGCTCTATTTTATGTTGTGTATATGCTTCAACTTGTATGTGTGGGAGAAAAAATGTTGACTATATATTGTTAAATTTAAGTACTGTTGTGTTGAATTTTATGTGTTTTCAATTTTGATTTAGCCCCCTCCATTCATTACAAACTACCTTAAGAGATAGGCCCTATCTTGTTATACATATATGCTTCCACTACTTATATGTGTATATGAGAAAAGAACGTTGAATGTATATTATTAAACTTAAACACTATTGTGTTGATTTTTGTGTATATTTGTGTGTTTTCAATTTTGACTAAGCCTCCTCCATCCATTACAAACTACCTTGAGAGATGGGCTCTACCATGTGTTACCTATATGCTTCCACTACTTGTAGGTGTATATCAAAAAGAAGGTTGAATGCATATTCTTAAATTTAAGTATTATTGTGTTTAGCTTTATGTGTATTTGAATGTGTTTTGAATTTTGATTAAGCACCATTAAACAAACAAGAGAAAGGTACTAGTAAATGTATTAAGTAATCCTCAAGAAGGGCCCCTAAGACCATCTTTCCTATTGATCATATGATTCTATGATACCAGATATGAGATTCTACATCTCTTATGATTCCTTAGAAGTTGGCATTATGATACTACAACTACATGGTTATTCAAAAATCAAATCCATAGCTCTATACAGCTCTAATTCTATGTATCCATGGTCCTCTAGTTACTCGGCTATATTGGGGCATTTGATATTTTAATAAACCCATTGTGTAAGCCTCGTGATGTGGTTCTTGTGATATGTGTAGACATGTGAGTAGTGTAAAATTTGTTGTGAACTAAGTGTGGAAATATTAAGTTTCGATTTATATTGATAACAAAATATGTATGTGAAGATGTGTTGTAGAATATTTAATAAACATATGCAAAACATATTAAACAATAACAATACACGCTCTTATCAAATGAATAAGCAGTAAGTTGTAAACACATCTCTAAATGATAGATAAATTTTTTTATTATAAATAAATATGTATAATAATCAAACATAATATATTGCAATGTATTATAGTTATATATATGATCTTTTGTTGTGTTTGATAGTAACTTTTGAATGTAAAAGATGATGGTTGATTTCAATGCTGGCATGGGTCATTTCGATTTTGTCAGTCAGTTTAATAATTTTAGTGTTAAAGAAATAGCTAGATTCTATTGATCTTCTTAAGATTGTCAGAATGCATCATCTGTGGTGACAATGCATGCACATTTATATTTCATTGGTCAAAGTATGGTGCTCTGTATCTTACAAAAAACGTTTGCACTTTGTGTTTTCCCCATGTTCAAATGTGGGCATTACAGTGACCTAATCACGCCTTTGTGTTCATTGCCCTCCTTTGTTTCTTGCGAGATATCATTGTGTTCTCATGTGTTTGTTAACTTGTGGTGATGCATGTGTTGCATGTTGTGTGAGATTGGAGTGAAGCTTTGCTTTGTTTTACCAATAAAAGAAATTGGTCAAATTCATGTGTTTTACCAAATTAAATTGTGGGCAATTACAACAAGAGATGTTTGAAAATATATAGATGAACATAACAGAAATAGACAAGCAAAAAAGTAGCTCTGTCATCCACTAAGCAATTTTGTCGCATCATAGATGGGTTCATGGGCAGTATTAAAATTGTGTTTACAAGATAGCAATTACACATTAGCAGTATCAAGAATTCTAGACTAAGCACTATAAAAATCAACAGAAGTTCATGGGTCCAAGTTTTGACACTGGCATTTGTACCAGGGAAGGGAAAAATTCAAAAAAATGACGAACTGAGAACATAGATAAATGCATCTGAAATCGGCATGGAAAAATTAATCACAGCTCAAGAATAGATGAGTGAAGTATAATTGGAAATTCTATTGAAGTAGCGAAATTTGTAAGATTGGGGCAAATCTTAAACTTTTGACTTCTTATTATTAATAATAAGAATGTCAAAACATATCAAATTTGGACACTTCAGCCATCGTTTTATGCCAAGACCACTCAATTAATAATAACACAGGTTATTATTTGAATAATTGAAATATTTGACATTTAACTTTCCCTTAGCACATGGAGAACAGATCACATTAAGAGGAATTCCACATACAATAAAAATCTTGCTATTTCAATGTAAGCCTCCATTTTCTTCTCACTGTTCATCATGGAGAAGAATGAAGTTTGATCCAAACACATCTCATGGTTGCTTTTCCAACCAACAATGGAGGCAAGTCAGATGAATATGGTTACTTTGAGCTGCACCGCTTGTAGTGCCACCTAAATCAACCCTAATTGTCATATTGGAAGGAGCGGACAGACAAGGCTTCTATTTCTGTAACTTCTTTTCTTATTATAGACTGTCCTCCATCTCTATAGAACAAATATTTACTTTCCCTGAAATGCCCAAGAGGCCTTTACTCTTATTGCAGACAAAAGAAGCAGACAGGACAGGTTTTTTGTTTCTATAACTTCTTTTCCTATTGCGAATTGCCTTTCATCTCTATTGGATGATTTACTCTTTCCCCTCAAATGCCCGAGAAAAAGGACCGCCCTTGTGTAGTTGCATCAATATTCCTAGGTTACATACATTAAAAAGAATAAAACTAGGTTACTGGTCCAGCTATGGGTGTGAGTATGGTTAAGGCAGTATGACAAGTTTTTTTCCCTTGGGTACAGGTACAGGTACAGGTTCGGCTATATACATTAAAAAGAACAAAATTATAAAATATAAATCAGCGATCCTCATAATTGGCAATAAACAAAAAAAAAAACTCATGATTCGCAAAAATGAAAATCCTCATAAATTCATAATTTAGTGATTTGTCAAATGTCAATACACAATGAAAATTGCAATCAATATTTAATAATCTCCATATTGCTCTTCATCAAAAGCATCAAAGTCAACATTTGGTTCAATTCCATTTGAACCACAATGAGTTACAATGCCACTTCCACTAACCATGTACGGTACAAGTTGTCTCATCTAAAGAGATATGTGGAAACTCATGCAACAAAAATGTCTAAGTCAACATACTCAAGAGTTAAATCCCAATTCCTTGTCACCCTCTCGTTGTAATCAATTTTCTTACACAGCTTGAGATCCTAATAACTAGTGAGGGTCTAGAAGTGGAGACCCCAATGGGGGTTGAGGGGAAGCACTCCTCATGAGGGTTTGTGGGCAACACCCCCACCACTGGGGTCAAGGGGCAGTGGCCCTCATGGGGGTTTGGGAACAACGCCACCACATCCCTCGAGGTGGTTTGTGCACAACGCCCCCAATGGGGTCAAGGGGCAACACCCCTTGCGAGGTCCAAGGATAGTACAACAGAGTCAAGGGGCAAAGCCCAAATTAAAGCCTTTGAAACCACACAAACCTTCATGAAGCATACTATTTTCGCAATTTTATCACTTAGGGAAAAATTAGGTATGCAAACACTTTTTGTTTATAAAAAGGTTTTAAAAATGCTTTTAGGTTAATTTTTGTTTTACAAAAATCTTTGTAAATGTTTTCTTTTTTTGGAACCCAATGGCCACAAGTCCTCTTGGGTTCACCCAAGTTCGTCTCGAGTTTGCCTAGGGTTCACCCACAGATGTACCCATACTAGACTGGGACCCGAACTGTATCCATATAGTAACGGAGGGCTAAACAGCAAAACCTAGTAAGTAGCAATACTCAACTAGCACAAATTATAGGTGACATTTTTGATACCTCGGATGTGTACAAAACATCTCATGTAGATAAACCTACGAAGTCAGCATTCATATCCAAATTAGTATGGCATATTTATCAGCAAAATCAGCAATAGAGCCTCTTCTTCTCAGTGATAAATATATATTCATAATGTTAGTGCAAAAAGGGTAATCTTGAAAAACCAAAAATGTGGCAAAAAGGTTGATGTTTACGACATATTTAAGAAAAAACTGTCGCCACTATTTGCCAATCCCTTTTTAAGAACACCTCAATTTACAGTGCAAAATAGGTCATTTAAAAGTTCAAGACCACACAATCTCAATTGTGCATTCCTATTCACTAGGCAAGTTGCGATGTGAAGATTGAATTGTGATATATTATTTAATCTAAGATCATTATAAAATATCATGCTTCTCAGTAGCTATTAAGAAAAAAGATTGGACATCAACATCCAAAGTAATCTACTTTAAACATCCTACACTAGGGTATGATACAGTTTGTGATCGCAAGTATCATCCCATTGTGTTCTGTGTAATACCACTCTCTCTCTAGCTGCTTTTGTTTTGTGTGTTTTTAGTGACTTATAAGTCACCTTTTATGGTTAGATGGGCTTCTCTCAGCCGGAGTCTGCCCCAGGCTTGTGGGCTTGGCCTGGACACATTCAGTTAGTGACCTAGAAATCATTTTGAATGTGACCTAGAAATCATTTTCAAGGGTGGGTTAAGGTCTCTGTTTTTTTTCATTCTTTTTTGTTTGCATTTTTTTTAACATGTTTTCCCAGGAATCTGCCCCAGGCCTGTAAATTTCAGCCCAGCTACTTGCCTTCACAAGATTATGCTTAAAACTGCTCTCTTCGATTTAAATATCTGTCACCAGGTTCAACCGGGGTTATGACTGAACTTGACATAAGGGATATAAACCAAAGATGGCAGTTCTGAGCATAATCCAAGAAAGGCAAGAGGTGGCATCATCAGGGAAGATCACAGGCCAGTTATTCCTGCTTAACTTGCCTTGGGATTCAAAACTTAATGTATGGAAACCCTCCAGAGCATGCAATTAAACTATGGAGTACAGCATGTAAAAATTGGGGGCAGCTCTTTGCTTCATATTTGTTTTCCATAAGGTTTGCACCAGCAACCAGTATCTGGCAAATCTTATTGCTTATGCTAGTCAGCTTGAAAGGTAAATCTACTAGAATCACTAATCGTGTTGCATAATTGTTTAATATAATGGAGCAACCGTAGGGTAGACGAGATTATAGTATTTGGTGCTCAAACTTTGACCACTATCCCCCACAACAAGCATTTACCTACTCTCATCGAGCCAGATCTCACTTCATAAAGCATCTCATGGAAAATTTTGGCTTTCAATTTCCTCAGGTTGCAAATAGAAGATCTAGCTGACATTCATCAGCAGTTTTTTGACATTTTGATTTTAAGCTTTAGCTAACTATGAGCTAAGCAATATGACCTAGAAGATTTGCCAGAAATCTCAGATGAGCAACACTTACTTTCTGCAGAAATGTTTTTATCTACTATACATCAAATTACTGTTTGTCTTAACAGGTGTTCTTAAAGCAGGGCAGTACTTTTGGCATCTTCATTTAGTTACATTAACTCTCTTGGTCTACCTTATATGACTTATAAATAACTTTACTGGTCAATGAATATGATGGAAGCATGTGCATATTCCACTGGTAGAACAATACATAAAATATCACTTAACACAAGGGAGAAGTATTAAGGGGTAAATACTGTCATACATGGATAGAATGGTAAGTTCAGCTTTCAGCTTTAAAGCCTAGAAAATCTGTATTGTGCACTAATTCCAAAAAAAACAAAGTTAATGTCTATATATTAGTGATATTAATAACTTATTAGTTATAGAATAAGCTTTTGGATCAAACTGTGTATGTTTTTCTTTGGACATTTCAGATCACGCTCTGTGATCCCTCTTCCCGATGATGGATAACTGAGTGTGATCTGAAACATCCAACATACACAGTTTGATCCAAAAGCTTATTCTATAACTTCATGGACTGTGGAAAACTCATACCAACTTATTAACTAATATTTTCAGCTTAGAAACAGAAAATATATGTACCAAGGACTTAATTGGCCCAACAAAACGAACAATTATTCTATGTACACTGATGAATTTAATAACTTACTACGCGCATTATATATGAAATATTTCTAATGCTATTTTAGAATACTTGGTTAATTTGTAAACCTTAAACTTTCAGAATACTTTTTGTCAAATATTAGCCACTTCTCAAAAATATTTCATACAAAATACCAACTTGAATAATGCAGCTTCACAGCTAAGCACAATTATTACAACAAACTTATGCCATTCCATACTGTATTGATTATAAACAACTAAACTACAGCATATCCTGAATCAATTGACAGCTAAATTTGAATCCCAGTTATACTAGAAAAAAAAAACGAAGACAAATAAAACCAAACGAAAGCTTTTAGCAAAAGTCTTTCAACCCAACGCAAATCAGCATTGGCCTTTCTCAGGATTTCCTCATAAGCAATTTGAAAGAAAGATAGACAAATGTGATCTCAACACCAAAATGAGAACCAATTCAGAATTTTCCCAATTAAATCCAAATCTTCAATTGGCTTTCTTTGGCTTTCCATATATAACAGTAATCCAAGCAATGATTGTGGAATCTTATGAATAAAACGAGAAACTATTCAGAGATTTCCAATTGAACCCAGATCTCTGATTGCATTGCTCCGGATTTCAGTATAATGCAGTCATCCAAGCAGGGTTGGAAAATGATATGAGGAAAATAAGAACCAATTTATTCCGAGTCAAACTAAGTTTACAATTACCTTGCTCAGGTATCCAATAAAGCACAAAATTGGAGAGGAGGAAAACCCTATCTCGTTAACAAATCACTTCTGCGTGAACCAAAATTACTTCTTCATGAATTGACTTTTTTCAGTCAGTATCATTAAGAGTTTTAGAATTGAGGTTAGAGTTTAGGATTGTGTTTTTCTGGCGACAAGTGAGGTTACACACTCAAAACATGGGACTAACCTCGACACAAGACATCTAGAAGAGCTTGGGCTATTTCCAATCTTAAACCAGCTCAGGCACCCCGCATAGTTCAGGGAAAAAAATGATTAAAAGCAAAAAAAAAAAAACAAAAGATCTCTCAAGGAGATGCTCCAGTAGGATAGAACAAATTCTTACCCAACAAAACTTCTGTCCCGAAATTTTTCGGGCAATAATTAAGGATTGTGGAAGCTTGGCATCTGCTACTTCAGCAACAATCGGATTTTTTCGAGTTTTAGGATTCAGTGTCAAAGAGTTTACCGATGGCAATGGCGAGACAAAGGCATCGATGCAAGCGTACTCAATCTGTTTCTGCTTAAGGTGCCTGGAAGCCCAATTGCTAGTCGAAATACTCTTTGGCTTAGACAGCTCCAAACCCAATACCGCTAGAGCCAAGCCCTTGAGACCCATCGTACTAAGTTCCTTTCGCTGGAGCCTCTCAGCGGCCAAAGGCGCCAGCTCAACCACTTTACCCTTGCACTCCAGCCCATGGTCGCGCCTCAGCTTCTTCACATCATTACCTATACCCACACCAACCAAATTAACCCCAGGCTCCTTCAAAAACCTAACCAAACCCGTCGGCACAAAATCCACATACAACATCTGCAAAATCAAACAGCTATTCTCAGTACAAAGCTGAAGCAAAGCCGTTGGATGTTCTACGCCCTTTACAAAGCTAGGGCGCCATTCTACGTCCAACCCCACAATGCAATTTTTCTCCGTCTGTTGACGAACCCATTCTTGGGCTTGAAAACCGCTATCCGTTAGGGTTAGGTCAATGTTTTGTGATGCAAATTGAATGCGTGTGCACTGGGTGTTTCTGTCCAGGAAGCCGGTTCTTCTGTACGGTAGATCGAGGCCCCGGCCAACGTATACAGATCTTTTAGCGATGTATCGCTTAACTCTTTCAACTCTAGAGTCTACATGATCTGGGTTGCAATGGGATTCGATGATGGATCGACTATTAGAAAGTAGATCTTCATTTTCGGGAGGTTTTTTACCTAAGTGATGATCTATGGTCTCCACATTTTCTATTCTTCGCTCTGCTCCTTCTGCCATCGTCTGAAATTTTTTCTTATGTTCCGCCATGCAACCACCGTTAGATTTGGGCGATTCCAAGATTCGGCGTAAAGGATTTTCGAGGTCTTGCTTTGGAATCTGCCACATTAACCTGCTGTGAAAGCCCATATTTATAACTTGTGTCTTAAACCCATTTTTTAGGTCAAGGGTTTTTTTACCTCAATCAAAACCCATTTTCCTTAGTTTTTAGGGTTTGCTGGTGGGTAGAGGTGGGCAGGCACGGGGGCTGTCTTCCATCTCGTGAACCAGTACCCCTCCAGCTCTTCTTATTTAAGGTCAGTTTTTTTTAAGTCCTATTTGGAAGTGGAGCCCTTGGGCAGCGCTTAAATTTGACGGTCGATTCTGCCTGTCAAGCAATTTTTTTGTGATGGTCATTTATTTGAAGTTGCCTTTCAAATATTAGAGGTTATCTATTTTAAGAAAAATATATGTAGATTGAAAAAACATATATAGGAATAATTAAATAGAAATTTTAACAATCTAACTAAAATTTTGTCTTTCAAGTGATACAGTTTTCCTAAAATTTTAAATCATATTTTCTAGCTAAAATGACTAAATACGGCTATATGGCCATCAAATTTAAGCCCTGCCCTTAGGTATGTTTCATTTATTTCATTTAAACTTTTTTAGCTACAAATAAATTTAAAGAGGATGCTTCTAGGGTCTATTATAGTTGTAGAATAAGTTTTAAGTAGGAAAATGTGAGTTTTTATAGCAACATTTAGATCACATTCAATGGCTTTTTTTTAGGATTAGGAAAACGAGAAGAGGTAGGTTGCATATCAAGGCTTTTAAAAAGGTGATAAAAAAAGATAAACGGTAGATTTTTGTTTTCTCATTCTCTATTTGACTTATATTGCTTTTGGTTTGTGTGTCCTCCTTTCCCTCACCTTTTTAAGTAATTTAATCTACAATCTAACTCTTCATCTCTTTTATCATCTTGAAGAAAGATCATGAGATGTCATCTGAATTGTTGATAAAAAAAGCTTTAACATAGTTTTTAACCAAAAATTTGTTCTACACAAATAAATTGTTATCATCTATGAGCAACCATCTCTAAATTGTTACATTTTATTCACTCATTAATTGTCGAAGGTATATAAGATGTTAACTAGAAAAGGTCTAACAAAAAACTATATAAGATCTTACAATATGTGTAAACCATGCAATATGAGATGTCTATTAATTTTGTTAATTATTAAAACAAAGTTAAAACATTATGATTTAACCTCATTCAAATAAAAAAAATGATTATGTATTAAAGAAAGTTGTGAATTAGGCATGCTCCAAAAAAAGAGTGATGGTCTAATGACACAAACATCCAATATTTTCAAGCCCACTTCTATGGGTGATTCCTTAAAGGACTAGTTTTTAATATGAGATAGTTAGAGACCATCTACAAACATATTTGGCATTGAGATTTCCCTCATTATTTTGCATAAGATGTATTCTTGAGATTCATAAATACATTTAGTTATAAA
Organism: Sequoia sempervirens; assembly: GCA_007258455.2. Taxonomy (NCBI): domain Eukaryota; kingdom Viridiplantae; phylum Streptophyta; class Pinopsida; order Cupressales; family Cupressaceae; genus Sequoia; species Sequoia sempervirens. The sequence continues at coordinate 423,756,983 of VDFB02047230.1, forward strand.
CAAGAGAGATTTTGTTGTTCTTTATGGTTATTATCTCCATATATTTATAAATACAATTAAAAACAACCCAAGAGTTAAGTCTTTTATGGAATGGAAGAGTAATTTACTATTTCAAACTCTATATGTATGTTTATTATTGAATGTAGAGATTTAACACATTAGTCACTTATCACCACACATTATAAAATTGAGGCAAGACAATATGCAACATATATTGTTCATATCATTTATTTCTTCGGGGTTGTTTTAGAGAAGTCTTAATAGATTATTTTTGCAAGGTTTATCTTTTAATAATTCTTACTTTTTCTTTGCTTTCATCTGGCATGATAATCTCTATGATATAGATGATAAATTTCAATGAAGCTCGAGAAAGTATCATGGTTTAGATTACAAATTCTAGTGAGACTCCTAAATTCTTTAAGTAGTAATTGCATCTTTTGTACATGTGTTCCTTTTCTCTAATAACGGCATAGTTCCTACAATGTAAACAAACTCTACTAATAAAAAATAGCTAATAAAAATCACTACTAATAAATAATTATATATAGCCAATTGGTCATGAATTCAATATAAATCACCAATAATAAAAAATTGTGTATAGTGAATTGTATGTCTTATAAGATATTTATTTGTAGGGTCATGTCCTTGTTATGATAGCTTCAAGATAATGTCTTAACTAGGTTGTGTCCTCGTAAATATTATTTGAATAGTTGTAGAAGTAACATTGAAAGTGGATGCTAGCAATAAAATTATATTAAATCAAGTAGAATGCACAAAGCTCAAACTATTATTGCACTCTAGGATTCACTTTCTATAGTGACAAAGGGGAATCATATTCAAGAGTGAGTCACTAATCATAATATTTTATAATAGGACTATTATATCAAGAAAACATCAGGTAGGCTCATAATGAAGCTCCCCTTAGTCAGAATTATTCATACAAAGAAAGAATCCTCAATAAAAAATGATAACTTATTTTCCAAGTAATGTATAAGTGTAATGATTAGCCTAAATCAACTTTTGGTCTAGCGATTAGGATGTACTATTTGTGATTTGGATTTCATGACTATAGTGCCTACAAAGTAAGTTGACCTACATATAACATTTAAAATTAAAATCAATAATGATAGTAATAGGGATAAGAAAACTAGTCTCTTATCACATAAAACCTTACACTTGTATTAATTTTCCTTTTCATTTGAGTTGATTAGATAAATCTCCATGGCCATGCTTTATTAGTCCATCCAATGAGTCTATATGCAAAACATGTGAAGGTTAGAGTAATAGTTGTTTTGGATCTTAATAATGGTGCTTGTCCTAGCTAGATATAATAAGTAGTGTATTAGTGTGATTCAAAGAACTATCGAGTCATTCAAATGGTTTTGATAAAATAAATAAAGTAAGAATAAAAGTGCTTATATAGAGAAAAAAATTCTCAACAAATATTTAAGTTTTTTATTTTTCGAATAAAGGGGAATGTAGTGATCAACTTGAATTAACTTTGAGTCTAGTAATTTGGAATTAGTATTTGTGATTTAAATTTTGTGGCTTTAGTGGCTATAGAGTAAGTTGAATTACATATGATACTTAGAATTAAAATTGTTTACAATAGTAATGGGGATAAGAGGGCAAAAGCACAAACATGTGTCACACTTTTGGCCAACTAAATAGTTCTGAGTGAAACACTTTCACTCTAAACAGTTTTGGGTGAAATGGTTTTGCCCAAAACTACATGGCCTATATGTGGCACATAAAGTTTCGAGTGAAACCCTTTCGCCTAAAACAACAAAACAAAAAAATTTCCTTCGTTGCTTTAAAATGTGATTCAATTTGCATGTAGTTTTTTACTAAAAAGGTTTTGGGTGAAAGGGTTTCGGTTGAAACACTTTCACCTAAAACTGTCTATGTGGCATCCTTATTGGCAGCCACCTCATTTTTTTTTAGAAATTTCTGAAACTTTCCACTTGAACATGATATTTCTTCAGTTAGAATTTTTTTTTCAAAAAACTAAAAATACCCTTTTATAGAGTTTGAAGTGAAGGGTCCAAATATATATAAAAATTATATTTTGATTAGTTTTAATATGTGTTTTTTAAATAATGCAAGTAGGTTGTCATAATAAAAAATGAGATTGATTAGAAATTAAAAATACTAAAACATATTAAAAAAAATTGAAAAATACATGGTGCACTAGAGGAGAGAATCTTCTCTGAAAGGTTATAATTGTTTTGGAAAGAATAAAAAAATTAGGCAATAGTTGATGTCAAATGAAAACTATCAAATTCTGGTATGTTTGACTTTAACACGTCATTATGAGGAAAATATACATCAATTTTTTTAAAAAAATCCATGCACTAGATATTGAAGTTATCTATTTGGGAAAAAAATTTAGGGAAAAATAAAGTTGTTTTCTATTTTTTTCTTGGCATCAACTCAAAGTCATTTTTCCTAAAATCTTTAGCAATTCAAAATTTGCTCTTAAATTTATAAAAAAATAAAAACAATTTTTTTATTTTTTTGAAAAATTACAAGAATAAGGAATATGGGGATTTGCTTTTAGGTGGGATCTTAATGGGGATGGCGCTCGTCTACAGTCTGTCGAGCTAGGGCATTCGTGCCCTAGCTCTCTTCCTATTCTTGTCTGTTTCTGCGCTTGGAGAGGGGGTTGCTATCTGCATTTGGGGGTGAGGAGCTACGTGTGGAGTCTACGGAGGATTCCTTTCATTTTTTCCTGTGTGTGGGCAGTTTCTTGGCGCCGACCAGAGTGTGTGGTGCCGTTGAGAGCCACGGGTGTGCAAGTGGAGCGAGCCTTTGGTGCTGGTTTGTGTGAAGTCTCCTTTCAGCGGTGACTCTTGTTCTTTTGCCATCGGATCGTGGTGTGCTTTGGGTGGTGCTTTGAAACCCTTGTTTCGGTTTTTATTTCTCAGGGGCTTTGCATGCCAGATATAAGTTGGGTATTATGTCTCTTGGGGAGACCTCGGGTGCTAACCCTTTAATGGACTTTCGTTCAGCGCTTGGTGTGAAGTCTCCTCAACACGCTTCGAAAGTCTTCAATAATAACTTGTTTGTGCCAGAATCGAGGCTAGATGGAGTGGGCTCGTCTAATGGAGCTCGGATCATGAAAATCAATGGTTGCTTGGAACGTTGCAAGGAGAGACCGAAACTGGTTATTCCCTTGGAAATGGTTGCTTAGGATATTGAATATTATTCAAGGCATTCTTTTTACTATAAGTTTTTGGGTATGAGGATATCGATGCAATTTCTGGAGTCCTGGGCCTGACAGACTTGGATGCCGAAGGGTGAGATGGATATAAAGATTCTGGCAAATAATTATTTCATGGTTACCTTTGATTGCATGGTGGATCAGAACAAGGTCTTCGAAGGAGGCCCTTATTTCTATAATCAGGTCGGCTTGTTTCTTAAACCGTGGCATGCTAGTTTTAACCCTGCTGAGGAGCTTCCATCTCGTGTCCCGGTGTGGGTTCGGCTTCCACAGTTTCCTGTGGAATGCTGGTGGGATGATGTTTTGCATCTGTTGGGGTCGATGCTTGGGAAGCCGGTTGGTTCCTCGCTGCAAACTCAGTTTAAAAAGGTAATCACTTTTGCTCGCATTTGTGTGGAAATTGATCTTAGTAAACCAATACCAGATTCTTTGGATATGTCTATGGGTCCTTACTCTTGGGTACAGTCATTGGACTATGAAACCCTTCCTTTCTGATGTCGTCTATGCCATGAATATGGTCACTTGCAACGAAGATGTCCAAGGGCTAGGCCTGTAGAGCCTCCAATCTCTCAGCCTCCCCGCAACCCACCTAGGGAGGATAAGGGAAAGAACCCCATTCCTAGGGATGGTGATGGTTCTGATGGCTTCGCCCCTGTAAAGAATCGTAACAGAAACCATGGCCAAAAGTGGACCTTGAAGGAAAGATAAGATGAAGACTCTTTTAACAGATTTGAGGTTTTGGATGATCTGGGGTAGCAAGAAGTGAACCCGGGTTTGGTGAATTTGGATCAAGGTATTGTGTGTTTTGGGTAGGAGGGTTCTCTGTTTGGGGATACTCAAGATGCATAAGTTACTGGAGCTTTGCAAATGGTGACCGATCTTCAAATGGATGTCCCGGTGGAGTCGGCTCCTACTATGGAAATGAAGAAAGATGGGGGAGATGGTCCTATTGTGGCTTTGCATACAGGAGCAGATGTAGTGAGGAATAACAGGTCTTCTCCTTCTCCTTTGGGTCTTCATCAAAAGGATATCAAAAAAGGGTTGAGGGAGAAATCCTCAAAGCTTGGCAGGAAGAAGGATATGGAAAAGATTAAGTTAGCTGGGGAAACTTTGGTGGAGTCAGGGTCGGTTAAGACTTTGGATTCACACTTCTCGAGCTCTTTGAAATGATTGTTCTTTCATGGAATGTAAGGGGTCTAAACAGCGGCCCTAGACAAAAGGTTGTTCGTGAGTTGGTTAGAAGTCAATCTCCTGATGTTTTGTTCTTGCAGGAGACCAAGTTATCTATGGAATGCATGCTTGGTTTATCCCCTAAGCTGTGGGGCAGTGGTGAATGTCAGTGTGTTGGTGCTCAAGGATCCGCGGGTGGATTGGCTTGCCTTTGGAATCCTCAGAGGATCCGCCCTCTCTGGTGGATGGCCAGCAAGTCTTCTATCTCAATGATCATTTCCTGTTTTGAGACTGGGGAGTCTATCCTCCTCTCTAATATCTATGCGCCTATCGAGTATCAAGGTAAGAAAATTCTATGGTCTCATATTAGATTTGTCCGGAGCATGGTGCCTTTTCATCCATGGATTATGGCTGGGGACTTTAATGCTATTTTTGAGTTAGCAGAGAAGCGGGGGGGTATTGCTAGGTTGGAGCCTTCTGTGATGCTTCTTCAGGATAATATCTCTACTTTGAATCTTGTTGATGTCAAGCCTAATAATGGTTTATTCACCTGGAATAATCGAAGGATTGGGGATAATTGCATCTCTGAAAGACTTGACCGGTTTTTGGTTTCTTGCTTCTGGGTTGGTGGATTATGTTCTTCTAGCTCAGAAATTTTGGATTGGAGGGGGTCTGACCATTGGCCTATCAAGCTTGTAGCTTCTTCAGTTCATGTGCCTCGGTCTTCCCCTTTTAAGTTCCAGATTATGTGGCTGCGTGAACCCTCTCTTCATGACTATGTGGCTAAATGGTGGAGGGAGGGAAGACCTGCTTATGGTACGACAATGTTCACTTTTTCTAAGCTTCTTCAATTTGTTAAATTTCAACTTAAACGATGGAATCGGCAGTGCTTTGGGAACATTTTCCATGCTAAGGCTATTGCACAGGCAGAGTTGGATAGCATTACAAGAGTGATCAGGGAGGAAGGTGTGACTGCTGGTTTACTTCAAGAGGAGGCCAGGGCTTGGAAAGTGTTGGAGGAGTGTGAACTGCGGGAGGAAATATATTGGAAACAGAAGGCAAGGGTTGAATGGCTTCAGGAGGGAGATAAAAATAGGGCTTTCTTCTTCAATTCGATCAAAGCCAAGCGACATGGGAATTTAATTTCTGTTTTGGTGAATGACACTGGTGAGCATCTATCCTCTTTCAAGGATATTTCGTGTGAAGCCATGCAGTACTTTGCTACCCTATTTAGGGAGGACTCACAGGGGGTTTCCGAGGAGGAGGCTCAAGTTCTATCCTATATCCCTTCTCTGGTTACTATGGAGATGAATGAATGTCTCATGAGGGATATTTCTATCGAAGAGCTTGAGAGAACGGTGTTCCAAATGAAGAAAGGGAAAGCTCCTGGCCCTGATGGCTTTCCGATGGAATTCTTTCAAGAATTCTGGGATATTATTAAGCTTGACTTATTGGCTATTGTCCAGGAGTCTCAGACGAATAAGCATATGTTACGAGCTTTGAATTCCACCTTCCTTGCTCTCATCCCCAAATCTGATGGAGCAAACAAGTTAAGCCAATTTAGACCCATCTCTCTTTGTAATGTGATTTACAAAATCATCTCTAAAGTAATTGCGGATAGGCTGAAAACTTGGCTTAGAGTGTTAATTTCCGAAGAGCAGAGTGGTTTTGTTGTAGGCAGGAAAATTCTGGATGGGGTGGTTATTGCCACAGAGACCATTCATTCTATGGCTAGCTCCAATGATAAGGCTATGTTCATCAAGTTGGACATGGCAAAGGCTTATGACAGAGTTCGATGGTCCTTCCTTTGGAAGATCCTTGGTGCTTTTGGGTTTGGGGATGATTGGATTTAGTGGGTCAAGAGTTGTGTGACTTTTGTTTCCTTTGTTTTAATTAATGGTGAACCCTCAGAGCTCTTTGGAGCCTCTCGGGGATTGCGCCAAGGTGATCCATTATCTTCATATTTGTTTCTGCTCTTTGTTGAAGGTTTGGGTAGGTTGTTGAGAAGGAATGTGGAGAGGGGTCTCATTCAAGGATGGCGTTGGGGAGGTAATATTCCCCCATAGTCTCATTTACAGTTTGTGGATGATACTGCTTTGATGGGTATGGCTACAATCAGTGAGGCTACAAACTTGCGTGCAGTGTTGGATGTTTATCTGACCGCCTTAGGTCAAATGATTAATGAAGGTAAATCCTCCATCTTCTTCTTCAACACTCCTGGTCCGATTCAAAGGAGGATTGCCAATATTTCAAGGTTTTAGACTGGATCCCTCCCTTTGATCTATCTTGGAATTCCCATTTTTGACACAAGGATGCCTAGGGATTCATGGCAGAATATTCTGGAAAAGTTTCGGATGAAGGTTAACCATTGGACCCATAGATGGTTATCCTTTGCTGGTCGTGTTTAGTTGATCAAATCTATGGTTCAAGCTCTTCCCATTTACAGATGCATGCTCCAGGTGGCCCCAGCTGGTTTTCTTCAGGAACTTGATGCTTTATCTAGACAATTTTTATGTGCAGGTAATTTATCGTCATCCAAATGGAGCTTGGTTAGATGGGAGCTTGTTTGTAGTCCGAGGCAATATGGAGGTCTTGGATTAAGGCAGTCATCTTTGTCTGGGGTGGCGCTTGCTGCCAAACTATACTGGAGGTGGTGTGTGAAGAAAGATCAGACTTGGGCCAAGATTTTACTTCATAAATATTTTTCGGGGATCCCTCAGATGGATATTCCTTGCTATCCCTTAGTGGGGAAAGGATCAGTTATTTGGGGTACACTTAAGAAAGGAGTTGCTCTAGTTAAGGATGGCTTATTTTAGATCTGCAAAAGTGGGTTTGAGGCTCAATTTTGGTTGGATTCTTGGGATGGTTTTCCTCCCATTGTTTCTCAGTTTCCTAACCTTTTGCCCCTTTGTCAAAGATTCATTGAGGCTGGTTGGGACAAGGTGAGAGACTTTAAGTCTGTTTCTTCTCAAGGTCAGTTAATGACTGCTAGATGGAAGAATCCTGAGGAGTGGCCTGTGGTTGGTATGGAGGAGGAATGTGCGGAATTGCAAAGCATCCTCTCTAGCAGGACTTGTAGTGCCCTTCCGGATGGAGATGTTTTATCTTGGTCACCAATCTGAAGGGTGTTTATTCTGTTTCCTCTAGTTATCAAGTGTTGTTATCTCAAAAGCTGGTTGGGGTGGAGGTTCAATGGTGGAAGAGTGTTTGGAACAAGCTCTCGTGGCCGAAGTGTAATTGCTTCATTTGGACTTTGGCCTGGAATAAGTGTTTGACTTGGGATAATATTCAAAAGAGGGGATTTCAGGGACCATCCATGTGTGTATTGTGTGGGGATGGAGAGGAGGATTCTGCTCACTTGTTTTTTCGTTGCCCCTTTGCTCTGAGGCTATGGCACTTGTGGTGGGAAGTTTGGAGAGTCCCATGTGTTCATGCTTCCTCTTTGGTGGATTTCTGGCGCAGTCTAGGCAGACCTCCTACTACCGCATCTTTCTTACAGGATGTGTGGTATGTGGGGCCTACATTCCTTCTCTGACAGATTTGGCTGGAGCAAAATCGTAGAATCTTCTAAGGGGAAAAGCTGATTATTCAACAAGTTTGGCAGAGAATTATGGGTATGGTTCGGGAGACTGTGGAAGCAAAGTGTGAGGTAGATTTTCCCTTGGAGAAAGAGGATATAAGAAGATGGAGAGATTGGGACTTCAGGAGTTGTCTTTGGCGTTAGCTTGTGTCTGAAAGGGAAGGCAAGCAAAAATGAAAGTTATGAGAGTGGGTAAATGGTTTCCCCCTCTTGCAGGAATTTTGAAGATTAATACTGATGGTTCCTCAAAAGGAAATCCTGGGCCTGCTGGAATTGGTGGAGTTGGTAGAGATTCCACAGGCTTAGTGGTTTTCTTCTTCTCTTCTTACGAGGGGACGAAGACCGTTAACCTTATGGAAGGTCTGGCGATATTCTTCGCCCTTGAACGGGCTTATGCTTTGGGGTGGAGGAAAGTTATCTGTGAGTCTGACTCACAGGTTTTGGTTAATTTGCTTAAAGATCGGAAGGTGGCTGATGTCAGTTGGCAGTTAGCTAGGATGGTGCAACAGATTCTACAGATTAGCTCCTTGATGGAGGAGGTTTCTTTTGTCCATATTTCGAGGGAATGGAACAAAGCTGCGGATTGCTTGGCAAAATGGGCTTCGACGCATCTTGATGGCTAGAGGATTGAGGGGTGGGATCAGATTTCCCAAGATCTTCGCCAAGAGTTGAACAAGATTATTGTAGAGGATGGTGATGGGATTAGAGATGGATGATGTTGATTCTTGCTGTGCTGTACTGTATTTTTGCTTTCTTGGGGTTTAGGCCCTTTGCTTTGTTGTAATGCTCTTTTCTGATTATCAATAAAGTTTTTACCCCTTTTTAAAATAAAAATAAAAAATAAAAAAATAAAAAAATTACAAGAATAAACTTCATCAAGAGTTTTGTGTTTCATTAGTTTACATCATTTTAAAATTCAAAACACAAAGACCTCTTTTATGTGGTCAAAGTTGAGAATTTGTGTTTGTGTTGGTTGATTCCTTTATCAAAGTGTGACACAGGTTTGTACTTTTACCCAAGAAAATTACTTGCTTTAATTTTCTCCTAGATTTGAATTGATTGGATTAATTTATGTAGTCATGTATTAGTGGTCCATCTAATGAGTCTATTTGTATATGGTACAAAGTACCTTCTCTAAAGTCATGTAGAGATTAAAGTAATGGGTGTTTCGTAGCTTAATAAAGTTTAAAGGTGTCTTTCATAATGAGATACAATAACTAGCATCTTTGTGTGATTCAAATAGCTACCCAATCATTGAGATGACTTGATAAAAATAGATAAAAATTAATAATATTAAAGAAAGACAAATGAGAAATGAACAATCAATAAGCAAAAAATCATGCATAAATTTAAGGAGATAAAGTAATGCTTTTGTCTATCAATAAGATTTACTTATTTTATAAGATTAAATGATTATAAAATTATATCATATATGTTTGTTGATAACATGTAAATATTAATATTTTTTTTAATAACATACACATATAATGTAAGAAAATAGTTGGCATGAATTTAGATTTGTTAATTTCCATGAGCATATTGGGATCTCACTTCTTTTTATTATAAAGAAATGATCATATATTAACATATTATAGATATATTCATAATTTATTTATGGTGATATAGTGAAAGAGACTTGGGATAGTAAGTCTACCACTTGCATCAAGTGCTTGTGATGTGGAGCTTAATGTTTCACTATTACCCTTAAAATACTTGGCTTGACATGTCTAGTACATTCCACATCATTAAATATGACATGAGTGCTATCACGATGCAACCTAGGATTTAGGTCATTTTTCTTTGGACCTTCCTCGCACATGTAAGGCATGTTGGGAGCCTACATTCATGGATTTTTTTCTCATTTCTTCTGAAATAATTGTAGCAATGAGATTATCCATCTTTGACTTTGCAACACCACCACTTATGAAATCAATTAGATTTTCCCAAGATCCAAGTAAAGAACAAAGCAAAAAGATGCATTTATCTTCCTCTTCTAACTTAACATATACAAATGCAAGATGACTTAAAATCATTTAAATTTTTTGCAACAGAATCACCATGCTTTATTTGTAAAGAATACAAATTTATCTTTTGAGATACAACTTATTAGTTAAAATTTTAGATTGATAAATATCAGCTATCCTCTTCCACAACTTGTATGTGATAGCTTCCTTAGAAACATTCAAGAGGATGGAATCTACAAGACACAACCAAATGGTTCCTTGTGCCTTCTTCTCAAGCTTCAACCAATCTTCATCAAACATTCCAAATGACTTCTTTTCATTGAAAACTACCAAACATTGATCTATTTCTTCTAAGAGATCTTCCATCTTCAACTTTCACATCTCATGCTTAGATCCATTGAATTTCTCAATGTCTAAATGGGAGGTAAAAGCCATGGTATACAATCTTCTCCATAAATCTGCAAAACCCATAATGTAAAAGCTCCCATTGTAACTAAAATAAACCTCCATCACTTCAGGGAAAGGTGTTCCTCTTTCAACATAACCAATGGATCTAATACCAAATGTTGAGAAACAAGGTGAAAAAAACTACAATATTAACTTTAATGTGTTTGTAAATCTAAAAACAATCTTATCAAAGATCGCCCACTTAGATGAATATGTGATTAGCACATTCACGATAATGTAATGACAATAAAAATACTAAAGATGACACCAAGATTTATGTGGAGAAACCCTTTTGGGAAAACATCCAAATGAGAAAGAGGGAAAGTATATTATTAATGGTCAAGCAAAGATGCACAATAATACACTTCACTTCACTTCTCAAAGAAATTCAGGAACACCCTATTACCTACAACTCAAATCATGAAACTATTATCTTAAGAGCCCAATATACAGAAGAACATGGATGAGAATACCATTGTGGTATCTCAAAACAAGAGGTAAAACCACCCACAAAAACCATATGCCACACCTCCTAGGAATTCTATAAACATAGTAAAAATTATTAAATTCTCACATAGCCTTCACATGGGTGCCTAATCCATAATCAATCAAACTTGGTCAATCCTGAGTGTGTCATTACTCTCTAATGGATTCGATGGCTCAACCCATAATAAGCAAACTTGGGCTCCCAACTTTGGATAGCATGCAAATGGCATATATTAATATGCATAGACATGCAAATCTAGGTGATCCCTACCTAGAAAGTGCATGTCTAGAAGAATATTCTCTTGATATGCTTCGTAGCCTTCATCAAACATGTGTCCACCTCTATGAATGCAATTACAATATGTGATAGGTAAAAAAATAATAAATGTTTTAGCCTCTCATGTCCTCGAAAGCACATTCCAAGAAACATGGAGACACATGAGATGACTTAGGAGTGCAAGGTTAATGCCACCTATCCTAGTATTAAACACAAATAAATCTCTCATAATTAGAGAAAAATATAAAACTTAATAGGAAAAAACTCCTCCCCAAAACATAAAAAATGAAATAAATATATAATTAGTGAAATAATGAAAGGACTTGATATGACCCCCCAAGGACTACTTTCTAGTCACATAAGTACAATCAATATCCCCCAATAAGAGGGATTAGATGAGATTGTGAATCCTCCCATAAAGAAGTAGCTCATGTGTTAATGACGATAATTTATAAAATCAAACCCTACGAAGTTGTAGATATTTCACATTCAGACATTCATATTACCTATTTTCAGAGTTCTATGACAGTCTAAAATATAAATGAAAATGAAATTGCGCTATATTATATTTTTCTAGTTTTTCAAAAAAAAACTATTTTTTAAGACAAAAGTTATCTTGGTTATCATGAAAGTTGAAGTAAAACAATAAAGTAGCCTATCACCCAAAAAAATAATTTCTTACATTTAGTTTGAGATATTTATTTTTTTCTCACAAAAACTAATAAATATTTTTAAAATTTTAATTAGTGACGTGCCTTTATCTTCTATAAGTTTAAGAAAAGTTTATTTTTGGTGGAATAGACAACAAATAAATAAATGCATTGACATTGACATTATCATGATTAATTTAATATAATTTATGAATTAATTATGTTAGATTATAATTAAATTATAAATTTATTGGTTGAAAAATTTAGTAAATTAAATTATTAATTAATTTTTTTTAATCAATAATTATTTATATTATTATAATTAAATATATTACTTTTATTTAATTAAAATAAATCATATATAATTATTTTGAATTTACAAATAAATCAATTTTTTGCAAAACATATTGTAAGAGATAATAATTTTATTATCTATTATTTATATCATAATAATTATAATAATAAATATTAGTAATATAAATAATATACTAATATTAATTATAATCTTTTATTTTTTTACAAAATATACTAATATTGACATTTATATTAATTATTAATTACAAAACTTAATATAAATATAATTATAATATATTTATATTATATTATTTTTTATTTATTTTGAATAAAATATATTTATTTATGTTTGAAAAGGTGTTCAATGAAGTGTGATCATAAATTTGAATAATGTAAGTAATATATTTCTATATATATTGCAATTTCACAAATGCAATTTAATAGTTGATGTGGATTTGATTGTCAGTCATTTCTTGGTTGTTTACTCTCACACACAACTTGTAAGCATAACAACTATCATTTTTTTACTAATTTCACTTTCAAAATTGCTACTCATCTACAATATAAAGAAGATAATCTGAAACTACTTGAAATAATTAACAAATATTTATTCTAATGAAAAACCTCAACTTTACACTAGTCTTAATTCTACCTAGAATGAATTAGTCAAGGTCAATCCTAACAACTATAATATTCATCAACCTAGTGAAATCATGATGCATTTGACTTGCAAGAAGTTATTGATCTTAAACTATTACCTAACCTACAATTCAATCATGACTGTGACTCATCTATCAACTAGATAAAAATATTATTATTATAATACTACACAACAAAACATGAGAAAATTGAAATGAGAAGCCATGCTCATTTGACACCAGTATCTAATTGGTATACACCAACTAGAAAAGCTTACCAAATACTTTATTCTCTTACCAGGGTTCACTCCTACTTCCTAATCATTAATAGGGTATTGGACTTGCCATAAGTATAATACCAACACTACACTATTAGACCTAACACAAGTTTGATACCAACACTACAATATTAGACCTTGCAAAAGTCTGATGCTTAGTATTCGACTCCTCAAAAGTTTGAAACCCACATTATGGAATTAGACCTAACAAAAGTTATTCCCAATTATGCTTAGTATTCAACTCCTCGAAAGTTTGAAACCCACATTATGGAATTAGACCTAACAAAAGTTATTCCTAATTATGCTTAGTATTCGACTCCTCGAAAGTTTGAAACCCACACTATGGAATTAGACCTAACAAAAGTTATTCCTAATTATGCTTAGTACAAATAAATCTTGAAGTAAACCTCAACAAAAACAAGTATAATCTTACAACAAATTATTCATACGTTGTCCCTGAAATAGTATGTTATAAGTCATCGTCTAACCAACAAATACTATTCTAATAATACTACAAAGACAAATACTTATCATTACGTGGCACTTGTTATATATAGACATATATCTTTAATACATATATTTAAAGTTTATTATTCTTACTCACCCCAATTTGAAAGCCATGTTCATTTATATATTATTCTACTTAATATGTATATGGCTCATAAAGAAAGGTTTTATACTACTCAATCCCAACCCTAAGATCCTTCAAGCCCCACAAAGGTCTTCAAATTACATCAAGGTACATAAAAATGTGTTCAAAGCCCCTAAGCGTCCTTGCGTTTTATTTAGTGCATGCATCATTGCTTACTTTGCTAAAGAAACTCATTCAACCCCAATCACCACCAAGGAATACGTAACCCTAATCCATAAATTGCTCGTTTTCCCTTTTCTTTTGCTATGGTTGTGCAGAAAAGAGGGGTGGCGGCTAGTTCTTAGGCATGAGTTTGCAGGGCAGTGCAAGGGTTAAGACATTGATTCAAGCTCCATCTCGCTTGCGAGTAATATACATAGATCTATAGTACCATGCATGACTATGGGGGAGGCGTCAAATACATATGATAGGATGGTTTGGGTCTGCAATATTTTTTTGAACTCTTAGTTCTTTTGATTTTTATATACTCCTATTCTCTTCCCTAGTGCAAGTCCCAAGGTTGACTCCCCTTTGCCTCTTTTTTGTTTTTTTACACTATTACAAAGGATATTGTGATGTAGGTTGCAACTTAACTTAAGACCGGGTCTGCAAAAGACATAAAGATGTCAAAGGGGAAAATGGGATCAGGGATGCTCAAGTAAATTTTACACCTATTTCACTAGTTTTATTCATTTATTTTTCTTCGAGTGTTAATATTAGGTTGAACGGATTAAGCCACGAGATTTAAGGGAAATGGATTCCATCTATAATTTTATGGAACCAATTCACAACGTAATACTTAATATTAATGTTGGAAACAAAAAACAAAGAAGCACAGAGAATTCAATTGATTTTCCTTCATTATCCTCCTTCCATTCAGTTCTACAATTGAAAATAAAATCCCTATAACAATATTCCAAAAATTACCTTTTTTGGTAGATTTTACAAAATCCTAAATTTTCCATTTGTGGTAATTTTGCATGCTTATTTGCATGGCTATAAAAATTACTTTAAATTATTTAAAACTAACAAGAGTGAAACTATTTTTCAACTCAAAAATCTAATTAGAATTATGAATTAAAAAATAACTAAAAATTACAAATTGAAAAAATCCCCAAAAAAGGCTAAAAGTCTAATTTGAGGCCTCATATGAAGGAATTTGGCCCCAAAAAAGTATTAGGATACATGGTTCAATCAAATATATTTGATTGATATTGGATTCTACTTTTTGAGATGCTCCTCCATGTAAAATTTCAGCCCAAATAGACTCCCAAGTCAAAAGTTATGACCTTTGAAAGTCCTTGCATCATATTTTCTTATTCCCCCCCTTTTTTTGTTTTGAGCAATCTTCATATATATCTATTATATTTATTGTTCTCTCTTCTTTTTATGGGTTGATTAGTGGGTGTTGGAGGCGTGATGTAGGAAATGTGATCCTAGATGCAAAATTTTCTTTCAACCCGTATTAATTATAATGTTAGATGTACAATCATTTAACTTAATTACATATGAAAATAATAGTAACCATAACAACATAATTTGTGTGGTGAAAACCATTTTGGGAGAAAAAAACAACCCAAAAGCAAAACCGTTTGTATTATTAGTAATATAAAAGAGGTTACCATACAATCATTAACCTAAGATCATTCAAGAGTCTTCAATAACAACGACACTTCTATAATTATTTTGGCAACATAGTAATACTCGTGAAATCCTCAAACCTATACTCCTTTGAAAACTAAAAAAGTACCAAATAAATAATACAAAATAAGAGAAGATGGATACCTATAATTTCCACATGGAAAGAATCTAATTCTTGCATGATTTTCTTCAGTCTCCTTGACATGCACGACACTTGCATGAATCCAACAACCTTGCATAAAGTGCAATGTCATAGGCAAGATCCACATAATTTTATTTTTCTATTTTAATGTTGTCCTCCTCATGCATAGGACCCCTTAACACGCAATGTGCCTAAATACACGAAAACACCTTGGATGCATAGGTTCCACCTGTATCTCTGGAAATTTATGTTTGATTAGGTTAGAATTGTTAAATCTAAAAAATCCAAAGAGATAACGGAGAGCAAAGGAGAAAACATGAAAATAAATGAAGCAAAGTTACCCAAATCTTCAATCTCCATGGCTGACCTCCATTACACCTTCTAGCTTGCTGCAAGTTGAAGAGTGCCCTCAGATTCTTTGAGCAACTTTAAGATTATGCCATGTCCTACACAAGTGTTGAAGGATTTTTCTATGCCAAATGACTCTAAATGACTAAGAGAAGCTCTAAGTATGTGTAAAAATGGATGAAAACAAGAAAGCTAGAAAGTTCACATGAATGCTTGAGAGAGAGAAGAGGAAGAAGACCAAATGAATTCAAAATTGCCATTTTATAAGAAAAGACAATTTCGAATGGACGGATGAGATTGAAGGTCGACTTGATGGTCCATAATTGATGCACCAAGAATATGCCATGCATGGAAAAAACTATGATGCTGACGACTATGACAGACATGCAAGACATGCAGGCTATGACAGACATGCAAACTATGACATGAAATAATGACAGGGTATCTTTGACCAAGTGGAAGTGCATAAATAATTTATTTTAAATTATTTATTCAAAATGGAGAAAAATGACAAGTGGCAAATAAATAATTTATCCAAATAATTTATTTAGATAAAATGAAAAGAAGAGCATTTAATTAAATCAATTTAATTAAATGGAGAGATGAAAATTAGACCTTAAATAATTAATTTAGATTAATTATTTAATAGGGAAGGATGCATGGGATAGATAAATGATTTTAATAATTATTTAACTATGGAAGAATTAAAGGACCATGAATAGATAAATATTTGATGGTAATTATTTAACTATAGATGAAATATGACAAAATAATTAAATAAATAATAATTCATTTAACTATTGAAGAAGAGAGAGAAATTAGTGACACAATTAGTTTGTTTAATCGGTTAGGATAGAATAAAGATTAGAAAGTGAATTAATTAAATAATTATTAAAAAACATTTAATTAATAGAGGAATATAATCAAACATAATTGAATAGCTAAAATTATTCAATTATCAAAGGACGAGGATGAAGAAAAATGACGCTTGAAGGCTTAGGACATTTTTATGTGTCTACATTTTGCCCCTCTTTGTCATAATGCAACCTGTCACATTGTGACAAAGAAAAATAAGTCAGAGTCATGCCCCCAGTGCAAAATAAGATGAGGAAGAATGATGAGGAGGGTAACAATATGCCCCCTTGAGAGGACAGATGGGTTCCAAGAACACGGGTGTGCTCTCGAAATTGATGAGAAGACTAGAATATGAAGAGACAGAGAAATGTTAGTGCAAAAGATATGGATGCCATGCCTATATGATATTATCTTGAGAGAAGATGACAAGGTAGAAGGAGATGCATGTTAGTAAGACGAAAAAAATCCTTCAACATATTTTTGTAGGACTACTAATTGTTGCTCTTAATCATCATTGGGCAGATTATCGTGATGGCCAACAAACACCATGATATGACGTAAATCAAGGTGTGCAAGGGCATACCATCACTTGACATAAATAGTCATCGACAAGGATGATCATGACTCATACTAAAAGGCGCATTTGCCCCAGTCTTTTTGTCATAATCAACCACAGACAGTGAAAAAAAGCAAGACAAATCATGAAACTTCATTGCTCCTCTAAATCCCGTTGTTAGGGTCCATCCTCGAGGAACTAGTAACATGAATGTCAAAAATGCACAACAAACACTATAAAATTAAATGCCAAGTGCCTGTGAAGTGTCTGGATGTCAAAATGTCAAGTTTATCCAAAATATTGAATGTCTTGGTGTCAAAGTGCAAGAGTTGAAAATGTAAAGATGCCAGATTAGTGTCAAGTTTAGGAAGGACACATCCTAAACAATGTCGGGATGTCAGATTCAGAAAGGACACATTCTGAATGACGTCGATGCTAGAGTGATACCAAATTCGGGAAGGACACATCCCGAATGAGGTCGATGTCTAGATGTCAAATTGATGACAAGTTCAGGAAGGACACATCCTGAACAATGTCAATGTCGAGATGTTGAATTGATGTCAAGTTTGGGAAGGACACATCCCAAATGATGTTGATGTCACAATGTCAGATTTAGGAAGGACACATCCTGAATAATGTCGATGCCAAGTTGATGTCAAGATTCGGGAAGGACACATCCCGAACAAGGTTGATGTCAAGATGTCAAATTTAGGAAGGACACATCCTAAATAATGTCGCTGCCGAAATGTCAGATTCAGGAAGGACACATCCTGAATAATGTCGATGTCAAGAGGAACATATCTTGAATGTTGTGAGAATCCTCAAAATGCCAGATGACTGTGACGATGCCTAAGAAGGGCGCATCCTATGGCATGATTAAATGACAGGCTACTCTTCAAAAGGACACATTTGTAGAGTAAGCAAGATTTGACGATTTTGCTATTTTGACAAGGTTTGACTGAATTGTGATGAGGTTTGACCAAAGTTGACTGAATTTGCATGAATTTGATATGCCAAGGTGGTTGTCATATTTGATTGGAAAATTGTCGAAGTTTGCTTGGGTAAATTGTCCATTTGAACTGTGACAAAGATCATGATAAATTTGAGGTGTGTGAGAAATTGTGCAATGAACCCTAATGGACTGACCTAGTGTGGCCTCGGGGGCTCATCGACAGATGGCCTTGCCTACGTCATAAACTCAGAGACCTCGTAGTTCAACATGACCAATGAATTTGTCTTGTTGACCAAAGATTGAGTCATGATTTATTTTGAAAAACCTAACAGGACTGACCTAATGTCTCGGGGACTCAAACATGAGTCTTGCCTACGTAGAAAATGCGTAGAGACAACGTAGTTCAGACAATGATGAAGACTCATCAAGACTTGAATTGACGTGACTGTGTTGACTGACATAACTCCATTTTTTTAAAAAAAATTTGGAATTTTTGTGTTTTCTTCAGGACTTTTTTCGATTTTTAGGTCTTTTTTAGGACATTCTCTATTTTTAGGTATTTTTTCAGGACATTTTATGATTTTTCAGGATTTTTTTTTAGGACATTTTTCAATTTTTAGGTCTTTTTTTAAGGACATTTTTCAATTTTAGGTCTTTTTTAGGACATTTTTTGACTTTTAGGTCTTTTTTCAAGACATTTTATGATTTTCAAGATCACGTGTGATACCCACTGTAGTCTCATGATAAAAGTTTGCCCCTAGTCAAGTTGAGAATGAGCCAGGAAAAATGGAATGTAAAGAAAATACATGATTAGTATGGACAGTTGATAGTATGCAAGACTTGATTTCAACCATTGTCAGCCATGGATGGAAATGTCATGATGTCAGGGTAAAGAGTTATGACAAATGTCAGAAAAGAGTATGTTTATCAGGGACAATGGTAGATAGAGTGACAATAGATGGCACAACAATGATTGACTACACATGGCGCCTGTTTGCTAGGTTTTCACCATGGTACTTATCCAAAGCGTCTATTTACCAAGTTTTCACTATTGGATGAATTATTTTTCTTTATTTTTGTCATCATTTTATTCATTTTTTTGGTGTCACCAGAACGCTTGTTTGCCAGGTTTCCATCAAGGTGACGATTTTATTTTTTTTTTCTATTTTTTTTTTGTATTTTCACTAGTTTTCGGACAAGATTTCTAACACTACGCATATAATTTGCGCAAATGTAAACTATTGATTGGCTCCGTCAACTGTTCACCTTTGGGAGTAGCTAACTGATATGCTCCGGAACCAAATGATGTTATGATGACGTAAGGGCCCAACCAATTGGGCTCAAATTTTCTTGGCTTTTCTCTATCTGACTGATTCTTAGGATTCTGCATGAGAACTAGGTCGCCAATGTCAAAATTTCGAGTCATCACCCTTTTGTTATAACTTCTGCACAGACGATTTTGGTATGCTTGCAAATGATTCAATGCATTGTGTCTACGTTCATCTAGCATTTCTAACTCATGCAGTCTTGACTGTCTGTATTCTTCATTAGTGATGAGGCCTTTCATGGAGACTCGCAAAGATGAAATTTCAACCTCTATGGGCAAGATGGCTTCGGCTCCAAAGACAAGGGCGAAAGGAGTGGCACTAGTGGGAGTATGGATGCTCGTGCGGTATGCCCACAAAGCAGGGTTGAGTTGGATGTGCCATTCACGGCCAACGTCATTGACAGTCTTTTTAAGAATTTTGATAATAGTTTTATTAGATGCCTCAGCTTGACCGTTTCCTTGTGGGTAATATGGCGTGGAAAAGTGGTGGCTAATATGGAAATGTTGACATAATTCATGGACTTCATGGTTTTTGAAGGGACGACCATTATCTGTGATGATGGATTGTGGAATGCCATACCGACAAATAACGTAATTGAGAATGAACTTGGAGATCTGTTTGTCGGTAATGTAAGTGAGTGGAATGGCCTCGATCCACTTCGTAAAATACTCAGTGGCGGTGATAATGAATTTGTGTCCATTGGAGGATGTAGGGTGAATCTTTCCCACGAGATCAAGTCCCCATTGTGCAGGCCAAGGAGAAGTGATCGGCCTCAACTCTTGTGCTGGAGCATGAATTAAATAACTGTGAATCTAATATTGGTAACATGTTCTTACAAATTCCAGTGCATCCTTTTCTAGTGTCGACCAGTAGTACCCAAGTCTCATAATCTTTTTAGCTAAGGTCGGGCCACTCGAATGGGACCCAAATATACCCTCATGCACTTCCCGTAAGGTCATTTTTGCTTCATTAGTGTCAAGACAATGGAGAAGGGTATTGTCAAAGCTACGGCTGATGATGGTATAACAAGCAGCTTTGTGGATAAAGGACTACCTTTGGTTATTAGAAAGGTTTTGAGGAAGGATCTGCAAATGAAGGTAGTCGAAAGTGTCCTTATACTAGGGGGAACTGGAACCAACAAGCTCACAGACCATTTTGGATTCGGGGACATCATAAGCAAGAACCAATAACTGCTCAACCAAAAACTCAAATTGTGGGACATTGCTGGGAATATCAAGCAAATATCCAATTGTTGTCATAGTGTCAACAACCTTGTTCTGTGTTCTTGGAATCAATTCAAAGGATAGCCTGTGAAAATATGTTAGAAAACTATCAACCATCCATTTATAAGGGATTAGGTTCTCATCTTTGGTTTCGTACTCATCATTGAATTGGTTGATAACTAATTGAGAATCACCGAGGACTTGCAAATTCCTGATTTTCCACTTGATAGCCATTCGGAGTCCTGTAATTAGTGCTTCATACTCTGCCATGTAAATAGTGCATGGAAATGCAATGCAAAATGACCTTGGGATGGAATCTCCTTGTGGAGTAATGAATAGTATTCTAGCTCCCGAGCCATGATTAGTGTGAGATCCATCGAAGTATAATTGCTAAGGTTGTTGGGGCTCCGCGTGAAATACAAACTCATATGGAAATTTTGTTATAAGAGGATGGCTATCTAGTATTGCTGCGTATGCAAGCTGGTCTGCTATTACCTATCCCTTGATGGCTTTCCGCTTGACATATTGAATATCATATTCACTGAGGACTATGACCCATTTTGCCAAACGTCCTGTCAATGCTGCTCGACTCAAGAGGTACTTCAAGGGATCGATCTTGGCTACCAAGTGTGTCTTATGATTTAACATGTAATGCCTTAATTTTTGGGCTGCGAATACAACTACCAAACAAGCACATTCAACGGGTGTGTAATTTAGCTCATACCCCACTAGTGTTCGACTGATATAATATACAGCTCATTCTTTTTCTTCATAGTCATTTTGTGCTAGTAATGCCCCCAGTGTTGAAGTAGTTGCAGAGATGTACAAAATTAATGGTTTTCCTTGGATGGGAGGCATGAGAACTGGGGGTGACAATAAGTATTGTTTCATCTGGTTGAATGCGTCCTGACACTTATTTGTCCACACAAAGGGGATCCCTTTGCATAGAAGATACTAAAATGGTTGACACCTATCTGTGAGTTGAGCGATGAACTATCTGATAGATTGAAGCCTGCCTTGTAGCGTTCTTAGGTCACTGATTCCCTTAGGACGAGGCATATCCAATATAGCTCTAACTTTGGCGGGGTCAACTTCAATACCTCTACGAGAGACTATGTACCCCAACAACTTGCTTGATGTTACACCAAAAACGCACTTTTTCTGATTTAACCGGACCTTATACTCTTCCAGCCTCCTGAAAACTTTGTCTAATACTGAAAGGTGGTCTTTTCTTGTCAATGACTTTGCCAGAAGGTCATCCACATAGTCCTCCATTAATGTGTGCATCATGTCATGGAATATTGTTGTCATTTCCCTTTGATATGTAGCACCTGCATTTTTAAGACCAAACGACATTGCAGTCCAATAGTATGTACCCCAAGGGCATGTGAAAGTAGTTTTGTGTTGGTCTTCAGGGGAAATACAAATCTAATTATAACCAGAAAAATCATCCATAAGGGACAACATCTCATATCCAGCTGTAAGGTCCACAATGATATCGATATTCGGCAGAGGGAAATCATCTTTAAGGCATGCTTTATTGAGATCTTAGAAGTCTGTGGATATGCGAATCTGTCTAGTAGGCTTGGTGACAGGGATGAGGTTGGATATCCATTCAACATAGTCAATTGACCTGATAAAACCTACATCCAATAACTTTTTGAGTTCGACTTTAACCAACAATGCAACTTGAGGGTGCATTTTTCTTAGCTTTTGTTTTATTGGCTTGGTATCTGGCAATAATGGCAAGTGATGTAAGACTAACTCAGGATCTAACCCTTGCATGTCGGTATAAGACCATGCGAAGTTTATCTTGAGTTCTGAGAAGAACTTTTGAAATTTTGGTTGTTCAGCTTCTGTCAATGATGCCGCAAAGAGAACCATTTTGGGGTCCTCCACATTAGCTATATTAACTGGTATGGTTTCTTCTACGAGCATTGCTAATTTTTCTCTGTCTATGGGGAGAAATTCCAATCCTCCACCTAGGTGCCTCAGGGAGGTTTTCACCCTCGGATACGTCCTTTATTTTTACTATTTTGTCGTTAGAAGGTGCCTTTTGGTTTTCACCTAGAGACGTGTCATTTTTTGTTTTATTTTTCTTTTTAATTTTGTGACTAAAGGATGGCATAGTCTCCCCGAAATAAGCAGCACAATCCAAGTCAATAGTGAATCCAGCTTTGTGATCCCCATTTGGAATGCCCTCACGTAGTCCTAGAAATTCTGCTAAAGCCTCATCGTTTTGAAAAGTGTCCATTACTGGTGGGCCTTGTTGGTTCCAGTCAATTAGGTTAGGGTAAACTAATGATATTCCATCATCAACGAAGTAAGGGACAAAGGGAGTGGCATTAGAGTCAGGATCAGTAGTGGCCAGCGATGGCTCAAGCGATTTTGAATGATGGTTTTCATCTTGGGATGAATGGGCTGGTATGTCGAGGCTAGGACGAATGGGAATAGAATATGATATGGACTTGACATCATTTGGTGTTGTATCGATCTTAAACATTTTCCAGAATCATTCTTCAAATGTAGGCTCGCCAGGTTCAAGGAATAATTCATCAAGGTAGCAGTCAGTTAAGGATCGCTGAGAGCCAAATTCCCATTCGTGAGAGTCAGTTTCAGAGGAGGTGTCCTCAGTTGTCTCAACACAGTCTGAAGCATACACTAACTCACATGGAAGCACATTAGTACTTGAATCGCTAGATTATCGTGGACCTAACCCTAACCCAAGATGTTTTGGTCTTTCTGAAACTGATAGTGGTTCACACCTTCCATTTTTATCCTTTCCAAGACCACTTTTTCCATCATAACCTTTTGCTTTTATCATGTTGTATCCTTTTCCATATATTGTTACTGGCAAGGGAGTTAAGTCTCGTGGTTCTTGATAAATCCAGGATAGTATATCATTTGTGCTCTCTTGACTCATTTCACCCCACTTTACGAAAACTGTATTTGGAGGAACCCTGAAAGTTTCTTTTGCTTGTATTCTAAAACAAGGTTTGCCATAGACCTGGGGAGACTTGGGCATTTTGGTTATGCAATAGGCCATATTCATCTTGTACTCTCCACATCCTTGATCCTGAATCTAGAACCTCGGGTTGATGCTTGGGGTGATACATGAAGTGGAAGGTGTTATGGAGATGGTTGTGGTGGTGGAAGAAGCAGAAGCGGATGTGGTCGGTGAAGAGGCAGGAGACTTCACGAGTGCTGAGGGATCAATGAATTTGGAAGACAAAGACATCAGAGCATCCCTATTGATAGGGACTTGACGTTCCGAGACACCCCGTAAGTTGGTGCAATATTGGAATGGATCAGGGTCTCCGTATATAGTAATCTCAGTTCCTTCAAAAGGAAACTTCAAGCACTAGTGATATGTGGAGGGAATGGCTTTCAGAGCATGGATCCAAGGTCGACCGAGTAAAATATTGTATCTCTAGAAATTTATGTTTGGTTAGGTTAGAATTGCTAAATCTAAAAAATCCAAAGAGATAATGGAGAGCAAAGGAGAAAACATGAAAATAAATGAAGCAAAGTTACCCAAATCTTCAATCTCCATGGCTGACCTCCATTACACCTTCTAGCTTGTTGCAAGTTGAAGAGTGCCCTCAGATTCTTTGAGCAACTTTAAGATTATGCCATGTCCTACACAAGTGTTGAAGGATTTTTCTATGCCAAATGACTCTAAATGACTAAGAGAAGCTCTAAGTATGTGTAAAAATGGATGAAAACAAGAAAGCTAGAAAGTTCACATGAATGCTTGAGAGAGAGAAGAGGAAGAAGACCAAATGAATTTGAATTTTCCATTTTATAAGAAAAGGCAATTTGAATGGACGGATGAGATTGAAGGTCGACTCGACGGTCCAGAATTGATGCACCAAGAATATGCCATGCATGGAAAAAACTATGACGCTGACGGCTATGACAAACATGCAAGACATGCAGGCTATGACAGACATGCAAACTATGACATGAAATAATGACAGGGTATCTTTGACCAAGTGGAGGTGCATAAATAATTTAATTTAAATTATTTATTCAAAATGGAGAAAAATGACAAGTGGAAAATAAATAATTTATCCAAATAATTTATTTAGATAAAATGAAAAGAAGAGCATTTAATTAAATTTATCAATTTAATTAAATGGAGAGATGAAAATTAGACCTTAAATAATTAATTTAGATTAATTATTTAATAGGGAAGGTGGCATGGGATAGTTAAATGATTTTAATAATTATTTAACTATGGAAGAATTAAAGGACCATGAATAGATAAATATTTGATGGTAATTATTTAACTATAGATGAAAGATGACAAAATAATTAAATAAATAATAATTCATTTAACTATTGAAGAAGAGGGAGAAATTAGTGACACAATTAGTTTGTTTAATTGGTCAGGATAGAATAAAGATTAGAAAGTGAATTAATTAAATAATTATTAAAAATTATTTAATTAATAGAGGAATATAATCAAACATAATTGAATAACTAAAATTATTCAATTATCAAAGGACGAGGATGAAGAAGAATGACGCTTGAAGGCTTAGGACATTTTTATGTGTCTACACCACCATCACATAGGGCCCACCTATCATAGTTAACTATTCCACCATCATAATCAGACATAATTAGCCCTATCATAAGATCTCATCATAATTTGTCATATTGATGTTACAACATGACAAATTTCCACCAATTTAACCTCTAGTGGAGTCATCCAAGTGGGACTCCTACTTCCACAATTGTAGTTTACATGTCATATATAGTCATCTCCATGTAGATTCCAATTCAACCATTAGGTCCCAAAAAATGACATGACATTAATTGGAAAATAAACTTAGGATGAAATTATTAATAAAACAATTAATTAAAATCTAGGAATTGAAAAGGTTGAGACACCATAATCCCAATAAAGAAACCTATAAAAAATTCCCTCATTCATTTCCATTCACCTACAAATAATTCCAAACTCAATAGAATAAATCCATGATGCTCAAGACCAACCATAATGGAGGAAACACATCAACATAGTGCACCATCATGGATTTGGGAAGTGTTAACAATAAAATATTATATGAAGAATTTGTGTGTTGCAATGAGGAACATCCACATGTACTATCCTTTCCATCATAAAAAACAGATATATTATTCTTGACGAGCTCAATACAAAAGTCAAAAGAAGGGCAAGTCATAGAATTGTGCTATGAAGGAGCCCTATATTACAATAGAAACCCGCCACTTATCACAATGTTATATAACTTGACCCACTGCCACCTACATAAGGATTATAAGGAATATTCAAATTCAATGACAAGGTTCCAACAATCCACCAACTATATATTCTTGGTCTAGGGTTTGCACATATTTTAAGTAGTTTTTGAAGATGCATGTCATCATAGTGCAAGAGCACAATGTTAAGAATATATGGATAGAAAAAAATTACACTATATAAGAACAAGCACATTGCAATTAGAACTTGACACATGAATAGAAAGTGAGGCCATTGCATATATTAAAAACATAAGCTCTAAGGTATGCAAATTGGTTATTAAGGAAAAGGATTTAACCAATAATATAAATATGGGGCAGTAAGATAATGATCTTAGAGACATTAGAAAAATAACTTAAGACATTTCCAAGGACTTAATAGGTCATTGATGGACTATAAATAGAGGGATCACAAGCTTGAAATGAAGGCTAAGGGTTTTAGGTTTTTGAATAAACCCTACAAGACATTGCAAGGCCTAATGGGAAGAATGTTGGTGTGCTCACAAAGAAGAATTAAAATTTTGAGAGAGATATTAGAGAGATTGAGAGTTCTAGAATTCCAAGAATAAGATCCTAACGAGAACCAAGAGAGTATAAAAGTGAAAATATATCTTAAAAAATGACAAGAAGGCCAAGCATAGATATTAGTGAGCTATTTAGATTCATCTTGTGCATATTCTATTGACCTAGGAAAATTATAAGTGGAAAATGCTCAAAAATAGTCACCAAACAAGAAACTATCATGGGACGTCCACCCATTATGCTAGAGTCTAAATAATTTGAGCTCAAAAATTATGAGACACTAATAAAATATAAGGATAACACAAAAGTGAAATGAAATTTGACAAAAAGAGAACACAAGAAAGAACTAAGAACCTTTGGAGGTAAAAATGCTAAGACAAGGGCTAAAAGGAACCTAAGGAAATACTAAGTAATGGACACACAAGTGAGCACAAAATATAGTGTGAAATTGTAGGGGTATGAAATTTTTGACATTACAATCTTATGAATCAAAACAACATAATTTTTATATCAAACAAGATTTTGATTTTTTTGTAAGTGTCGTTCAATTGAAAATTTCAAATGTGAGCACATACAACAAAATTAAATATGAAATAATCTACTTTAAGATTATTTATCAGTCACATCCTAAGAATTGGAATACCATATGTACACTCCTATTGTGGGAATAGTCAAAACATGAATCCAAAAGGAATGTGCATAAATTTAATGGAGGAATAAATTTATTTTTCATGGAAACCCTTAAGAAAAATTATTAGAGATCTTCCTTTCACCCACATAATCAAAATTTCAACTTTTACCAAGATAAAATCTCACAAATAATTTATCAATCCATAAGAAACCACAAGAATTTTTTTTACAAATAAGAAAATATGAGGAAAATGAAGCCACAATTTATAATTTTTAAGAAATGAATTTAATTTTAATAATATTATATATGGGTATCTCTTGGTATTGGTACAAGAAAAATATTACTATCTCCCAATATTACTATTGAGTAGTGGACACGCTCAGACCTGTGAAACCAGGTGAAGTCGTTGTCCTGTACCTGCAAACCTACAACACAAGCAAGAGTCGTACATGTATACATATAGTAATTCATACACACCATGAAGAGATAATAGTGGAAATCATAGGGCACTCGCAAGTGAGTGATGCAATATTGTTCTCTTCACCAATACAATGTCACATCAACTGACGAGATCATATATCAATTAAACTACAATAAGCATATATAGCAATGCCATCACAACTAAGCATCTGTGCAAACATAAAGCATATTAAACATAATCACCATGCATATAATGTGTCATCACATCAATATAGTCTATCATCTCTCCATTGTCAGCGATAGAATAACAATAACATAAAATAAAGTCTAACAAAGTATCTGAGCTGATAAGAAAATGTAACAAATCAGAGGGGTG
Source organism: Sequoia sempervirens (assembly GCA_007258455.2). Taxonomy (NCBI): domain Eukaryota; kingdom Viridiplantae; phylum Streptophyta; class Pinopsida; order Cupressales; family Cupressaceae; genus Sequoia; species Sequoia sempervirens. The sequence goes on from VDFB02047230.1 coordinate 423,784,880, forward strand.
TCACATTGCTTACAAGGATCTAAATTTTTCCATAATTTTCAACAGAGGTTTTCAATTTGTTTACAGACTAGATTTTCAAAACTTCACAACAAACATTAAAACCTCCTTTCAACAAAATCAAAGCTTCTAAAAAAAACAAAGCAATTAAAGGAACTTGTTTTTGAAGCTTGAAGAAAATGAGAACTAGATTTGAGCTTCCCTGCAAATTCCAATTTTCTAGAAATCCTTCCAAATTCTTCACTTCCAAAATAAAAAAAATATCTCCAATTTAGAGAAAACCTTTCTCTATTTTAGCAACCAAAAAACCAAGATATTTTCCTCTTCCAAAAATAAATATCTCTCTTTTTTAACAACAAGATTTTTCAAAAATATCTATATCCTCTTATTAATTTTCCAAGATATTTTATTTTTCAAAAAATAAATATCTCCATTCATTTCCTCAACACTTGGTCAAAATTTTACAAATATCTCCCTTTCAACCACCATATATATTTTCTCATGCATTTACAAGGTATTTTGCATTTTAATACTTTAAAACACAATTTAAATTTCAAAAAAGATTTAAATCATTTACTTTATGTACTTTTCAAAACAGTTTTAATTATTCAATTTATTTACTCCCCAAAATAGTTTAATTAATTAATTAATTTACTCAACCACTAAATTTATTTAATTAAATTATTTACTTAATAAATAAATTTAATCACAAAGATTAAATTACTTTACCAAATACATTAAATTTAATTAATTAAGTTAAATTAAAAGCTTTTAACAACTTTACTCTAAAATAAATAAATAACATTTAAAACATACAATCATTAATCTTCACATATACTTCCCACCGATAATAAATTATCAAAACATCAAGAACAACATGACTCAACAACCAACAAGACACAAACTAATGACACACTATGACAGGGTTGTGGTTTGACAAGGGAACCCCGTTACTATCTCCCAATCAACAAAACCGTTGGGATATGGACACGCTCAAACCTGTGAAACTAGGTGGAGATGATGTCATGTACCTTCAATCCTATAATCAAGATGAATGTCGAACATGCATAAAACTTAGCAGACACACCGTGAAGAGAAATCGTGGAATCACAGAGCGCTCGCATGCAAGTGATGTAATCTCGTCCCCTTCACCAATACAATCGCATCAAGACTGACGAAAGTAAAGCATCATTAATCAACAAATAATCATATATCAATATTAACAACTATGTTAATCAAAAGCATAACATAAAACATAACATCCATATAGTGCATCATCTCATCACAGTATAACATCCACATCGCTCTAAAGCCAACAATCATAAGACAATAACAAATATCAAGGTCTATCATAGTAAAGGTACTATCTAACACATATACAAATCTAAACCCATAGTAGTAATGACTGGAGGGGCACTATAGAACAAATTACAATTTCCAAGATTTCAACCCAATAATACCTACAACTAGCTCATTCAATCTGCATAGTTGTAGGCCCTCCAACATGGAATCTAGTTTAGCCACCTTTTTCTATCCATCCAATATCCTAACATATTTTTGTATATTTTTGGTGTAGACAAATGTATCCCTTTACATTTTCACACTTTTTTGGGCCCTCGCTAAAATTGGGCTTCTTTATGCCTTATTTGGTCCTATTTTGCATCCACAAGCCTAATCTAATGCATTTCTTTGAGGATAATCCTGACACTTAACTAATGACCAATCATAATTCATGTTTTTGGATTATGTGTTCTAGATCTAGTGATCTGGGACTCATATGCCACCTGGGCATATGGGTCCCACCTAGGTTTTGGGGCTTGATCCAAAATATTGCATAAAACTTAGCATTTCTTGAAAATTGTGTCCTAAGATTAGGCAACTAGGACTCATACGCCCCAACTAGCATATGAGTCCTGCTTTAGCTTGGACATATTTTGAATTCAATTCTTGGCAAGATTTTATTCTCCTAGATCTGATGTCGGCTTGTAGTGTTGTAATTTCAGGAAATTTGGCATACACAAGTATAAATACAAGGTTATTTCACATATATTCACCTAAGCAATCTAAATAAGCTAGCAATTTTTATGAGCAAGTGTGATCTAGACATTCAAGCATTCTAGCAATTCAAGAGCATTAAAGAGCAAATTATCAAGCATTAGGAGCAGCATTCAAGATTCAAGCATCATGTCAAAGTCATCATGCATCATGTGCATTCTTTGAGCTAACATTTGTGATGCAGTTTTTTATGATTCAAGCAAGCATTCAAGTCAAGATCTATAGTATTCAATCAAGAGTCAAGATCTACATTCATGCTATCCATTTCACACAAGTTTGTAACCTTCCTATCAAGGGTTTGGTGAGTTGCAACATTGCATCTTGTTCATTCATCATTCCTTCATTCTATTTGATTTCATTTCAAGGTTTGATTACCCAAATGGGGTTTGACCAAGGCAAACCCCTATTCCCCAACACAAAAATTTTCTCCTCTTCATGTGTGATTGCAAATCTAGGTGTTTTGAGCTTGAAGATCCTTTGAAGACAAAGGTGTAAGATTGAAGAAAGTTGTCAAAGTTTTCAAGAAGTTGTCATCTTCACGAAAAGTTGCCTATAGGGCAGAATTCAAACTTCTAGACTTGGAGATCGGACGTGAGAGAAGCTACATAAGATCACTTGAGGATACCCAAGTTTCGGGCAAACCTTAATATTGGGACTAAATTTCCACCTTGGGCGTATGATTCCTAGTATACCACTTTTTAGGAATTTTTTGTAGATCCTGATTTACTAGTTGTAGATTCCAGGTGTAGCCAAAAACCCTAAACTGGGACTAAATCGCCCAGTCTAGCATATGAGTCCTAATTCACATCAAAATTCATAATTTCAGGATTACAAACCTAATTTCGAGCATCTTCAATCTTCCAGGTACTTCTCTATTTAACATCAGTTTGTTATTTTGATTTCAATTTCTATTTTCTAGGTTATATAGCTAGATTTACATATTGCATTAATTTCCTTCTAAGAATTTTCTTAGTGGTGAACCCCCTTTTAATCACACCTAAGGAGACCTCGTAGAAATCTCTTTTCCTAATTGATATCTCTAGGGTTTCCTTTAATGGACTATAGTGAAATAGGAAGTAGGACCACCTCACCCCCTCTTTTGTGTGTTCCATCTCCTAAAAGGTGGATCACACCCTATTTCCTTCTGTTCAATATTAATTTCCCTTGATCATCCCAATGATGCATCTTGCTCTAGATTTCCTAGGATGTCCTCTAGAGGTACCATCAATTTTCAATTTCAACCTCCCACTTGGTGAAGTGCTCCACCATTCCTTTTTGTGCCTTTCCCTCAAATCAAGTGCAAATTTGAAGAAAGAGGGGAATTTTAGGTCATACCATATTTTCATCAATGCTTCATCCCATTGTGTAAAACTTGATTTTATTGTTTCCTTTCCATGTACATTCATTCATTCTACTATATCCTTTTCTATCATGAAAATCACTTCATCCATGCTCTTATCATTTTTGTTGAAGAGCCTCCTATTTCACTCTTTCCATACATTCTAGATTAAGATTATCGGGTAAGCAATCCAAATATTGCTCCAGAAGGCATTACTACCAATCCTCGACTAGCTATTAAAAAAATCTAGAAGGTTATTTTTTCTTGGCCCACTCCACCCAAGCTTGAATAATTGCCAATCCCAACATGAAGTAGTAAATGAAAAATTCAAGAGGAGATGATCAAGAGATTCCCCATTTGACTTACAAAGAATGCACTAGTTCGGGCCTTCAATCCCAATTGAATGTATCTGATCACCTTTAAAAATACACTTGTGAAGATTTGTTCAAGTGAAGGCACTAGAATTCATCAAAATATTTTTCCCCAACACAATTTCCTTGGCCAAATACTTCTTGAGCAGTCATTTTGAATTTGATAACTTAGTCTTGTAAAATATCGCCAAGATTTAGATCCACACCATATTTGATAAAAAATAATAATTGTGCAACATACATCTTCCATATCATCTTTGTGCCCAAAGCCATATTTTGGAAATGAAAATTCTTTGTCAACCCTACCCTTATCAGTCTCTATATGAATAGTATCCTAGTGAATAAGAAGTATTTGCCTCTTGTCATTAGACCCCTCCCACAATTTATTTTTAACGTGTTATCAATACATGATGAAGCCGTGTTTTTCAGTTGCATACATATCATGTTGTATATTGGAATGGTTGCTAACACCACTTTTATCATTATGATTTATCTTGTGAGTGTAAGCCAAAAACCCTTCCAAGCCAAGGATTCCTCATTACACTTTTCAATTACTTGTTCCCAGAGAGCCATCCTCACAATCCCCTTGAAAATTGGTGCACCCAAATATTTACATGGAAGAGTATCAATGGAAAATCCCAAGAGGCCAGCAATATTTTTCTAATTTTCTTGGTGTGAAGGAAATAAATCTTAGACTTTTTCCTTATTAATTAACTAACATGAGGTTACCGGTACTTATTTTATTTCCTTTGCTTCATTTACTATTGCCTCCCCATATAATATTGTATCATCAACAAACTACAGATGTGTGATAGGATCAACTTTCCTTGTGACAATTAAATCATCCCAAAGACCAACCACTCTTGCACAATCAATCAATCTACGCAAAGCCACAATCATGATCACAAAGAAAAAAGGGCACAATGGGTCAGCTTGCCTCAATATGTTTGTGCTCTCAAAAAACCACAAGGCATATAATTAACCAAAATGGATATCCTAGTAGTAGAAATGTAATGATAAATCATACTAATCTAGTGTTTATTATACCCAAATATCCTCATCACCATATTTAAAAATCCCCACTTTACATGTTCATAAGCCTTGCTAATATCCAACTTGATCATCATGCTCTTCAACTGCACTCCTTTTTGATCGATTGTATTATTTCATTAGCCTCTATTATGCTATCAACTATGTCTCTTCCTAGAGTAAATCTGCTTTGATTGATCAAAATAACATTGCCTAAAGTTTTCTTCAATCTATTTTCTATTGCCTTTTCCAATATTTTGTAGACCATGTTGCATAGAGATATAAGTCTATAGTCAAACAAATAAGGTGCAAGACTGCTTCTTCATGATCAAGGCCACCGTGGTGTTATTCATATCCTTCAAAACTTTTTTGTCTTTCAAAAACCCTCCACAATTCCTTAAACCTCCTTCCCTAAGAAATACCAACATTTTTGATAGAATGAAGTAGGAAAATCATCTGGGCCCAAAGATTTATTTGTATGTAACTACTGCACAACAATATTGATTTCTTCTTTTGAAAATGGGCTATTAAGAATCATATTATCTTCTTTAGATATAATGTTGGGTATGTTTTCCAATACTATGTTGCAATTTAGTGTGTTCAATGCTTCTTTGGGCACCAACAGGTTTTGAAAATGTTTTACCACTTCCTGTTTTACCACTTCCTATTGTATACCTTCCACAAATCCGATAGACAACCCATCCAAATCAAGAATTGAAGTAATTTTATTTTTCACCTTTTTTACCTTCACTGTGTTATGAAATAATTTCATATTTCAACCCCCCTCCAATAACTAGACCACCTAGAATTTTGCACGCCATGTGATTGGATCAAGAAATTGGTAGTACCTTGGCTTCTATTGATACAGGGGTATGTAACCATTCATGAGAGTAAAAATAATTGTCCAACCTCTCTCTTATGTTCATGAACCTTTCTAATCTACTAGCCCATGTTCAAGGTCAATTTTTGGGGTGGGATTTCAACTATACAATCCTTTCTATAAAGCTTATAAAATCAATCATTGTTCTAGAGGCCTTCCATAGGACACAACACTTATCCTCTAATCTCATTAGAACATTAAAATCCCCACCAAGGACAATCTTCTTCCCACTATTTTCTATAAGTATTGTTTCTAAACTTTCCCATAGTAAACATTTTTTTTACTCTTAATTGGACTGTAAATATTAAACAATAAAAAAATAAGTTCATATTTCAAACTTCTTACCTCATATAGCATCTATTTTTTTAGATTGAATAATTGAAAGCAAGGCATTGCTTGATCTCCAAAGGATTCTCAATCCACCTGTTGATCCAATTGCCAAACAATATAATTCTTCCCAACCAAATTGATGTAGAAATCAAAAGCCATTAGTTTAATTTTTTATTTCTTGGATTAATATTATTTCTGCATTTAGATGCTCAAACTAGCACTTTATCGAACATAATTTGTTAGGGTAATTTAAGCCCCTAGCATTCCATGTTGATATCTTCATTACCATCTAAGGGAAGGGTTTTCTCCCTTATATCTCATCATATATTATTTATATTTGATACACCTTAACATGTACATATTATAACTATAAAAAACTTGTGTTATATCTTTTTTACTTTGTTATGCATTCACATTATATTATGCATGCATTTGGTTTGCATTTTCCTGAGAATCACACCTCTTAATATTATATTTATCTTTGATATCCACCTAAGCATTGGACTTGCATGTAGGGTTTTCAGATATTTTTTTTGCAAAAACATGTAGATGTTGAATGTTCTCTCCATCATTTTTATGTATTTTAGAGAAATCTTCTAAAAGACACCAATACTTTTATCTTAACCTTCTAACCATGTATTTTTTCAAAACTCCAATATATTAGGGTTTTGATCTTTAATTACTCTTAGCATTAATATTTTATTTTTTTCAAAAACACATGTATTGTGTTTTTATCTCATTTTTTATTTTCTCATCCAACTTTGAAAAATAAATTTTAATATTCAACACTTTATTTTATATAAATTTTTAAAAATGATTATTTTTCTCACAATTAAGGTGGGTACACTCATTTTTTGTTGTTGTTCAAGATGTGTCCAATTTGGAAAATAGTAAAAAGTAATTTATTTATTAAAAATTATCTGAAAAATATATAAACTACTACATTATCTTAGATAACTTTTCACTAAAGGGATTATGAAATACTTAATAAAAATAAAAAAATGAGGGAAGTAGACTTAACACTATGTTATATTTCTATGAAGAAACCATGACCAATTTGTTTACTCTCTATATTTGACCCTCTTAACCTCAATCACTAAAAAAATAGTTTATAAATTAAACTCCAAGCACTATTAATCTTGTTCTTAATGCATCTTCAAATTTTGAGTATAGGCATGTCAAATTACTTGTCAAAGTTCAATTTTTTACTTATATTAGGAAAAAAGTGAGGACTTTGGCCCCTATTTGGATTCCATTTCCATGCACTTACTCTTTGGCCATTTTTGGGATTTTCTTAGCCTTGAATACGATGCTCTTAAGAGTCAATATGAAAACAAAATTGAAGGTTAGCCAATATGTTTCTCAATTCTTATTTGGGAGGGTTCTACATAAAATCCACTTTGTGCAATGGTCAAATAAAATTTAAACTTTATCCTCCATTTTGAGGTAAGTAAAAGGCCTCAACACATTATTACACATAATATTTTTACTTTTATAACTTATATTTTTTAAATGTTTTTGATAAAGTAAGTTGCATTTGTAGGGTGTAGTACCCTTACACATCGAGCCCAAAGGGCCAAAAAGAGACCAAGTCCAAAGTTACATCATAGACCAAAACAACGGAAAATAAAATAAATAGGCACAATAGACTGATAACAGAGAAAGACCCAATAACCCAAGACACAGACCCACCCATTACTTAGCTATATCTTCCCACTTCTCAAGGAGAAGGTTTAAGACATCATCACCCACCCAATTAGGTCCCTCACCCTCTTTCTTCTTCTCCACCTAGATTCCTTTAGTACCTCTGAGAGTGTGATAGCAGACCTATGGATGATCTTTATGGTGAAGTGCGTCAGTCAAGTAAACTTTTGTTCTAGTTTTTCCACCCACATCTGCAACTTGTTGAAGTCCTCTGACTTGTCATTTGTCCTCTTAATAGTCTTTTCCTTAATAGCCATAGGGTCCAAATACTAGGTGGTGGAATTCGCATTAATCATTTTTTTCATATCTGAGAAGTGGTTGGGTCCAACAAATTCCTCCCTCTCCTCAATAGTGTCCTTATTATACTCCTCTTTGCCATTAGTTTCCCCCTCTTTTTCGCTAGTTTACTCTGAGCTGCTAGATATATTATCCACCGACACCTCTTTCTTATTTTTAGCCAACTTATGAGACCTTCTAACACTTGTTTGCTCCATCCCAATGTCCACACTTTTCGCCACAACTGTATCACCTTTAGAATCTCTTTCCTTGGTGCTCTTTCCCTCACTGTCCATAGTCAAAATCTCCACCTGGCATAGAGTCTCCTTTTTACCCTTAGTCTTTGCTGTCAATTTGTTATCCTTCTTGGTGCGGGTATTTTTTAATTCACACAACCTGATTTTCACCTTTTACCAGGCTAAAGTCGTCCCTCCCTTCTTCTTTTTTGTAGGGGTTTTTGGTTTAGGTGCATTTTTGGTTTGAATTTCCATAGGGGGTTTTCCTCTTGGGTCCAACAGAAGCAGCAAGGGAGTGGTCATGCAGTTCCAACTCTTCAACATAGACAACAAAAATGGGTTTGGGAGGACAGAGGGCCAAATGGAAATGGTAGAGCTGAAGTATAAGGCCCTGGTGTAAAGGCAACGAAGATGGATTATTTGAGTTTTGGGTAGTAGCATTAAGGGTTTCCTTTATGGATCTTTCTAGGGAGGTTAGCAGAAAAAAGGAAAAATTAAAAGCATTTTGTGCCTAAGGTGATTGAGTAATGGTAGATGATAGAAATAAAAGGCCTTAAATCTTCCCTTAAGATTAACATACTTCATGAGAGCTAAACAAACTTGATCTCATGGTTTAGGAAGCACCTCCCTTTTGAAACCTGCATGCTTAACCAACTTCTCATTCTCTTTGAAGAATAGGGTTCCTATAGAATTCATCACATGAGTTGGGCTCAGTCTTGACTCTATTGACTCGCATCTCTTCACATCGAATCCAAAAGCTTTCCCAAAACAACAGAGTTAAAGAATTTTTTTGAAATGGCAACCGGTGATCTGACCCACCCCAATATCATCATTCCCAAACCAAGGACAATAATGCCTAATTAAGCCTTCCAATAGATCACACATGTCGGTAGTCATTTCCAAGAAATATATCATCATGGGCCATAATGGGGCTTTCTTTCTTAAGTACAACAAACTTAAGCTAAAAGCCATGATAATTTTGATCGGGTAATTATTAGCCAAAGATCTAGAGCTAACTTTGGTCTTGCACATAATCCTAGAAGTTTTGGTCATGTGATCATAATTAAATTTCCTTAAGTACAACACATCAAAGCTTAGAGCTAAGATAAATGTGGGTGAACAATAATTAGCCAACAAGTTGAAGATAAATATTTCCAAAAACGTTCCTAAAAATGTGAAATTTGTTGCAGTACATATTTTTTAAATGTTAAGGGTTAAGACTCTTTTAATTTAGTAATTATACATTAATGGTCATAGATAAAAGGGTAATCATTGAGGACAATATGCACTCATCTCAATAAATTATTTTCCCTTGTAAATTATTTTTATAAATTCTTATTGTAAATGTAAATTTGCTGTCTTGATCATTTTTAGTTAAACCATGAAATCAAACATTGTGTAAGGATACTACAAAATAATTTTAATAAGGAAAATAAAAATGATTGTCCGAGTTCACAATTGTGTTAAAAATTGTATCTATGGCGTTTTTAATCCCTTTGTTTGTCATATCATACCCTTACTTCTACATAGAAAAAGACATAATCACATGGCTATGTTGGTCTAATTACCTTGGCCATTTAATTTATCATATGCTTCTTAGATCTCATCATAAATTCTACATAGAAAGAGATGCAATGACTTAGTTATATTGATATTTTAAGATTGTCTATTTGGTAGATGTAATATAATAGGAACTTATTTGCAATTTTTAAATAAAAGGGTAAAATTTTTATTGAATCAAGAAAATAGTACAAAGCCAAAAAGTACAATCCTCACACAAGGGGACAAAACTAGCAACATAACCATCAAAAAATTCCCAAGAAACATCTCATATCCTCCATACCTAGATCCTGTAGCTCCTAAGATAGTGATGCAAGGGCATCCTTGCATATTTCAAATTTTGGTTTTATTTTCAATTTTGTTGTGTATCTCTTGTGACGTGGCACTTCATGTTTGGGCTGCGAACCTTCTTTGTTGTTGGTTTGTGGTATCAAACTTCCATTTTTTGGTAGCAGAGAGATGTTTTGGCAGTTGCATTAGTTAAGAGAGGAACGAGTAGGTGCATAACTATTTTGAAGAAGTTATTGAATGAGGAAGGAACGAGAGGAAAAAAAGAGCCTAATCCAGTTTAGAAAAAGAAAAGCAATGAGAGGAGAAGTGACTGTAAAAGAAAATAAGGAATTGAATGCGGATGAGTTAGAGAGACTACACAATTCTACTTATGCAAAAAGGGAGGTGGTTGTTTGAGAGAAGCCGAGTGAGAGACTCTGTATTCTTTGGTGTCTTGTGGTGTTGATGGTGGAAAGAGGCTGAACGATTTTGAGACCCTGCTTACTCAAAATTTGGTTATCATTGTTCCATCGTGGGTGCTGAGTTGGAGTTTATTTCATTAATTCAATTAGGGAAGAGATCTTGTCACTTGGTGTCTATTGTATGGGGGTTCTATTTTAAAACTCAGTCGAGTGTTTTTCATTTCTTGAGATTTGTCTTGTTCCCTCTTACAAGTTGGTCAAATGCATTTTCCTATAGACAAGGGTATTTGGTAATGTGATTGCACCCTCCTCTGTTTTAGATTAAGGAGGAAGTCTTTGCATAGTAGTTAGCGATTCAGTTCTGATATATTTCTCATGGTGAGGCTGCTTGTGCCATTGTTTTCTGTTTCTTTACAAAAGTTATATGAGAACAAATAATTTCCTTTATAGGTTGCGTTTGGTGGAGTCAATTGCATTTATTTACAAATTTTGTCCTTCTTGTCTTTAATCTTGCTAAGGGGTTTAATTCACCAGTTTTTTGTCATCAATTTGGTACCAGAGCCCAAATATTTGGGGTTGTTGAGTGCGCAAAATGCCACCAAGAGTGATGAGAGGACAAGGAGGCAATCATGGTAGACGTCTCTATGAAATGTTACAGAAGTTGACTGCACAAATGGATGCCATGGAGAGGGCACAATGAAGAGGAACACCAATGGATGAAGCTAGTGATGTTGAAGAGGAAGAGTGACCACAAGCAGATAATGAGGAAGATCAAGAAGAACCCAAAGGAGTGGAGGAAAGATTGATTAGAGTTGTGATGAATGTAGGAGCAAAATAAAAAATAGAGGTCCCCTCATATTCTGGAAGCTTGAATGACAAAGAGCTCATTGACTGGATCAATGATTTGGATAAGTTGGAGTACAAAGGAGTTGCAAAGGAAAGAAAAGTGAAGTTTTCTTGTACACGATTAAAAGGCCAGGCAAAAATGTGGTGGGATTATGTGCAGGCTAAAAGACACAAGAAAAAAAAGGAAAAAATCTCTTCTTGGGATCAAATGGTTTCCAAATTGAAGATGAAGTTCATTCCAACAAACTACCAAACGAATATTTTCAGAAGATTGCAAAATATAAAGGAGAAAGATATGTCAGTCAAGTAATACTTTGAAGAGTTCTACAAATTGGTGATTTAGCTAGGCCATAGCGAAGAGGATTTGAAAAAGGTGGCAAGGTATTTGAATGGGTTGAGATACAGTTTGCAGGACAAGTTGAGTTTGGTGTCACCAAGAAATTTGGAGGAAGCCTACCAGTTTTCCATTAAAGCATAGGAGAAGCTAATGAGGAAGTAGAATCAACAAGGACATGGTAGAGGATGAGACTATGCAAAAAAAAATGGATAGCAACACCATCAAGATGGAGAGGCAAGTAGTTCCAGACGGAAATCTAAGTCAAAAAAGGAGGTTATAAGGATATAGAAGAAATATCTGTTAGAAGCGATGGTTATCAAGGAAGAGGTAGAGGTTTTGTAGGTAAATGCTTTAAGTGTAATCAGTATACGGGTCACAAGTGTTGGGAGTGTCCAAAATTATCCCAAGGAGGTTACACATGACCTGAAAGGAGGAATTAGGTGGTGCAAGAAAATTAGGAGAATGCATGATCAATTTCTCCAAGAAAAGAAGAACTAGGGTGAGGAGAATCTCTTTTTCTCAAAAGAGTGTTGCTGAAACTGCCAAAGGAGAGTCATGAACCGGTGCAATGGAAAGCTCTATTAAAAAAAAAATGCAAAGTTGAAGGTAAGTGTTGCAAATTTATTATTAATAGTGGTAGTATGAATGATTTAGTGGTTGCAGAAATGGTGGATAAGCTAGGACTTAGGAGAACTAAAAATCCTACTCCTTATAAAGTTTCTTGGCTTCAAAAAGGGCATCAGTTGTTGGTAGATGAATAGACTTTAGTAGAATTTTAGATTGGAAATTATAAGGATAGTGTAATTTGTGACATTATGCCTATGGAAATGTGTCATATATTGCTTGGTAGGCCTTGGTAGTTTGATCGGAAGGCTATACATGAAGGGAGAAGTAACACATATACCTTTGAAAAGGATGAATCAAACATACTTTGCTGCCTATGTGTGAAAAAGATGAAAACAACAATACTAGTAGCAACATGAGTAAGGTGATGTTGGTAAGAAAAAAAGAGTTTGTAAATGGAAAAGAGACACAAGAAGTTGCAATAGTAACCAAGGAGGTAAACCTTCATTTTCTTCAAGGTTGCATAGGCGAAAATAGTACTAATTTGCAAAGAGGATAGTCAACAACATATGTTGGCATAGGTGATTGTGAAATTGGGGCAGCTATTGTTACTTTGAAGGATGCAAAGATACATAGGAGTTTGGAATAGTAGTGTCTAGATGAATACATGAGCACAAACTTGCACAAATAGAGTGTGGAGATAGCAAAAGAAAATGGGGAAGATGGCTTGGCTCTTTGAATTGAGGTAGCAGAGTGAGAATGGCTTGTAGTGACAAGAGGTGTGATGAATAGTGCATACACCAATAATGAGGTAAGATATCAGTTTTCAAACCCCTTGAATACAGTTGAAGATGATACAATGAAAGATATGCAAAGGTATTTGAAAGCCAAACATAGTGGAGTTGATTATTTTTTGAGGGAAATACAAAATTAATGGGAAAGGTGCAATGATGAGAGGTTAACTAGAGAGTGGGCGAAGTATATTGGAGATGATGAGATGGGTTATGGAAAAGGAAATAGTCTAGTGGTTTGGGATAATTTGCAGCCAACAAATGGAATAAATATGAAGAGCATATGGGGAAATTCAATGTATGGAGGTTTGGTCAAATGTTGGTAGAAAAGAATGAAGTAATGGTATTGTTCATCAGCCTTAAGGGGTAGGCTACAAGTGCATAGTGCTTGGAAGGGTAGTCTTACTACCCAACTCCTTTTGTGAGCTACACTCACAAACAACTCCCCCAAGAGCTTGATGCAGGGGCATCCTTGCATATTTCAAATTTTGGTTTTATTTTCAATTTTGTTGTGTGCCTCTTGTGACGTGGCACTTCATGTTTGGGTTGCGAACCTTCTTTGTTGTTGGTTTGTGGTATCAAACTTCCATTTTTTGGTAGCAAAGAGATGTTTTGGCAATTCATCAATCAAGAAAGGAATGGGCAGGTGCATAAATGTTTTAGAGAAGTTATTAATTGAGGAAGGGACAAGAGGAAAAAAAGAGCTTGATCCAATTTAGAAAAAGAAAAGCAACAAGAGGAGAAGTGACTACAAAAGAAAAGAAGGAATCGAATGAGTTAGAGAGACTACACAATTTTGGTTATGCAAAAAGGGAGGTGGCTATTTGAGAGAAGCCGAGTGAGAGACATATTGGAAACTCTATATTCTTTGGAATCTTGTGGTGTTGATGGTGGAAAGAGGCTGAACGGTTTTGAGACCTTGCTTACTCAAACTTTGGTTATCATTGTTCCATCATGGGTGTTGAGTTGGAGTTTATTTCATTAATTCAATTAGGGAAGAGATCTTGTCACTTGGTGTTTATTGTATGGGGGTGTTGTTTTAAAACTCAGTCGAATGTTTTTCATTGCTTGAGATCTGTCTTGTTCCCTCTTACAAGTTGGTCAAATGCATTTTCTTGTAGACAAGGGTATTTGGTAATGTGATTGCCCCCTCCTCTATTTTGGATTAAGGAGGAAGTATTTGCATAGTAGTTACTGAATTAGTTCTGATATATTTCTCGTCGTGAGGCTACTTGTTCCATTTTTTTTTGTTTCTTTAAAAAAGTCATATGAGAACAAATAATTGCCTTTCCAGGCTACGTGCTGGTGGAGTCAATTGCATTCGTTTACAAATTTTCTCCTTCCTGTCTTTAATCTTGCTAAAGGTTTTAATTCACTAGTTTTCTTTCTTCAGATAGACCCTTAGGAAGAAAACCCCAATCTTCCACATTTCAAGTTCCCATTCGCTCAAATGCCCATTTAGCCAAGCCATCAACCACCTTATTCCACTCTTGTGGGATATGACAAAAGGTGATAGAATCCAAAGCCCCACCTAGAGCAATAATCTTCTTGACAACAATAGCCACTTGCCAACTGACATAATCAAATAGATGCTTATTCAACATATCAATAACAACCTAAGAGTCCGACTCACAAACAATACATCTCCAACTGAGAGCACAAGCCCATTCTAGTGCCAAAAGAATAGCTCAGGCCTCCATAAAGTTATTAGTGTGTTGACCTTTATAAATTGAAAAGAAAAACACCACCACCTCAGAGCTATCCCTGCCAACACCACCAACCCCAACATGTCTAGGATTGCCTCTAGATGACCCATCATTTTTAATTTTCATCACACACCAAGGAGGGGGGTGCCAAATACCACTTCATTGAATCTTCTCCCTACCACCCCATCTCTGCCCAATCAATAGGCCCCTCCTATAGTACCAATAGAAAGTCCCAAATTCCTAACCACACCCAAATCGCTAGGGTCCACAGGTATAGATAGATCACACTTAGTTGCCAAAGTCTACTCAATAACCCTCATGATTCTCAACCATAGCTGACTAACCAACAACTTCTTATCCAAAATAATCCTACAATTGTATTCTAACTAGATATGCCAAAGAATCAAGCTAGCACCAATAATCCAAGCTATATGGAGGAAAGAGGTTTTAGCTAGAGAATTCCCCTACGCCTTCCAAAAGTCATCCAAAGAACCAACATGTATGCATGGTTGGATCTAGATACTCCACCAGCAGTGCCATATCTGTCTAGCAAAGGGGCACTAAAAAAAGAGTTGAGAAGTACACTCTTCATGACAAATGCACATAACACACATAAAAGGACCTTGAAAACCACGCTTCCAGAGATTCTCCCAAGTGAGGCATCTTCTTTGAATCACAATGTAACGCCCTGCCATGCAACCCTAGGGGAAGTTGCAATTTACTACACAAATGAACTAATTTTTTTTAAAAAAAGAACAATTAGAACAATTAACATGCAAGTTAACTAACCATTGCCAACCAATCCCCTAAGGTTGCGAGACTGAGTTACTTAAACCTAAACAAGGAACAAGAATTAACCAAAACATTAGATTACTTAAAGCATTAAGAACGCATACATTCCATACATAATAATTTGCATCAAGAATATGAAGTGCCACTTGATTCCAATGATATCATTTACAACATAATTACAACACTCATTCCCCGAATGAGATAAATCTAGAAGCATGATTACATATTACAAATTCCACCTCGATAACAAATGAGGGGTAATAAAATACAAGATTAATTGAAAGAATAAGCATGAAAAGAAACTGGAACCCACGAACTCTCCAACTGGAAATCTCATCCACACATACAAGAAGCCAACCCAACAGATTAAGGTGCACATTCCACCCAACCATGTGATACTCAAAGGCTCACCCCCCGTGCTAGGAGATAGTAACCAGGAATTCCTACACAAGACCATCTACCTCTAGAAACAGGCTAAAACATAATTGAACTGAAAAGGATACAAGTATAACATCACTTACACAAAGGTACAATGCTTCCAGAGAACAATGATCATGTACATCATTTGTGCATCACACAATTACTGATTAACTGCTGACATAGGAAGAGTGTCATACATAAATTGCCATGAGTTACCCTAGCTCAACCTTCCTAGGCTACCAGACCCCCATCTTGGGTTACCCTGGCTTGCCTCTACTGGCCGTTGGACCCTCATGCAAAACTATACGTCTCATCTCATCTCAAGCCTTAACAAACACAAGCTTCAAGAGAGAGACATTCATTATCTTTATTTAGTGTGAAAGTGCCCCATTAATTTCTTTTAAGTTATCACTTAATTAAACCCTAGGTGAGTTACCCTGGCGCCTCTTTGTGTGCCGAACCCCCATAAAGAGCCACTCTCCTATCGACAACACATGCGATACAAAGCCACAATCCAATGGGTAAACTAGAAAGACGACCTCTCCAATCCAAGGAGGAAACAGGTAAAGGAAACTCGCTCCAAACACTGGAGGAAACAAAAGTACAACCCCACTCCTTCCAAAGGAGGCACAATCCTCATAACCCTCTCCAAATCCCAAGGAGGCACAAGTCCCCGTTTATGAAAACTGGGTGAAACCACATGGTGGAACTATACACACTTTCCATGACAACACAAGAGTTGACTAACATAATGACAACCCATACTAATAACCGAACCCCTATCTGGAAGACTTCAAAGACTTTACTATAATTTCACAACATTGAGGACGAACAAATAAACACTAAAAGCATTTCAGACAATTAAATAATCTAATGTTCGGATTTCCTAAATCCAGTCAATCACAGTTTTCATTACTTGCATCTATCCAATCAAATAAACCCATTTCTTTTCACGACATTGAAATATTCAAAAACAAATCATTTACTCTAAGTTTCACAATTAAATTCCATAATCAAAGCATTTTAATAAAGTCATTTGATTAAAATAAATCAATCATTAACTCTACGTTTAACAGTTATATTCATAATCAAAATATTTTAATAAATAAACTCGTCTAATTAAAATAAATCATTCATTATCTCCAAGTTTCATGATCATATAGTATAATAAAATATTTTAATAAATAAACTCATTTGATTAAAATAAATCATCCATTATCTCTAAGTTTAACAATTTTATTCATAATCAAAATATTTTAATAAATAAACTCATTGAATTAACATAAATCATTTTAATATGCATGCATTATATTTCAAATCCCCACTATATATATTCTATTATTAATATAAATTAATATTTTAATATAATAAAATATAATATAAAATATTATTTACAAATATTTTAATATTATAAAATATTTTATATATATATTAATATTTTAATATTATAAAATATAATATAAAATATTATTTATAAATATTTTAATATTATAAATTATAATATATAAAATATTATTATATATATTATTTTATTTTTACAAATAATAATAAAAAAACACCCCCGTTTTCTAGGCCGCGCGCCATGCTGCAGGGTTGGGGCGGCTGTGTTCACACACAGCCGAACCCCCAATAGGGCCGATGATGTGTAAACACAGTCACAACCCCAATAGGGGCGGCAACTATGTTTACACACAACCGTCCCTTGCGGCGGCAGCTGGGTGGGGTGCGCGCTAGGCGTGGCTCCCCCACCGTGCCTCCCATGGGTGGCATGGTGGGGTGAGCCCCCAGCGACCCCCACACAACAATTTTTGAATTTTATTAAATAAAAAAAAAAAAACTAAACGACTACGGATTTTTTAAATCCGCCCAGAATTTTAACTAGGGTTTCAACAACAATTTTAAATACAAAAATAAAATCTTCACAAAAATACAGAACAACTTCACATATGTTTTTAAAAAAAAAACACAGGGTTATTACCAGAAAATAATTAAATGAAAACCCTAGTATATTTATAAATATATTTGTGTGTCTTATTGTGCAAATGCCCAACAAAATCTTACAACAAAACAATGAATTTTTCAACACAACCACAGGGTTTAAATCCCAGTTTTGACAACAAATGTCTCTTGGTTTTCTTCCTATTTTTCCATTGTTTGATTCTAGTTTTGGTTTTCATTTCCAAATTTCAACAAGTTTGCAAGTTTTCAAAACAATTTCTCATGGGTTTCATTGGATTTAAACAACATTTCAAAGATTTCCAAATAGCATAATGAGGATTTAATCTATTTTCAAAATGAAATAAAGCAAGAACAAAGAGGAACCTGATTTTTCCTCCAAAGCTTGAAGAACTTCCAAAAGGGTGCTTTCAACTCCTCCTTTGAATTCAACTCAAGCAAGAGTCTCCAATTCCTTTCACCAATCCAAGCAAAAGCCACAGCCAAGAAATCTCTTCCCCAAATTGAAAGTTAAAAATTATATAAATTTACATTTGCTAAAATAGAGATTTTCCCCAAATTGGTCAAACCCCTAAAATATCCCCACCCACTAAATTTATTGCAAAATTTGGAGGATATTTCCAATTTTTTAAACTTAAAACAAATTTCTATTTCTAATTGAAATGTTATGCATTTTCAAAATTCTTTAAAACAAAAGAATACCATCTTTGCAAATAATTACTTTATCAACAATTTTCAAAGTGAGATTCAAAACACATTCTCCTTTTATTTATTTATTTTAATTTAATTCTAACTATCCAAACATGGTCTTTATATTTATATTTTAATTAAATCTTAATATCCAATAATTGCCAAAGCAACCATCACATTTAATAAATCACCCTTACTCTAATTAGTCAATAAACTCAATATAATTTTATTAATTCAATCAAATCAATCAATAAAATAAAAGACGTTTCAACATTGCAATTAAATACATTTAAACATAGATTTAACTACGCAAGCTATTTAATAACCTTTATAATTTGCAATTAAATAAATACTCAAGGTGAAATGAACCAAATTAAAACAACCAACCCGACAACAACTTGACGACATGCTATGACTAGGGTGATGACTTGGCATGGAAAACCTAGCTACTATCTCCCAATCAATTTCCGTTGGTCAAAAGAAACGCTCAAACCTGTGAACCAGGTGGAGTCGATGTCATGTACTTGTCAACTTGCAACCAACGAGTACATCGAACATGCATACATATATAATATGATCAAACACACCGTGAAGAGGAAATCTTAGAATTGTAGGGCACTCGCAAGTGAGTGATACAATCCCGTCCCCTTCACCAATACACAATTACTAACTGACAATTCTAACATCAATGATATGATCAACCACATAAAACATCATTAAATCAATTATCTTCTAAGTTAATCCAAAACATGCCATACAAATAACATTAGAGTAAATTAACAACACATCAACATATAATGTTTACAACGCTTAACATGTATCAGTCAAAAGTAACCAAGTTCCAAAGTCAAAGCATAGTCAAACACAATCATTACAAAGAAAACACTGCTAATCCAAATAGCCAAAACGGAGGGGTGTTACACACAATCCAAGAAAATAAATTGCACTTAGGCCAAGAAAACTTATTCCAAACTTGCTTCCACCATGAGACCCTCGAGCACCCCAAAACCTGATTGTCTAGCACTTGATAACCAAAGACAACAAAGAATTTTTGGAACTTATTTGCAATTGATCATTTAACCTAAAGCCTTCTTTTTTCTATTGATTTTTTCACAATCAAAGTATTCATTCTCCACCTTGAAAGAAGCTCTAAGAGACACTCAAGGAAAAAAATCATAGTGATTACTTGACGTAATTAGAAAAAGAAAAGAGGTAACTCTGCAAGGGATATTTTTGTTTTAAAAAGGATAAGTGTATACGAATCCCCTTCAAGCTAGTATGTGATCTAATTACACAAGGGCTAATTTTAGAAAATGCCATGATATATATATTAGTGAGGTATAGAGGGAAGGTATTACCTCTATTAATATCTCCTTTGTTAAATCTCTTAACTCATTGTAATATTGTTTCATTTTAATTTCAATAGTATTATAAGATAGAAGATAATCATTATGTCAATAAGAATAAAGGTGAAGAGCAACAATTATGATCCTTGTCTCCAAGTTTATTGTTAAGAACATTTAATGCATATTAATTTTACATGACATCGGTAAGACCTACTAGATAGCTTGTTAGATCATGTCATTGACAGTATATAGTTCAACTATTTCGTATGTTGATGAGAACTATTTCTTTAAATATCCTCCATCTGTCTATAATAATGATAATATTTGTATACATTGTTGCTCATTTTTGTGTATCTTGTCTAAGTTAGTTTTGGTCTTGAATGCATGTATCATTTATAAAATAAAAATAAAGTGGTCTTTCCAATTAAATTTTTTAATATGTATCTATTATTTTGTAATAATTATAATATTATTTGGAAGATATATGACTCAAAATAAAATTTTACAATTAAATCAATGCTGGGAACTTTTAGAAATAATCATCAATATTAATAAAGTTCAATACCTTCAAAGTATCTTCTTTTTATAGAATTGTCAAAAATATTTTAAATTATCAAATACCCATGTTTTTTTTAAGAACCAATAATGGCACCTAAAGGTGCCACACATATGTAAAAAATTGTGAACAAGTAATGCATGCAATGGCTCTAAAAGTGGCATAAATGAATAAAAAATACATTCAGCAAGAAAGTAATAAGCTATAAGCAACCAGATTTTGAATTTGAAATTTGTAATCAAGGAAGATAGATCTGCAAGTGTGAGATCAATCATACACTTGTAAGACTTAAGGTTAGGACAATTAGGTACTAATATCAAGGAGATACTATAATTTTTTGAAATAAGTGCATGCATAAGAATGATGAGCAATTAAATATGATAAATGGATTAGAATGAGTGCGAATATAGATTAGATATGAATAAAATGGATGGGAATGTATGTAAATGGATGAGTAAATCCTTACGGGAAAGAGCCTCACTTGACACAAGAGTGTGCCATTTGCTAATATGTTATTGTATTGTCCATTCTACAAAAATAGACAAAGAGCTAAATGGAAATTGATATGAGTATACAAATTTCACCATGCATTTTTTTGATAGGCTTAAAATATTGTATATATTTACATTATGCTTAGTGTATTTATATATAGTAACTATTATGTTCTATAATAGAGTTTTGGAAAAATTAACATGTTATCTTTTAAGTAAGCATTATACTTTTTAAATTAAGTTAAAAAAGGTAATAGGAAAAATTAAAAAATATTTATTAAATAAATAATTTAAAAAAAAACTTACTAAAACAATCTTATATTAGAAGTTAAGAAAATATTTATTAAATGAATAATTTATAAAAAATTTTACTAAAAACAATGTTATGTTAGAAGTTAAGAAAATATTTAAATATATTGTAAATTGTTTCTATTTTCAGAATAAACTTTAAAACTAAAATACCATGACTTTGCAATCAAATTTTAACCAGAGGAAGATGGGCATTAAGAATCATCGTACCAACTGAAAGAGCAATCTGCACATAGCACTGAAATCCATTGAAAATTATTCCACACATCACATCATTCATTGTCTGTATACAAATTTAAAATATAGTAAGAACTATGTTTAAAGATTTGGTAACTTAAATATAAGATAATCAAGTTTCTCTTCACAATTTCTTAGATACATTTTAGATACTTTCTATGAGATATTTGTAAAGAAAATGTATAAAACCATACCCCTCCGGTTTGATTCTTTATTTCCTTTATATCTTGTAAGGGGAATTCAGTATGAGAAATAGTAATCGGTAAAAATTCAACTCTAGGGAGTCCTCTCATTTGCAGCTTGCTCTCTTCCATCCATCCCATCAATCTCAATAAGAAATTTATAACATCAACCATTGTGTACCACAACACCACCACCACATACCACAACCTTTGAAAATGTCTCAATATGAACCAATTATGAGTACCTTGTGATTTCTTTTCCTTAAGGACATTAAGCTTTCTGGGTTGAGGAAATGTGGGTGGGAGAGCAGGGTTGTTAGCTATGGTCACAAAGGAAAATAATGCAGACATCAAAGAAACACCATATCCAATTGCATGATGAACTCTAATTATACAGGTGGCTTCTACTTGGCTTGTTTTGTAATTAAGTACATGGATTTCCCAAAGAGGATGGGAG
Source organism: Sequoia sempervirens (assembly GCA_007258455.2). Taxonomy (NCBI): domain Eukaryota; kingdom Viridiplantae; phylum Streptophyta; class Pinopsida; order Cupressales; family Cupressaceae; genus Sequoia; species Sequoia sempervirens. Next base: position 423,807,029 of record VDFB02047230.1, read on the forward strand.
TAATTGAAGGGTTTTAGATGTAAGTTGCAAATATAATCCTTCATCAATGAATCATAATACTCTAGTCTAGGTGGGAACTCTGGAATAAAAAAATGATCATCCACCTTCACTCTTATTCTCTTCCACATCATTTCTCCCTTCTCATTCTCCTCCTACAAACAAACAAAAAGGAATATTTATCAATATACAGGGAGTAAGAGAAACAAGTATGGAATAAAAAGGATACAATTGTAAATTTTGTTTATTTAAAAAAAATAAAAATTAATGATTTTAGAAATTAAATATGTAATATATTATATTAAAATTTTAAAGAGAAAAATATTATAGTTAAAAAACAATGAAATAACTTTAAAATGTAATTTGTAACAAAATTAAGGACAATTTAAATTATCTATCACATAATTCAATTTTATTATGGAGTATAGATAGTTTTACTATCATTCCAATCAAATATCATTCCAATCAAAGTGATTTGTCATGCTATGAAAGTACAACAACCATATTTCTTAATTATAAATTTCTAAACTTGTTAGAAATTAATTTATTTATCATCGTTGCAAAAAATTTAGTCTAACAAAAAAATTCTCAATCAAACAAATAACTTCTTTCCATTATTCATATCAATTTAGTTGTTTAAGAGTTTTTGACATCCTTCATGACTAAATTCCATTTCATTTTTATAGATTTGTATATAAAAATTAATATATATATTTTCAAGAGAGGAATCAATACTTGATGGGATCCACGAAGCAAAGTTCTAACACAAACCACTATAACCTCTATCCCCATAAGTTTCTCTCCACTCATGCAAATGTAAATCCAAGAGAACCACTTCAATTTTTTTTTATATATTTGCAAGTTCGATTCCCTTAGATTCGCCCTTTTTACAATAACAAGGTTTGAAAATAAATTTGAGAATTTTAGGTTTTTTAGGTTGGCCTTCAAATTTTTTCATATTATTTTTATAATTTTTTTAGAGTTTTCTAGATTATATTTTTTGTTAATTTTTTTGTTAAAATGGATTAGGTTTTTAAAATATTCTTTTGTAATTATTATTGTGAATGACACAAAACATAATACCCAAGAGAACAAGGAAAATTTCTTAAATAGTTATAATGAGGTAATGATATTGATATCTTGTAAATTTTAACTTATTCATTGATGTTGTCAATTATCTCTTTTAATGGTATCAAAATTATAGTCTTTCAGCTTTATACTAATTATATTTTCCTCTTCTTGTGTATTGCAACCAATTTATTGAATATAGAAACCTAATGCACCAACTTGTCAATAACAACCATGAAAGGAAATCTCATATAAAACACCTTGCATTCAAAAACTCAATACCAAATTTTATATATGGATATTTACTATGAAAACATACAAACTTAGAGATTAAAAGATATGTACAAATAACAATAATTTAATAATAGTTTAAACACCATGATTACACAATTTTGTAGTTAACAACGTAAAATATATAAATTACACATACACATGGTCAACCTTGTTGAAAGAATAAGGAGGAAAATTAAACTCACTCTTTGTCTTCCCTTTGCTTGCCTAAACTTATAGGAACTCAACTCTCTTTCAATTATACATTTCACATATACATAGAAAGCATGCTTTTATAAACACAAGCCACTCATTGTATTTAAAGATATTTCCCTAATTCATTCAATTTTTTTAACACCACTCAAATTGTCCCTGCAGAACATACCTATATCATCCCAAATAGATCTTTTATGCAAATATTATTGAGGGTCAGCCATCATACAATAAACATGTTACACCCCATGTGTTATTACCTATTTACTATTACCTAGTTTGGTAAATTGCTTTAATAAATGTGAATGAGTTTTTATGAAATCTGATGGAAATATGATGAATGGATGTTTGATTCAATTTAATGTTTTATAATGATTCTTATATAAAACATGTGATGCATATGAATGTATTGATTTGGCTAACTAAGTTGTTATGGTGAACTAAGCTGAATGCAAGAACAAATTCAAACCTCTGGAAGAGAGGGGAAGTGTCACTTAGGAGAAGAACTTGGTTTGTTAACCTTTAATTCAGCTTTACTAAGCATTCACACACTCACGCTCTAGTTGGTCTTAGTTAAGTCAAGTCAATTCAGGTAATGGGTAAGTGATCTTCAATTTTGATTGTGAATGTTTATATTGGTTTGCAATCTTGTTTTATGAATGTTTGGAATGAGGAATTTGATGAAGTCTTGATGTTGAGTTGAAGTCCTTCCTTGTGTGTTTATTGTTATATCGATGATACATATGTATAAAATGTATATATGTATATATGTATATATGTACATGTCTATGGTAAACTCAGACATGTGAGTGAATTACATACATGAGTATACGTAGGTAGATGTACCTACATATGCTCATGGACGGATTACCCATAAGCATGGGAATATCGATTGGACTAAAATGACATACGTGTATATATATCAATTGATGGTTATGAGTATGAGTGTTTTTATAAAGATATTGAAATAATATTATGTTTATGTATATATAGTATATATATTAATATATATGTAGAAAGTAATATAGTTACATATATATATATATACATAATGTTATTCTTTATATATTTATACATACATATATTATAATATATGATTGAAAGTCATTTGAGATCATCACTAAGCACAATTTATAGCACTATTATTATTAATAATAGAGAAGTTCTTAAGTGAATAAAGGTGCATATGATAATACATGGCACAACCTTTAAAAGCATGACAAACTAGCACATTAAACAATATTAGACCAAGTCAACCAAAGTAAGAGGCATGTATGAGTTTATAAGTTATTGTGTATACATTTCAATGAGAATTTAATAGAGTTTTAAAACAATAAGGAAATAATCTACCCACGCTATCCTTATGGGGTGCCAACTTATGAATGTGGCACCAATCTAGAAGTGTATGGAATGTAAAAGAAGTCTGCAAGCTGTGCATAAGTCTGATAATAGCCTTGAGACTCAGTCAAAAGTAAACTTGGCTGTAATATGTGAAGGAATTCAATTTAGGAAACTTGTTTTTGAGCTTGCTATTCATTTGACTTAGTAAAAGAGTCTTGTTGTCCCTTGTAACAAGTCGAATCTCCATTTAAATGGTGAGGATTGTTATGTGTTACAAACCTGTAAGTTAGCTTGGTGATTCCTTGCATGAGGATAGAAAGGCAAAAAGAATATTAACTTGTTTGTAGCCTCTGGTTGCTCACAATTTAGTATAAATAGAGGCACTCATCCTACCAATTGCTATACTTATCAATCTAATTTCCTTGTGTTTTTTTTCTATAATTTCTATGCAAAGAGGGTTGAGAGTTGTTTTTTTGTTTTACATTGGTTTTGTTGAGATATTTAGTGAGAAGTTAGTAGAGGAATTTGGGGTTGTTCTTAGAGGAAGTTGCAAGTGAGCTTGACCCATTAAGCTAGGAGGGAAGATTAATCAGTTGGAGCTTTAAATAGACATGTTGATTTCTACTCCTTTGTTATTATGTTTGAAAGATTGTCTTTTATGTGTGTAATGATGCTTGCATGTCTTTTGTATGTTACTTGTTTGTCTCTTGAATTGGGAAACCTTTCTTTTGGGTTTATACATATATAGATATTTATACTATAATGGGTTTTATATGATTATATACTATTTATACTACACGTAGAAATTCAACACTATATGTAGTATGGAAATACTCTAGGTTCATAACATTAGATAGAGTTGTATTATGATTCTTATAGCAATTTCATTTAGATATGAGTTAATGGGAAGGTTATTCCTGGGGTTAGGATAACCCACGAGAAAGGGGAAAACCTTAAAATAGAATAATAATAGTCAATATAAATCAATAAATTAAATGTGGTGAATAGATGACCTCACTCGAAGTTACTGGGTGATGAATCTTTGGCCAAAGTAGTATAGGTAGCCACTATCTACATTTCCAGTTCACTGTGCGATCTAATTTACATTCTAGGACGAGGTAATCATACATGAGGTAGTAGACATTATGGTAGCTCTAGATATGTAGGACACATCACTATGATCAAAAAAGGCTATTTGAAGGATGAGGTTACCAAATCAATCTCTTCGTTGAAGGGAGGGCTATCTTACCAAGTTTCGTAGATGTGCGAAGCACCGCAGTAAGTCCATGGTTGGTGGAAAATCACTTTAGTGATGCTTCTCCTCATGTAGTTGACAACCAATATTTGGGAGAAGGACATTCTAGACCATTTATATTTCTAGTTCATGTAAGCTTGTTAAATAAATGTATGCAATCATGTGTCCATCTATATTGAAATTGTAAAAGTGAAATGTTATCTTGAATATATTTATGTAAAGTGAAATAATACTTATATTATTGAAATGATTCTTTGATTATGCAATGGGAAAGTTTGGGAAATGTTATGTTTCAAATAATGCATTTATTATTGAATATAATTTTTTTTTTATTGTTCATTACATTAGATGCATAGACAATTTACTTGTGGGTAAAACTTAGTAAAATTACTAGGTAGAACAATGGGCATGTTACATGTGGTATCAAAGCTAGTGGGTTTAGCTCTAGAACCTATGTGCTCGCTATGTTTCCAATCCAACATTATATGAGTCTAATGTTTGGAAATTCTTGTGCCAAGATGGTGCATCTCAAGATGAATGCGAGAAAGTTAGTAATAAAAAATGAGCACTACCTACGAGCCAAGAAGGAAAGAGAATACCTTGTTTGAACCATTGAGGGAACTAATTATGACAACTCCATTTAGCTAAGTGATACCGATACTTTCACTCATGCCCTTTTGTGAATCAGTCAAGAGAAGAGAAGGATGAAAGAGGCTACCAACTTCAACTTCTTACCTTTTGTCTCTTCGGCCAAGTCGAACTCTTTATCACTTTCTAGGGATATTCCCTCAGAATGTATTGTTAGTCAAATCATGATATTTAGGGATCCTCATGTTCTTCCTTTAGCAGAAGTTATTGTAATAGCCACAAGTGGTGAATCAAAGGGTTTTGTACCTCAAAACTATGTGTTTGAGGATAGATCAAAGGGTTATTATCTTTTCGATGATGCATATGAGCAAAAATCTAAGGGTTATACCCCAAAAATTTATTGTAGAAGAGGGGGAACGACTTCTCCAGGACTGTAGGTCACGAGAGAGTCCTAAGAAATAGGCTAACCTAATCTACCTCAAGCTTTGTTACATGATTCAGAAGGGTTAAGTTGTTAAGGTATAAAAGGAAGAGTAATCTAGTTGCTGCTATATTTTTGCTAACTCGAATGTTTCAAAGGGTCAGATGAGATGATTACTAGAGTTCAATCTATTGGCCAGATAACTCATTGCCTGAGGAAAGTAGTGTAGGACATATAATCCAACATGTTACACTATCGTCTCAATGGTGCGCTGATGTTTGTACAGATAGAGAGTTTAAGAAACAGTTTAAAACACTAAAAATTTGAATAACAACCTGAATAATGAAGTTTTATGCTATGATGGAATAACAGAAATGGTATGGAAATGAAATACAACAAGAAGAATAATTTAACTAAACTATGCTCAAATTGATAAAGGAAGTGAGAAAATGGTATCAAACTCCTTGCAACATGATTCTTAGAACAACTCCAATCGAAAAAAACTACACACAAGGCCAAGAAAAATGTTGGGGCTATTTTTAGAGGACTATCTCAATCAGTCCCCCGCTTTTATGTTTCCACCTCCATGGACAACCAAATAGCGACGATGTAGAAAATGATAAAGGAAGTGTATTAAAATGAAAGATTCCAAGCAATAACACAAAACACAATATTCTACTATGTAAATACAATGATGCAAAAGCAAGGGACAATTGGAGATATCACCTTCATAGCTACATGCCTTGAAGGCAAGTAAAGGAAGGAACAACCTTGCAAGTTCTCCAATAACAATGATGTCACAATGAACGAAGTAGAGGAGCAAAGAAATCAATAGTTTGCAACTACAATGGAGTGATGGTAAAGCTTGAAAGTGTGTAGTTGATCACTAGAGCACAAATAATTCAGTTGAGAAGCCAAAGAGAATGAAGTTCTAAGAAGATGGATAGAATGAAAGATTAAGGAATTTGAATGGAAAGAGGGAGGCAAAAGAGTTGTTTTGTGTCGATCAAGGGAGCAAGAGGCATTATGGTTCATATCTAATGAAGAAATTTAATGCCTCTACAAATTCTTGAGGTAGGAATCCTATCAAGATAGTAGCAGCATGCGTGGATGTCCGTGCGGCGTGCATGTTCCTTGAAAAAATTCCTCCATCGACACAAAAATGGGCTATCAGGTGGATAGGGAAAAGTGGTGGATGTGGGAATTGCATCATCGGGTTTCATTTTCTAAGGTAAGGGATATGTAAATGAGGAACTTTTCTAGGGGTGAAAATTCACACCATTACATTTTTCCCCCACTTTAGTGAGCATATGCATTAGTGAATGCGAGGTAAAGTAGAAAGAAGTTGAAGAGAATATACCTAAACTATTGAGGAAGAAGGCCACAATCTGACATGCTTGAACATGCATGAGAGAGAGATGGATCCATCGGTACTCATTCCTATGGAAATTTGAACAAAATCTCTACATATGCTCGGTCCTACATAATTTTCTCCACGGGTGGTCAGTCCTATAGAAGATGAACAAAGGTTCTATAGGTGCTTGGTCCTGTAGAAAGAAATAACTTTATAGGTGCTCAGTCTTGGGGGTAAAAAAAAAGGCTCTGTAGAGTCTGATTGGTCCTTACAGGTGCTCGGTCCTGCAAGGTAAGCTTGATGATTTTATCGGTCCTCCAATCTTGATTGTAAAAGGAGCTTCACAAGTGCTCGTTCCTATAAAGAAACATGTTTTAATCTGCAGAAAAAATATGTTAGGACAGAAAAAGTCACGTAGACAGAGAGTCATATCTCAAAACAAGCTACTGAAGGAGAAACTTTCAAAGGGGTCCTTCAAGAGCCCTTCAAGATTGCAAGGGTCCTACTTAGAGGGACACTCCATTTGAAAAGTGATGAAATTTTTGCAAATGATCCTGTCATCAAGGAATCCTTTTGAAAGATCTCTTTCGTCAAGGAATCCAGAAAAAAGAATGGCCTTCTTGAAGGAAACCTTTCTAATTCTTTTCGCTATGAATTCGATTTTGAAAAAAAATCTTATTGAGGGGATCCTTACTGAAGGATGTGATTTTTGAAAAGTGTAAATTTTTTTAGCAAGGCATTCATTGGCCACCAAATGCACCTTATTGAAAATTAGAAAAGTAGGAGCCTCCCTTAGGATGGTGTGTGTGAATTGAAAGAGCACATGACATCCTAAGGAGAGAGAGGAGATGCAGAGATGCCATGGCCCACAATACATGACAAGTTGTAGATGTGGAATTTTTTTCACACATTCAAGGGACAACACATAGGAACCACACCACTAAGAAACAAGCAAAGAAGAGAGAAAGATAAACAAGGAAAAATAAGCAAAGACAAAGAAATCAAGAGAAAGGGGGATCTGATAATCTAGGGTTAAAACTGTTCATAGATATAGATAGATATAATATAATATACATATGAACTTTCATCAATCCTCAAATGTATCAGAACACGAAGAAGATCACATGAAGAAAAAATAAAACTAAAAAAATTGGTCAACATGGAAGGGAAGCCTAAATGCCCCAACACTTTGCATTGTCCCCAATCGTTGAAAATCAAATTACAACATATAGAAGAAGTTTACAACAAAATTTCAGTCCTATATCCAAGAACCTACAAGGGTGACGGTGGTCCTCTAGGAACACATAAAAGAAAGCATGGGGGAAACACAACACACACACAAATCTAATCTATAGATAAAGAAGAGGTACTCCCTATTCCTCATCAACTAGGAGGTCGATGTTCTCCCAATCTAGATCATCATAAGGGGAGGGTGAATGAGCCTGCAAGGGTAGGATAGTGAGGGGAGCACCCTCTGACTCTTCTATGATAAAAGCTAAGGAAGAAGGCCCCTAAAGGTCTCCTTCACTCAAATCTTGTGAGGTAAAAGTCATTGATCTCACAAAGATCAGTAAGAGAGCTAGGACATCATCAACCAAGTTAAATATGCATTTAATAGGAGTTCCATGTGTTAAATGAATGGTAGATGAAGGAGGCACCCAAGATCCACCATCGACCTCATCAAAAGGGATGGTGACAAATTTAAGATATGTTGGGCCTACCTCTTTCACGAGGATGACACAAGCCAAAGTGAAACCCTCTCCAGAAGAAGGTGATCCCTTCTTCTGACCTCCTTTGGAAGTGAGGTCATCCTCCAACTTACACTTTAGTGGAGGATGAAAAATCTACACAAAAGAAGTAGAAGGCGAGGAGGAAGAGGATAGAGGCATAGTAGACACCACCATGGTGTTCGACATGTCCATGGTCTAGGAAAATGGAGGGATGTATAGAAGGGAAATTAGAAGAGGGGGATCCATCGAGGGAGTGATGAACACATACACCCTTTTGGGGTGAGGTTCATCATCATTTGTAGGGGGAGCTAGAAGAAAAACTGAGGTGAAGGTACTAAAATGGAAGGAGAAAAAGTAGCCAAAGCCTTCCTCCAGCACTTCACTCATGCACAAGCCGGTTTCGTTGGCTCCAGGAACTAGAAGTTGCTGCTTGAGAAGGAATGGGAGGCTCCTGTTTTGCCATAGGTTTGTCCTCCACAACTATTTATGGTGGAAGGGAAATGTCTTGGATGGGAGTAGGAGCAGGAAGTGTAGGAGGGAAAATGACAACAGTTGGAGAAGAGGACATAGGCACCTCAACAATGGGACTCTTACCATTCACTGCTTGAGGGGAAGGAGCAGTAGGAGGTTGCAGAGACCGAGATGTAGGGGAAAATCCATGAAGACCCTTCCCCTTACCATAGACAACATGCCTTGACACTGTGGGTAAGATAGAAAGTTCAAATACTTGACACTTGGCCTTTTACCAAGTGGGCACCATCAAACTCCCCATGTGAGGCATGGGAGTACAGGTCGAAGGCACCCCAATAGGGAAAGAGGTAGAAGTCGATGGAACAACAAAAGAAGAGGAAGGCTCTTAGGTGCAAGCATGCTTCTCCTTCCCCTTTTGTTGAGAGGAGGTAGCTTGTTGCTGAACAATCATAGAACCTTTGACTGAAATGGCATAAGGGGAGATAGGGTAGGTCACCTTCAACACTATGCCCCTATTCTTATATTTGACATAGGTGTTGCCCCCACGTGACACCAATGGCTTATACCCGATGCCATGCACAACATGCACAAAGCCCTCATGAGAAAACTTCAAACATTTATGAATCACTGAAGCAACCACATTCATGGAAATTAGATATGGGATGCCTAGTTTCACTTTGAGCAAGTCTGAATCTGGGATGATATCAAAAGGAGCATTTACAGTCCTAGGTCCTACCAAGACTGAGAGTGATGGAACCAACTGAAGGGACTCAAATTCTGTCATGCATACTGATGAGAGCCAATTATGTCCCATTTTATGCCACATTTTAGCCTATTGCATATGCCTTCAATCCCATTCTAATATTCTATTTTCATATTATTCCATACCATTTTACCATTTCACGTTGCACATGATTAAATATATATAAGTGGTATTTAATATGGGTTTGGATAAAATATGGAAATTAATTATTAATTGTATTTACTAATAAGAATTATGATTTCAATCCTTGGAAAATAAAGCTTGCAACATGCAGATCACATGAAATTATTATCACTTTTTATGTAAAAAATATTCTTATCAAATTTTGGTCAAGAACGTCTATTTATCACATTTTGATCAACAATTTCCTCTTCAAAATAAGCATAGGAAATTGAAACAATGTTTAAATTTGTGGACAACAACAAATAGAGCAAAATAAACTCAACCAAGGCTCCATGTGTGCTATTCTTGTGGACTAGGGAAGGAAACCTGTGATGGAGATGTGTTGCTAAATCGTTGGAGAAAAATCTGCAAATCTTCACATCTACCTTTCACTAGACTTTATGTTTGTATTATTTAGCTACGTGGGTTCATTTCATGATAGTATCTTTGCACATCATTGTTATTTTCCATATAAATAGAAGAATCTATTATAACAGTTGTGCTTGCCAACTGTGTGGAGGGGAAAAACAAAATCATGTCTTCTATTCTCATCTGCTGTTACAACATCACTATTTTAATCTATGGGTAGCGACACATATTTGTCTCTTCTAGTTTGTTGGTTGTAGGCCAAAAAAAACTCAATATTTTTTGTATTTCATAGTTACAAACTGCTTATATATAATTACACATAGTGTAATGGAATGAATAGACTTTTTGCAGTAGATTTCTGTATCAAACTTTTGATAAATAAAACAGTGTTTATTCTGATCGAAGCAATGTTGAAGGCCCTTGTTCCATCTCACCTGCAAACCACGAAGTAAGGGCCCACTCCCTAGTGAAGCAAAGTGAATTTTATTTATTTTTACTATTAATATTTCTATGTGTTATTTATTTTTTGTTTGATTTAATTTTAGTAGCTACATAATTTAAATTCCAACATCTTTATTATAGTTCAATTTGATAGAATATTTTGTGATTTAAGTTTGGAACACAATATTTCATTAAAATTTTATTTTAGTATTTTTAATTTGGTGAAGTGTGTTTTATTTTCTGTTAATAAATTGTTGTTGTTACTGTCACAAACTATTTATGTCACAGTTAATAGTTTTTGGTGCAATTCTGACAATAAGAAAAAAACCAAAAGCATTCAATTCAATTTCTAGTCTTTTGTGTGTTCTAGCTGCATTTCATCCCCACTTATTTCACTGCTTTCCTCCCTTAGGTATATTTCCGCAAAACCTTTCACAAGCTTACGATCCCTGGATTGACACTTAGACCAAGCCGAAATATTTATTATTCTTTACCCAAGTTTTGGCCTATCACATACATATTGTGGTTTTTGATTTCTCACATTCCTCCCTATGTAGAAAGTTTAGTAGGAGAGTCTCCTCCGTTATAACGTTCACATGACTTGCGGGGTCAACTAGAACACCAGTCATGATGTTCTCTTTGATGCAAGCGGGAATGTACATAGGAGAAGGATGTTTGTCCAATGGAAGGTCCTGTGATGTGATAGTAATAGTTGGTGATTCATTTGCAAGTCGAGTAGGAGGAATAGGTGTAAATGAAACCACATTTACATACTTCGAGAACTTTGGGGAAGTAGAACTAGGAGGTTCAACAATTAGGTTTGCAAAGTGAGACAAAAAGGGGTCCATATAGATATGCAACTCGCTATTAGCCTTTACCATAGACATTTTCACATTCTTCTTCTTCTCATCAAGGTGGATATTATTGTCATTGATGCGATCTTGTATCTCGTGGTGCAAGCACATGAATATTTCGGTATCATGTTTGTGGATTTGATGGTACTCGAAGAATGTGTTATCTTCATACCAGTCGAGGTAAGGTTCAACAAGGGGTCAAGGATTTGGCAAGGTTGCCACTTTTTCTTTCATTTATTTCTTTATAATAGAGGAGTATGATTCTGATAATTTCATGAATTGTTTGTTGTGTTTGAGGCCTTTGTCACTAGACGTAGCAACTACATTCACAATAGATTTACCTTTACGAAAAATTACCTACCTTAAGGATGGGAGCATGAGGAATATCCCCTATTGCTGTTACTCCTGCAACGCAACACATAGATGTCTAAAAGAAGGGTATTTCATCAAAGAAAAATTATCCTACCAAGACCTTTGCAAGTTGCTGATGAAAACCTTCTACACATCAGATTCGGGAAGATAATAGTAAATCTGTGAAAGCCTCACTTGATAGCAAACAATGAAATCAATTATCTTCTCATGCTCTCCTTGCTTACACTGGATGAGGTTTGAAAAAGGCCATCTTTGGCCCAATGTTTGCCTGGAATTGCTAGAGAAACTGATTCATAGGGTAATAAAATGAAAATATGGAATTATTGGGCAAGGAACAGTACCATTCTAGAGCTATATCCTTAAGATGTTTTTGAAACCACTTGGGCATTAAGGCATCATGGTGTAGAAGAAATTTGTACACATGGCATTGAATGTTGACACGTGCATTTTTCATATCTCCCTTACCACCATACTTCTCAAACTTTGAAATCTCCAATCATTGGGGGATGGGAGTGTTTAGAATTGTTATCGATAAAGGACTATAATGAAAGAAAGGATAGAAAATCAGTTGGGAGGTAGCTTGGGATAGTTTCACCAACTAATTCTGCATTTAACCCATGTTTTGTAGCAAAACGTTCAAAATAAAATCAAATGATGAAACAAGACCAGTGGAACCACCACCGAAACCACTACCAGAGCCATTGGAACCACTAGAAGCATGATCCCCCATTCCGCTAAGTCTTCCACCACTAAAGCTAGCATTTCCCCTAGAGTTACCACTATCAAAATTAGGAGGGATGGTGTTGAACCCCAAAGGGACCCTATACATACTCATGATGGCGTTTCTCTTGCTCCATATGGCTCTATAACTCTTTCAATCCTAGTGGGACCTAGGGCTGTGGATACTACTTTTGATGTCATTCCAGAATCTGACTTGTTCAAGGTGAAGTTAGGCATCTCTTGGCTAGCTTCCATGAATGGAGTTGCTTTCATTATTTATAAATGTTTAAAGTTCTCTCATGAAGGTGTCGTGCATGTTGTGCACGTCAATGGGTATCAACCATTGGTATCCCATGGGTGTTATTCCTTGGATCATTTTTGGTCCACCCTGGTTGGTATGCTTCCCCCCAAAATAGACCCGCTTTATTGAAATTCCATTAATTATAAGATTGAGGGCAAGGGGCAACTAAAAATGACTCACCCTGTAGCATAGCAGAGAGCTACCTTTTCCTCTCAAAAGGGGAAGGGGAAGCCTGCCTGTGCTCAGGGCCCTTCTTCTTCTTCTTCTTCTTCTTTTGTTGTCCCACTTGCTACTTCCTTTTGTCTAGTTGCGACATCCTCAACTTCCACTCCTATGCATCTTTTAGGGAGTCTAATGGTGCCCGCTTGGCAGAAGGCTAGTGTTAGGTGTTTAAAATTCTTGTCTTACCCACGGTGCCTTGACCCATTTTGTACAGTAAGGGGAATGGTCCTCATTGAGCATCTTCTATGTCGCAACCTCTACGGCCTCCTATTGCTCCTACCTCTAAGGTAGTGAATGGGAAGAGGCCTGCCGTTGAGGCGCCTAAGTTTTCTCCCCCCTCTATTGTTACATCTACCTCTCCATCTCTTCCTCCTGTTCCCATTTAGGAACCACTTCCCCCGCCAGAGACAGCTATAATGGATACTCTGATTGCTGAACAAGAGCCTTTTTTCCCTTCTTAGGCTGCAGTCTCTAGCTCTTGGAGTTGTAGAAATCGCCTTGTGCATGAGTGTAAGTGTCAGAGGAAGGCTCTAGCTATTGAGCTAGCCACCTTGCGGAAGAAGGAAGGGGAACTAGCTTCTCTCACTTTGACATATTTTGTTGTGTCCTCCCCTTCTACCCCTTCTGCTTTAGTTCACTCTGCCTCAATCTTACTTCCAATTCCCCCTATGAGCGTGAAAAATCCTCACCCCAAGAGGGTGCAGGTATTCATTGCTCCTTTGGCTAAGCCTCCCCTTCTGATGTCCCTTTCAGACATCCCACCTTTCTCAAAACCTATGGGCATGCCAAATACCTTGGTGGTGTCCACCGCGACTTTCTCCTCTTCCTCCTCACCTTCTACTTCATCTGTGGGGATCTCGTATCCTTTGATGAAGCAAAATATGGAGGATGACCCTACTTGCAATGGGGGTTGGAGGAAGGGTTCGCCTTCTCCAGAGGGTGGTTCTATGTTGGCTTGCACCGTCTTAGTGACAAAGGTAGCCCCAAAGTCCATAAAGTTTATCACTACTCTCGAGTCTTTCAGTGAGGCTAGCAGTGGATCTTAGGTGCCTCCTCCATCACCCACTGAGTTGACACATGACACTCTTGTAAAGTGAATGTTCAACTCTATAAACGATGTCCTGACTCTATTAGTGATCTTTGTGAGATCGCTGACATTCACCTCATAGGAACTGAGTGGAGAAGACCTTGAGGGGCCTTCTTCTTTAGCTCTTCATGTTGTAGGATAGTCAAAGGGTAACCCACTTGATATCTCACCCTTGGAGGCTTGTTCACCCTCCCCTTATAGTGATCTAGATTGGGAGAATGATGACCTCTTGGTTGATGAGGACTAGGGGCACCTCTTCTTTATCTTTAGATTAGAATGTGTGTGTGTGTTGTGTTCCCCTGTACTTGTTTTACGTGTTCATGGAGGACCCTTGTCACCCTCATATGTGCTTGGATACAGGAGTATTTTTTGTGTCATAAAAATTATTCTATTTGTCACATCTTTCTTCTCTTTTTCGTACCATTGAATTTCAAAAATTAAGGATGATGCAAAGTGTTGGGGGCATTTAGGCCTCCCTTCCATGTTGACCCAATTTTTTTATTTTTATTTTGTTTTCATGTTCCTTTCTTAACATGGTTTGATATAGTAGGGGGTTGATGACCATTCATTTATATATTATTATACTTATCTATCTATATTTATGAGCTACTTTGACCTTGAAATATTAGATCCCCCTGTCTCTTATTTGTCATGTCATTGTTTGTCCTTTTTTTTACTTTTCTCTCTTCTTTTCTTACTTTGTGATGTTGTGGTGCTCATGTGTTGTCCCTCGCGTGTGCGAAAATATTACCATGGTAATATCTCATCATGTTCTATGAGCCAAAACATCACTATCATTCTTTCTTTTCTCTCCTTAGGATGTCATGTGCCTTTGTGCTTAGCACACACCATCCTAAGGGGGGCCTATCATACTATTCTAATTTTCAAAAGGTGTATTAAGTGGCAAATGAATCCCTTCTTGGATATCCTTTCTTTTTCAAAAATTTCATTCTTCAACATGGATTCTTAGATGAATTTTTCTTTCATCACGAGAATCTAGACTTTCCCTTATGAGGGAGCACTCTTTCTTTCAAATTCCTTGATGAAATGAATCTTTTAGAAAGACTCCTTGATGCTAGAATCATTGGAAAATTTTTTAATCTTTTCAAAAATGTTATCACTTTTGAACATACCGTCCCTTGAGAGGACCCCCTTTATTTTGAAGGATTCTTGAGGGACCCCTTTGAAAGCTCTTCCTTCAATTGTTGATTGTCTGCATGACTGTCTCCTTGCTTGCCTCCATGGCTTCTTTATGTCAATTAACATGATTTTTCAAGGGATTAACATGTTTCTTTGTAGGTGCGCCTGTGAAGTTGATTTTCAATTAGAATTTGTGGAGCCTCTTGTTGGAAAATGTGCCTCAACTTGCTAGCTTGAACCTCTATTAAAGACTTGGAAAATTTCCCCTTCGTTGGTCTTCTTTGTCGGCCTAGCGCCCAAAACTTGAACCTTGAAACTTAAGTCGCGGGGTTTTGAAAGTTTGTAACTTGGTGACAATGTGTTGGTCATGGGATCGCTGCAGATTCTAACCTTGTCGTGGAGTTTGGAAGTTTCTTAACTTCCCAACTGGCCGATCTCCTTTAGTGTCGCGGTGTTCGGGAATTTCCTAATGTTCGACTAGGGGTTGTGAAGTTTGTGTTTTCTCTGATTTCTTAGTGACAAGCTGATGGTGAGAGAGGTGCGGTAGTGTGGTATATCGCCACCCCGCGAGATCCTTTTGGTTGTCTAATGGTAGCACGGGATACTTCCATACTGTAGGAGTCTTTTGGTTGTGAGCAGTAGTGTGGTGGATGGTGACGATAGCATACAATAGTGACTTCGATGCTAACGAATGTGGGGACCACTTGGAGTGTTGGGAGTTAAATATTTAAGTATTTTTCGGGAGACTTGTTGAGAATATTGTAGATTCCCTTTTGATGCTCCGGAATTGCACAAGCAGTGGACGCGTGTCTTGGTGGACCCCTCACCACGACAAGTGAAATATGAAGGAGAATTGACAGTTGGAAAGCGATGGATGGTTTCCAAATGCCAATGGATGTGGGACCTAATAGGATGGTGGATCATGTCGAAGGCTGATAGGTGGCAAAGATGTGGAGGAAAGATGGCATGTGGTCCCATGTGCTCAATGGTTGACTCGGTGATTCTTGGAGAACCCTAAGCTCGATGGTGGAGATTTGTTTGACTTCTTATCCAACGACCAACATTGGAGATGGCACATGGCTTGAGGTGAAACCCTAAAGGGGTGTGTTAGTTGAACAGTTAGAGTGATAAAGACAATGACTCGGGGCTTCGGGTAGGGAGTCTCTCGTGGGAAGCCAAAATCACTTGCAGGGAGCTGAGTGGAGGTCGACCCTATTCACGTTGAACTATAGGTCAAATGACTGGATGCAGTGAAGGCTGAGGGAAACTCTCTCAGGGCTTGATGCTTGGAGAAGAAAGCAATAGTTACCATGGATGCAAGCTAGGTGCCAAATAGGCCAATATGCTAGATGTAGGCCAAGAGGCTAGGTGCAAGCTGAGAGGCCGGTTGCAAGCTGAGAGGTAGAGTGCAGACTGGGTGTTGCCAAATGGGTTGAGAGAGATGAATCTGGTTGAGTGGCTATGTGACAAAGAGGCTGAGAGGCTGAGGGTTGAGTCATGTGGTTGTGTAGCCGAGTGAGATGTATCTCACTAAGAGAGGTGGCCATGATGGGTTATGTTGCCGAATATTATCCACAATGGAACAAGATGTAAGCTCCTATAAAGGCTTAGAGCCTAAATTGTATTGTAATTGTATTTTGTTGCTAAATAATACAATGGCGATTTGAGCTTTTGGAGTGTGGGGTTTTTTACCTAAAAGGGTTTTCCCCATGTAAATCTATGTGTTCTGTCTCATCTTTCATGTTTCATGTTTCTTGGTTAGAATCTGTTAATGATTGTTGTTGAAATTGGATTTGCATGAATTTCTCTCAAGAGGGTTAATGTGGGAAATGCACTACATCTGATTCTGCTTTGTGGCATAGTTGTACGTGTCTTTGAGGCAATTTAATAAAAATTAAAAGTTACCAAAGGCACTATTGCTCTTGGAGGTTTCTCTGAGATGATCAGTTTTTTCCCAACACCTCTTACATTTGGCTTCCTTCAGGACCAAGCACCTGAGGGGTGCCTCCTTTGCAAGTCCGAGGACTTGTGAAACATTTAAATCCTATGGGATCTCTTTGTTTAACTCTATAAGTCTACGGACCTACAAAGCCTCTTTGTTCACCTTTCGTAAGTTTGCAGACCTACAACGCATTTGTTAAAATCTCCTTGGGTCCAAGGACCTATGGAGCCATCTCCTCTTCCTATGCTTTTTGGTGGGTCAAATTGTGGTCTACTTCCTTGATAGTTCAGGTATACTATTACTCTTTTGATCTACTTTACCTCACATCTTGTAGCACATATGCTCGCTAAAGTGGGGGAAAAATGTAATGGTGTGAATTTGCACCCCTTGCAAATTCCCCATTTACACCCTTCACCTTAGAAAAATTAAACCCAATGATGCTTTTCCACCTCACCCATTTTCTTTTCACCCACTTGGTGACTATCTATAGTGTTGGTGGGTGAATTTTTGTTTGGGATGCTAGCACGATGTGTGAACACTTGTGCAAAATGCTGCCATCCTGACATGATTCCTGCCTCTGTAATTTGTAGAGCCATTACACTTCTCCATTAGCATCAAAGAGTAACGTCCTTATGCTCTTGACTGACCTCAAATGGGTCTTTTGGGATTCTATTCATCTCAAAACACTCTCATTCACTCAATTCAATCCTCTACACATTTCTTCAAGCTTCTCACTCTTTCTTCATGTTTCTACACACTTCTTGAGAATTTTCACAATGTTCTCCACCATTGTTGAAGCTCCAAGGGGACACTTTGTTGGTTTTTCTTCTCATGTTGTTGTGGCAATGGTAGCATCTACAAGATTGTGAGCTCACATCTCCCATCATGTGATTAAGGGCATATTGTTTGGGAGACCTTATATCCATTTTGTTTAAGTATTGCCATTTGATTGTGCATAGCATATTGTTGTTGGAATTGTGTGGCATTGCTTTCTTTTGTACTTTCTTTATCATATTTTCTATATTGTGGCTATTCCAGCTATCCATGGAGGCGGGAACACTGAAATGGGGGTTTGACTGTGACAAGCCCTGAAATAGCCCCAACATTTTTCCTTGTTCTGCTATGTGTAGGTACTCTTGATCACGTGGAGCTTGTGGGAGGATGGACCAACCATGAGCTCAATTTTCTACCACCTTTACTTTCATCAACTTTCATTCCTTGAGTTAAAGTATTCTTCTTGTTGTTCTATCTATTTAGTTATTTATAGTTCTTCGTTATTGCTTAAAATAATATTTACCAAGTCGATTAGTTAATTCCCTACTAGTCTTAATTGT
Source organism: Sequoia sempervirens (assembly GCA_007258455.2). NCBI lineage: Eukaryota > Viridiplantae > Streptophyta > Pinopsida > Cupressales > Cupressaceae > Sequoia > Sequoia sempervirens. Next base: position 423,825,444 of record VDFB02047230.1, read on the forward strand.
ATTTCGTGCTCCCTACCCATATGGATGCCAAAGCCTGAATGAGACACCAGTGAATCGTGCTATCGTCCATCTCCTACGCTAGATTCCTCTGGTAGAGAATTGCCAAGGTTACAGTTTAGAATTGGGAATTTTCTCACTTGGGTTCCTAAACCTCTTAGGTCGATAGAAGGATAGTGACAGGTCAATTACTCTTCCTTTTCACCCTCCTAAAACATTAAACTTACCTTAAACAATCCTTAGCGTGAGGTAGATTAGGGCAGTTGGTCATTCTAGACCCTTTCGTGACCTGGGGTCCTAAGTAGTCAACCCCCCTCCTCTACACCATTGTATAATAATCTTGATAATTTAATTGATTAAATATTGATGTGGGTTATTATCCATCCATATTTAGGATGAGACCCATTAAATATAATAATTGATTGATATTTTTTGGTATCTTTCCACATCTCATTTTGGATGGGTATTGGTATATTTAAAATGTTGATACCATGTTTATTGGTTATGTTGTATTTATTTTATTTAGTGCTTTAATATTTTGTATGGATATGTTAGCATTGGATAATATTCTATCCATATAGGTGAAAAGGATCCTATCATTTCTTTTAGCCCATGTCAATGTTGGTGTTTCATGGAAATAACATATTGTAAAGAATTCTCTATTTGAGATAGATAGCTATTGATAGTAAGAATCTTAGGGTACATTTGGTTTTAGTAGGAATCTTGTGGCAAGTGTCTCTCTCATTGTTTGGTGTTGGAGATTAAACAAATTGGGTTCTCTTGGTTCCCTAATCATTGTCAACCATCTTATAATATTTCTCCCTATATTTTTGTTATTTTGAATGTTGGGTGTTGTCCTTGAGTACGAGACCTAGAAATTGTCACACATTTAATCTATGACCAAGGCTCAACATAAAAATAGGATTAAAATGTAGTTTTTGGACTCCAACACATTTCTAAGACACTTGTGTATTTTTTTTAGTTTCCGTAGGACTATGTATTACTTTCCTGTTTTGTCATGCTATATTTCTCCAACATGTCTTTTATTTCATCAAATAGTGGATACGTTTAACCATTTTTGGGGGAAATTTTGTATACAAATTTTTTCCCCCTTGGCCTAGTGAGTCTTCCCATATTTACACTTGGTTTTTACATGTGTCATTTTTAGAATATATTATATATTTTTTATTGGGAAGCATGCCTATGCATAAAAGTGGCCCATTGTCATTCCTATTGTGGATGACTCTACCTCCTAAAAGTGAAACTTCCAGTGAAGGTTTTTCCATTTTAGGGTGGAATAGAGGTATTTGTGACAATCCTCCTCCTCCTTGTTTCAAAAATCAGTTGTCATGTCATCTAGTTAAGAAGTATTTTTTCTCCTAGTTGTCCCACCATTTGTGTAGGTTTTCCTTGACATTTTGAATTTTATCATGTTTCCTTAGGGTGTTAAATATGAGGTAGATGATTCCATCCTCCTATAATTTTTCTCATGAGAAAGCATGATCATGGGATAGGACCCAATTGTAGCTATTGTGTCATTCCACCCTCTCATAGATGTTTTGTGATAGTTTCATTCCATAATTGGCAAGTCTTTTAATTGTGCCACCTTGCTTTTAGGAATGGTGATTTTTCCATGTTGTTAATGTCCTTGTGTCATGTGATTGACACAAGACTCATGTGCACATTGGTGTGTAGTGCAAAATGTCATTATCCTATCATGAATAATGATGTCATTCTTGTTTGGTTCTTTAAAAAATGAATTTTCATTGGCTAACATCCTAGGTGTGTGTCTTGGGGAATTACAAGCACTTCTTGATGTATTTAATCAAATTAAATATCCTCATGAATAGGAAAATATATTCTATAAGATATTAGAAGTTTGTCCATTTGACACAAATTTCCTCCATAATATTGGTTCTATACTAACTTCTTCTAATAGTGTATCATCATTCCCTTCTTCATTTGGTCCTAACTAGATTACTACTAATTCCATGGGTGCTACCACCTAGTATGATTCTTACCTCTACTATTCCCACTTATACCACTCTTTTTCTCTCTACATATATTGCTTTTTAAAAATTTCTCACCATCTTTGTCCCTCACAATGGCACACCTTGAATTTATGCTCCTACCATACTTTCTTGTAGTGCTTCAATCCACTGTATTACTCCTCTTATATCCAATCCTTATGCTCATATACATAGTAGTGATATATACCTTTTACCCATTTATATTATACAATAATACATCTCTCCTAATGTATGACTCATCTTGTTCCCACATCTCACCCATGGACAAATTTTCTTATAATATTATTCATCTCTCCATGTCTATGTCCTCACCCCTTACATCACACCAACCTCTACCTCTTCCATGGTTTCATATGTACCTAATACACCCTTGTTGTACCTCCACCTTAGATATACAATTGCAAGAATTGACCAATATAAAGAGGAAAATTATCAATGATAATAAGGATTTTGTCACTTAGAATCATCCACATCCCACATCATTATTATTTGAGGTTATTACATATCATTTTTTTATGAATTTTTTTGGTGCCTAGATTTGAGTAATATCATGGAAAAGGAGATCCAAACATGTATTTACAAGCTTTCACTACTACATGTATACATTTTTCTTATGATTTATTAAGATCTTAGCAAAGTTATCTCCACGAAGCCTATGATATTATTTTATGAATAAAGGTATTATTATTTACCTCTAGGTTCCTTTTGATTCTTTGATGACTTAGCCACTACAATTATAAATCATTTTCAAATAACTATGGGTTTGGAGATAGCTATAAATATTTTCACCAAATGTATGCAACATAGAAATTGGCCTATTACGTATTATGCTTGTCTCCAATATTTATGTGATAAACTTAAACATTGATTTGATGATGATGATCCTCAAATTATATTTCTTGTGGGACAAATTTCTATTAAGAACAATGGACATTTGAGTAGTTTTCCATAATCTAGAGATATGTGTAATTTGAAAAACTTTGAGGCCAAACTTTTTGCATTCAATATACTCAAATATACTTCATAATCATAATCATCGTATCCTTCAAGGTTCTAAAAGTCAAATAATATTTTAAAGGTAATGATTCAAATGGAAATGTTAATAAAGTTATTGCTATTTCTACTCTTTAGGTTATTTTAAACAAAATGCATCTCTAAGAAATTTTAGAAAATTACATGAATCATTGGAAAATGTGCTACAATTTTTTTTGAAATTGTAGTTGATTACTCATCCTCCTATACATCAATGAGATCTTAGTAAGACACTTCCAAAGAGCTATAGTGAGATCAAGTATTTTGTAATTTTTATAGGGTTAAGGGACATTATACACAAACATGTTTGGATTTGAAATATAAAGTGCAATATCTCATTGCTAATGATGGTAGGAATCCTTGGATTGCACCTAACAATAGGTATTTGGAAGTCTATAGTAATCTATTTTCCACTCATGCCAACAATATTGAGATAGAAGATACCATTACATTATCGATGGGACACATGAGGATAGTGATATTATGGCTGACCATCATGTTGAATCTTACAATACATAAAACCTACATATACTTGTGGATATAATTGAATCTAAGGTTACATCTCATTCTTCTCCACCTACTCTATTGATTACATTTTTCAATGAGGAGGTCCCATAAGATAACTACTATAATCAATTAATATAATTGGTATAATTTCAAAATTTTTCCACTACTCAGCTTCTTATTGATCTTGCATGCCAAGACAACATATGCACTAAAGAAGAATTAACCATATTAGATGTACCAATATTATGTGCATTCTAAGATTTAATTGAGGAAGACAAACAAAATGCTGATTAATACATTGGAATGCACCATTTTATAATTGAGAGTGGGTACTAAGGAACTACCCATTTTATGATATTTGAAAGACCATAGTTGCATCAAAATTGTAATAAGATTTTTGGCTCAAATTGTGTGTCAGTTTTTACATCAACGTTTCGGATCATAATCCATGATCCATACTCCACTCTTCTCTCTATCTGCATTGCATCCTGATGATGGATCATGTAGTATGATCCGAAACGTTGATGTAAAAACTGACACATAGTTTAAGCCATAAATCTTATTACCATAGTATCATGGACTGTGGAAACTTCATGCTTTTAATTACATCAAAATGTTAAATGTCTACATGAAAAAATACTTCAAAGTTGAAAGATCTCATTATAAGAATTTTTAACCATATATTGTATTTGCAATATTTTGGTGCCTATCCTTAAAAGAAGAGAGATTGAGATTTTAGTACCAGAAGACATGAGAAACATGGGATATTGGGAAAGAGTGCATCTGCAAGCCTAGTCTTGGTATGATCAATATCTAGAATAGGTTGTTTAAACTCCAAAATAATATTTATAGCGAGAGACATTACATAGGTACTCAAAGACTGGCTGCTGGGGCTCACTACCTCTGCAATAACATTCCCTTCCTTAATATCGTACTTGGAAGTTTTGAAGTCCATCTTGTACAAAACAATGCTCTTTTACAACACTATCTCTTCTTCTCTAAACAATTAAGAATGTTGTTGATTGGTTTAATTGTATAGGCCCACACATTTTATAGAGTTCCTTTTCCTTTATTAACCAGTGCAGAAATGGGCCAAGTTATTTAGTGGTTGGTAGGGACATACATTCATAGATTTTTTATACATGTATTTTCATAATATTGTATATTTAATAAATATATGCTTGATACATTAATAAAATATTTCTTTATCATTTTGTAAACATGTTAAATATTGATAGCAACTTTCATTTTATTATCTATAATTAATAATGTTGTTGATTGTTTTAAATGAATAGTTCCAAAACTCTATAGAAAATTAATAATATTGTTGATTGCTTTAAATGTATAGCTCATAAACTATTATTATCAATATATAACATATATTTCATTTTTCTTTATTAAGAAATATAGAATAATGTTGTCAATTGTTTTAAATGTATAGCTCTTAAAGTCTTATTGTTAACACATAACATATATTTGTTAGTGTAACAAGTGCCACGCAGTGGCTAGTACTTGTCTTTATAGTATTTTAAATTTAATAAAAATAAAAATAAATGTAAGTTTTTTTAATGTGAATAAAATTAAATGCTATTTTTGTTATTATAGTATTAACATAAATTTTAAAATTATATAAATAATTAATCATTATACTATATATGAATGGTTTAGTGTTTATGGTTTAGATTTTATAGTTCAGGGTTTAGGGTTTACAAAACTTAGGGTGAAGTTTTGGTGCCCCTTGGAATATAATGAACTTGCAAGTTAGTGAAGAACATTTTCTTGTGGAATAGTTGATTGAGATCTACTCTTGTTTCAACTGACCAACCTACATCATGAAATCTCATTCATATTATAATCTTGCACAATCTTATTATTGTTAAATTTGGTTGCCTTTGGAAACTTCACGAAATTTTAAGAACTTCTTTGATCCCCTTAAGAAATGTCATATTGAGACCCCTTAAGAAATTGATTTACGATTTAGGGTGATAGGATGGCTTAAGAGGATCTAGATGTCTAGTGAGATCCAAATTTAGTCATACTGTGACCTCATTGGTTCATAGCTCTGGGTCAAAAGTGTTTGCCCCTCTAATAATTTTTTTTTTGAAGTTAAAAATGAATCAATCTATACATATCACAAAAGTAACATACATCTATCAAAACAAGTAAAAATTTCCTCCTACATTAGAGGATATCAAAATAAATATGAAATATTTTAATAATTATACTTGTAATCACTTATTAATAAGTTATATCATACATAATTTTAATCACATAATAAAGGAATAAATATACATATGTAGAAGATACAAAAATAAAAAGAGGCTACTCACATGGATCTTGATCCTTCTAGGAAGTGCCTAGATTGGTGTATTTCGTGTAGGACTCTATGTAGGTGTTGGGACCTTCACCTCTCTCCTTGTATATTTCCAACAATCCCACTCACTCCCTCTATAGAATTATTTCCTTTGTTATTAGAGTTCTTTTAATCTTCTAAATTGACCTCTTATTTATAGGAGCATAATATGAATCCTCCCCCTCTCTCTATTGTAATAATAGCCTAGTTCCTCCAACCTATCATCATGTACCTCCTCCATTTCCCATGTAATAGGTGTACCTTAGGTGTTAAATGGTTCCATCTTGGTCTCCTTATTGATGCATTTCTATCCTTCCACATAAATCTATATAGTACTATCAAAATATAGGTAATTTTATGGTTATTGAATCTCCCTTAATTGCTAAAGAATCCATTATGCTTGAGGATGGGTGGATTATTATCTAGGATCACATCTTAAAAATAATATAGAGGTCGTGGTATGTGTTTCTTAATACATATATTCCCATACAAACCTCTTTCCATGTATTATCAACTCTCCTATATAATAGACACCTTAGTATTTAAATTTCATATGATATATACCCAAGTGCTTCCAATTGGAATTGCTATAATTATACTTTTATGGTATTCTAGATATTCATAATAGTTTGCATAAATCTACCAAATAGATCCATTCTTGACATTGAACCTACATAATTTTAGGTATGTCCAATGAAAGAAACTTTACCCATATCACTCTCACTCACGCTCTCCTATCTTGTGGATATAATTGAATAAAGTTTTCTTCCAATGATTTAGATCCCTATTGATCATGTCTAAGTGTCATAGAGAGTGATCATCCACTCTTCATAAACTTGTAGAAACCAAAAGGTTTCATATTATGTGTTCAAATAAGTGAAAACATTACAAAAAGCTCTACTGGATGGTGACAACAGAGGGTGTTAGAAACCAAGATCTGAAATGCAAACTAGAAAATAACCTTCCATAAAGAGAAAAACAAAAAAAGTAGAGAGATTGCATAAAGATGTGCAAATATTATTATTCAGGAATTCATAATTACATGAGATGATTTGCTTTATAAAAGCAAAGTATGCATAACCCTAATCTTATCTCGAGCAACAAGATAGCTCAACAAGATAAGGATGACAATAATTAACCTATGAACTAAAATATTACCTTAGTAAAGTTATGCAAGTGCAATTAAATATTAATTACACTAACAGAGGGTTTTTTAAGGAAACCAAATTTCATTATAAGGTCCTAAGACAAAATTCAAATGCTTTAGTGTTGAGGGTTTAGATTTTACAGTTCATGGTTTAGGGTTTAGCAAACTTAGGGTGAAGTTTGGGTGGCCCTTGGAATAATTTAGAATTGCAAGTTAGTGCCAATTGGAATCGATTGTACGTGCTTGGATTTATGAATTTGCTAACTAAATTTTCTAACAAACATTGATAAACTTTATGAATTTTAACTATTCTTTAACATATTGTTTTCTAATCTAATTATAATTTAACATTGAAACTAAAGTTTAACATATTGTTTTATCCATACAATGCAAATAAAATTTAAAACATTTAAGCAATGCAAATGAATTTTCTTGAGCTCAAAATTACCTAGTTTTCAAAATAAAAATGATTTGTTCGATTTCAATTTAGGGTTTTAACAATTTTTTTTGTTCCAATTCAATTTAGGGTTTCAATTTCTAAGCAATTAGGGTTTTTAATGCAATTTTTTGTTTGATTTGAATTTAGGTTTCAAAAGCTTGATTAGGGTTTCTAAATGCAATTTTTTATTTCATTTCAATTTCTAGGGTTTTGAAATGCAATTTTTTTGTTTCGTTTCAATTAGGGTTTTCAAATTCAATTTTTTTTGGTTTAATCGAACAATTTAGGTTTTAAAAGCTAAATTTTGTTTGTAGAACACAATTGAAGGTTCATTTTTTCATTTATTTTAAAAAATCTTCAGATTTCATTGCATTTTTTGATCTATTTCGACAATTACTCATTTCTAGTATAATAGGAAAAAAATGCTCAAAACGTGAAATAAATTAAAAAAAGAAGCTAAATTCACTTATTTTATTCACAATTTCAATAAGAAATGGAAAAATGCAAAAAAAGGGGCATGGGTGGGTACTTGGAGTTGTTTGTGGAGGTCGTTGTCGCCTTGTAATACCCCTGCGTTTTGTGTTCTGGCTGGACAGTGTGTCCTTGTCTGCTTTGATGTGTTTTATTTGGTTATTGAGATGTTGTATCATGTGTGTGCGATTTGATCGATAATTATAGAGCAATAGTTTATTGGTGTGATGTGATGTATCTTATCTAATGCTTTTTTTGACATGTTTTAAATTGGTGTAAGGATGATTTGTTATTGTAACATGTTATTGCGTGAGATATTTGTTTATGATGGAACTGTCAGTTTATGATGAGTGTATTGGTGAAGGGGATGGGATTGTATCACTCGCTTGCGAGCGCCCTACGATTCTGAGATTTCCCCCTTCACGATGTGTTTTATTATATCATATATATGCATGTTCGATATGCTCTTTGTTCACAGGTTGATAGGTACAAGACATCGACTCCACCTGATTTCATAGGTTGAGCGTGTCCATTGACCAACGGTAATCGATTGGGAGATAGTAGCTAGGTTTTTTGTGCCAAGTCGTCACCCTAGTCATAGTTTGTCGTCAGGTTTGGTGGCTTTGATTTGGTTCTTTCCTCCCTGGTTAGCTATTTCAATTCATATTTTAAAGGCTATTAAATGGTGGGTATGGTTAAAGTGATGATTTAACATATCTAGTTTCAATGTTGAATATTATTTTATTTCATTGATTATTTTGGTTTAATTAATAAAATCATTTTTAGTTTATTGGTTAACTACCTAGCCAATGGTCATAAATTAAATGAAATAGTTATTTGGCCATTATTGTATATTTAGATTTAAATTTATAAGGAAAATGGAAATCATGTTAGATATTTAAGTTAAATTTAAAGATAAAAATAGAAATGTGGTTAAATTTCACTTTTTGAAATTGTGGATAAAATGTATTCTTTGCAACTTTGAGATTTTTGGTTTTTAAATAAAAACATGAAATTTTGAAATGCATGAAATAGAAATTTTGAAAGCAAATTGTTTTAAAATTTAAAAATAGAAAATATCCTCCAAAAGCCCAATAAATTTAGTGGGTGGGATATTTTAGGGGTTTGACCAAATTTGGGGAAGCTCTTGGTAAAGAAATGAAAATTTATTTGTTTTTAGATCTTTGATTTTTGTGGAGAGTTTTGTTTTGCTGTGGCTGATTTTGGAGTTGAAGAGGAGATTGTAATCACCATTGTTGAAGCCTTCAAGCTTGGGGAGAAAACACCAGGTTCATCTTCATTTCTTGTTTCCCTTTTAAAATAATTTTCAAATTTCTTGTTTGCTGTTTGAAAACTCTTTGAATGATATTTAGATTCAATAAAAATCCATGTGAAATGGTTTCAAAACTTGCAATTTGTTAGATTTGGAAAGAAAAACCAAAACAAGAATTTGCACAATGAAATAGGAAGAAAACCCAAAAGAAAATCTCCATTTCAAACTGAATTTTTAAAACCCTTTGTGTTTGGACAAATTTATTTCTGTTCTTGCAAATTATGTTGATCATTTGCACAATATCACTATAAATGAAGATTATGGGTATATAAATTTATAAATATACCTATGTTTGATTTAATTTATGTTATATAATTTTATTTCTAGGAAATGAATAGGGTATGCCCTGCTCTTCCGTTTTTTGTTGAGAGTGGGTTTTTCTTTAAAAAAATCATTTTTGAAAAAACGAAATGAAATTAAAAAAAATTAAAAAAAAAATATTTATTTAGGGCATGGAGGGTAGGGCCAAAGCCCTGCACCCCCCACGCCGCCCGTATGGGAGGCGCTACTCCCATGCCACACCCCCCATGGGAGGCGCTGTGTGGAAGCAGCGACGCTGCCCACAAGCAGCAGCGCTGCCCACATAGCACCCCCCATATGGGGGAGGCTGCATGAGTAGCCAACCTCTCCCTTTTGGGAGGGGCCCGCAGCCCATTGCGCGGGCCTTTGTTTGTTTTTTTATTATTATTATAAAATTTGTTTTTTATAAAAAAATTATTTATTATTAATAATAAATATATATATAATATAATTATATATAATAATTATATATTATATATAATATATATATTATATATATAATATATATATATATATATATTATATATATATTATATATATATATATATTATATATAATATATATATATTATATATAATATATATATATATTATATGTATACATACTTTTATTAATATTTAAATAATTTGTTTTGTAATATTTATTTTATATATATATTTTATATATACTTATGTATATATGTATAATATGTATTGTGTATATGTATATATATATATATATATATATTTATATATATATATATATATACTTATGTATATATATATATACATATATATATATATATATATAATGTATATATATTTTATGTATTTTTAAATAAATTATTTGGTTGAGTCTAAATTGGTTATAATTAAATGAGAATTATATATTTAATATATATGAGTATCCAAGTACAGTTAAATTTAAGTGGAGCATGTATAATTGTAGTTGAAATAAAGATTGATTTATTTTAATCAAATGGTTTATTTATCAAGTTGTTTAGATTATTGATTATGATCGAGAAACTTAGAGTTAAATTATTGTTTCTTTAAATACTTCAATGTCGTGAAATGATTTGAGTATATTTAATTGGATAAATGCAAGTAATGGAAACTAAGATCGACTGGATTTAGGAAATCCTAACCTTTATTTAAATTGCCTGAAGTGCTTTCTAGCGATGTTTTGTTCATGCCCAACATTGTGCAAATAGAGTAAATGTTCTGAAGTCTTCCAGATAAGGTTTTATTTATTTGTTAAGGGTTAGGGTTGTGATTGAAATGAATATGGTTAATGTGTTTTCAACGCCCTGGTTGATTTGATGGAATCTTAAAGTTCTTGTAAAGGATTTGTTAAATGTCAGGATTATGTACGTGGTTAAGTTATATGGATTATAATTAGAGCAAAATTGATGATATTAAATATGTATAAAGAAAAGGGTTATTTTATTACAATGTTGTTATAATGGGTAGAATGTTATTTAAAAGTTCTTGTATTCCATTGCCTTAAATGGTGAATGGGGAATGTTGTTTGCGTTCTAGATTGCAAGGAATAGATAAGGTTATAAAAAAAATTATATTGTTTAGAACTTATATGAATAGTTAAAAGATTAAGTATATGAGGTAAATATGGACTTTGGTTCCTGTTTATGAGAAAAGATCGTTATGTCGAAAGACATCTTTAGTTTTAAAGAACGTGTATTTATATGATTGTTGATTTAAGCGAATTCTTGTTGGTATTGTATGGGAAATATTGTTATGATTGTAAATTTATGAGTGTACTTTGGTAGTTTTGAGTTTTGTTTCCAGAGGCTAGGGAACTCGTTGATTGAGTTGTTTATTCTATTTGGAGTTGCTTGTTATGTAAGTCTTCCAAAAGGGGTTCAACTTTTGGGGTTGCGTTACTATGTTAGTCAACCGTTGTATTGCCTTGGGTAGGGCGTCTGGTTGTATCCTGTGGTTTTACCCAGTTTTGACGAATGGGGATGGTTTGTGCCTCCTTTGTATTAGGAGTGGTTTATGTGGTTTGTGCCTCCTTTGGAAGGAGTGGAGTATGTCTTTGGTTGCCTCCAGTGTTTGGAGAGAGTTTTGACTTTTGTTGCCTCCTGTGTTGGAGTGGATTTTCATTTTATGTTCCTCCTAGAGTTGGAGCGATTGTTTATCTTGTTTGTATGCCCTTTGGCATCCTTGGTGATTGGTTTCATGTTGGTTTGTTGTCAAGTAGAAGAGTGGCTTCTGTTAGGGGCCAAAGCCCAAAGAGGTAAACTGGGAAACCTTCAGAAGTGGTTTAATCAAGTGATAACTAAATTAATGTACTTAGAAGTTAGGTAGTATTTCACACTAATCAAGATAATTGAGCCTCGCTCATGGACGCAAGGGCTTGTATAGACTTGGGATGAGACGAGAAGGCCTAGAATGGCAAGGTCATCTATCTTGTCTTTACAAGAGGTATTTGATTCCGCATGAGTGAGTATGGGTGCCAGGATTTGGTAGAGGCCACTAGGATAACCCATAGTGGGGGCCGGAGCCTAGGAAGATTCCCAGAGGAGATCCCATGATGAGCTATGTGATGACACTCTTTCTACAACAACGGTTGGTATTTGGTTTTTTGTGTATGGTCTTCTTATCTTACTCGATCTGTTTTATTTCTGGAAGCAATGTGACTTATGTCAGTGATGTTAGAGTTGTTCTTGTGTTATTCTTATGGTTGTTTGGTTCACGTGTTTGGTTATGTCAGTGTGAGTTAGCCTGTGTCTAGGAGTGGATGGTCTTGTATAGGAATTCCTTGTTACTATCTCCTAGCACGGGGGGTGAGCCTTCAGGTATCACATGGTTGGGTGGAACGTGCATCTTAATCTGTTGGGTTGGCCTTTTGTTTGTGTTGATGAGATATCTAGTTGGAGAGCTCGTGGGTTCATGTTCTTCCATGCTTTAATTCTTTCAGTCATTATTGTAATTTATTACCCCTCTTTGTATCGAGGTGGAAGATGTAATTCGTAACCTTGTTTATTGGATTTACCTCATTCGGGGAATGAGTGTTGTAATCATATTGTAATTCATTTTATTGGAATCATGTGGTATCTTTTATGCCTTTGTTGTAATTTTATCATGTATGGAATGTATGAGTATTTAATTTGTTAAGTAATTAAATGTTATGTTTTTAATTCATGTTTCTTGATTGGGTTTTAAGTAATCTCAGTCTCGTAACCTTAGAGGTTGTTGGCAATGGATAGTGATCTTGCATGTTATTTGCACTTAAACAAAAAAAAATAGTGCGTTTGAGTAGTAAATTGCAAGTTCCTCTAGGGTCATGTGGCGGGGCGTTACACGCCTGTACTCGGGATCCCGTCCGTTGCAAAATAAACTTTGTTCATTTTTTTAAAAATAAATAGCATTAGAAAATGGGGTCCCCATTTTTATAAATCAAGATCCCGTTTCGTAGTAATCGGGATCTCGTTCCTTGTCCATCGGTTCAATATCCTTTAGAAAATGAGATCCCGATTTATAAAAAGCGGGATCCCGTTTTGTATTTAGGCTTGGGATCCTGAAGCTAAATGGGATCCCAATTTTTAAAAATCAGGATCTCGTTTATTAAAATCGGGATCCTATTTTTGCAATGCCGATTTCAATTTTTTGGCTAAGGAAAAAAATTCCACGTTTCGTGGACTCAAGTTTGTGCACTTACCCTATCTCATGATATGAAATCTTACATAGCTAATTGCTTGTTCTTGCTGGACAAGACTATGTGTTGCGCCATTTAAGAGTGCATACAAAACCTATCTGGTGTTAAAGAATCCCCCTCTCAAAATCTCGCATCATTCTGTGCCTAGATGTGAAGCAATTTGGTGATGTATGGAATGGTTTGCTTTGTTTTGGTTAATTCTTGAGGCATGCATGGATAATACTTGAGAGAAACTTTACTTTTCAGTACTTTTGATGCTTTATTTTAGAATAGATGTTTAAATTTTAGAAAATGTTTCAAAAAAGAGATGAATAAATGGAAATTTTATTGTAAATCTTTCAATTCCATTATATTGTTGAATGCTTAAAGCTAAATTTACTTAAATGAAAGCATGTTATTTGAAGTTCATGAAATGTTATTGCAAATCTTTCGATTTCATGAAATTGTTAAATGACTGGACTGAGATTATCTTTTACCTATTGTAATGCCCCGCCACACAACCCTAGAGGAAGTTGCAATTCACTAATTAAATGCACCAATTTTTTTTTTAAGCACAAATAACATGTAAGATGGATACACATTGCCAACAACCTCTAAGGCCACGAGACAAAGATTACTTAAAAACCCAAACAACAACAAACATCAAATGAAACCAACACATTTAATTCCATAAGGAATTAAGATCACATACATTTCATACATGATAAATTACAACAAAGTGTAAGAAATACCAAATGATTCCAATAACAACATTTAAACAATAAGATTACAACTCTCATTCCCCGAATGAGATAAATCCAATAAGCATGATTACAAATTACCATTTCCACCTCGATAACAAATGAGGGGTAAAAGAATACAAGATCAACTGAAAAGAATGAAGCCAGAATAGCAACTGGATCCAATGAGCTCTCCAACATGAAAGTCTCATCCACACGAGCAAGAGCAAAAACCCAATAGAGTAAGGTGCACGTTCCACCCAACCAAGTGATACCTGCAGGCTCACCCCCCATGCTAGGAGATAGTAACAAGGATTTCTAGACAAGACCATCTACCTCTAGATACGACTAATACATATATGTTATAATCTATATATTTTAAGAATTATTTTGTCTGAATCTATAAAGAAACAGTTTTCTCAGTTGTTTGTAAGATTAATAATTTTAGAGAAGTGCATATACACAAAAATATATGTATAAATATAAATATTCATATACACAACAATGATATTATGTTATGTGTTTATTTATTTATTTTTATTCTGCTTATAAGCTCTTCTGTTGAGGTTTTCTGGAATATATATATATATATATATATATATATATATATATATTGATATATATTGTGTTTACATTTAAATTTTATATCAAATTGTGTGTGGAAATCGATAAAATTGAGGCCGAATTTGCATCCATTAGTCAGACGTTCTATATATTTTTTTAAAAAAAAACATATAAAAAGAAAATTTGAAACGAAATCATTTCAGACTTATTTATTTTAAGGAAATTTTTATTTATTAAATTTATTAGGGAGGGTTGAAGGGACGGCCGAAGCCGTACCCTTCTCCCCATACCCCTACTGTGGCATACTGCTGTGCGCAGTAGTCAATAAGACTGCTACGGGCAGTACATAGGGCCGACGGCCTGGGGATTCATATTGTTAGTTTTTGTTTTTATATATATATGTGTGTGTGTGAGGGGGGGATTTTATTTAATATCTTCTTTAATTTTTATATATATATATATAGTGTATTTGATTTAATATTTTAATAAATGGTTATATATATATGGCATAAGTTTATCTTTTATTATGTTGAATAAACAATTTCAAACATAAATTAGCCTTATCCCTGGTTGCATATGTACTTAGACTCATATAGAGATGGATATATTTTCTTGAATTTGGAAATTTGAACTTTAATTTGTTTGTAATGATCAAAAAATTGGGGAAATTAATTTAATTGATTAATTGGGATTGAATTAAATTTAATGGTGCAATCTTGCAAAATTAATTTGAGTTTTCTCTTTTCTGTTATGGTTATTGTTTAGTGTTGTCCATGTGGGAACCTTGTTGTCTTACAAACCCTTGTTCCAGAGGCATGTTTTATATCCTTGGATGTTATTCTTGTACTATTGTGATCAGAATGTTACATGATTTTTAAGCATTATTATTTGGAAGGGTTGTACGAGATTATGGTTATTGTGATTATGAGTTATCGCGAGAAGGGTTTTCCTCACATGTCTTGTTAAATGTGTTATATGCCTTATACTTGATGGTACAACCCTTGCCTAGTTTTGATTTATGTTAGGGGTCTTAGGGAGAGTGGCTCTTCGTGGGGGTCAGCGCCTTGAAAGGAGGAAGAGCATAGGATAACCCACGTAAGAGTAGTATAACAAGTGATAACCTAAAAATAGAATTTAGGGGGATGGGTAGTAAAACACACAAGATAATAAATATTGGATACCTCGTCTATGCATTAGGGTTATCATAGAATAATGATAGACTGAGAAGGCCGTGGCCGGCAAAGTCGTAATCTCGTCTTCATGAGAGGTTATCGGCTCCGCATGAGCTACCCTATGGTGCCGATGCCTCAAGTAGGAGGAAGGGCCAGGATATCCATAGATGGGCGCCGACGCTTCAAGTTGGAGGAAGGGCCAGGATAACCCATGAGAGCTATGCGATGACACTCTCCACTAGACACCCGTTTGCCTTGTTTTCTTATTGCCTCTGGGATTGTATTTTGAATGTTGTATCAGTTCTTCTGGAATTGTATTATGTTCATTGTTTCTGTTTCATTTGTAAATGTTTTAGGAATGTTCTTTTGTTACCTGGTTAATGGTTATTTCCTTGTTTTGATGTGATGAGATTTATGACTTTAAGTTATTTTGTTGACTCGTAAATGTTGTTGGTTATGTCATTGTAATCCTTGATGTTGTACTTGAGTTTTGTACTATATTGTTCTGTTGGAGTCATTTGGCATTCATGGTCGTGATCTCTTCCTTGTCATCTCTGAGCACGGGGGGTGAGTTATTTATAACTCACATGGTTGGGTGGAACGTGCTCCGCACCCGTTGGGTTCCCCATCAGCATTCTATCTTCTCAACATTCTTCAGTTGAAATTTGTACCAGTGGATCAGTTTGTACTTCATTCATTAATTGTACTATTTATGTATCCCACATGTATGGGAGATTTATTGTAACTCATTATTGAGAACATGTAATGTAATATTTAGAATCCTTTGTAACATTGTTGTAATAGATTCTTTATGATTGTAATATGTGATGTAGTGATACTTTCATTCTTGGTTCATGGATGTACTATTATTAATGGTTATTGTAATATTATTGGATAAGTTGTTTAATATTAACTTTTACTTTGTTATAGTTGTTTTGCGAAGTAACCTCGCATGCCCCAAAGGATTTAACGTTAAGATGAGTAATGTGCAATGTAAATGTATTTAATGTTTACTTGCATGTTTACTTTATGTTATTTAAAAAAAATATGTTTGCAATGTTTGTTCTCTATGGTTTGCATGACGAGCGTTACACAAATAATGTACAAATATTAATTATAACTTTTTAATTTTTTACAAGATATACTAATATTAACATTTATATTAATTATTGATTATAAAAATCAATATAAATATAATTATATTACATTTAAATATTATATTATTTTTCATTTATTTTGAATAAAATATATTTATTTTAAAACTAAGTGTTTAAAAAGGTGTTCAACAAAGTGTCATCATAAATTTGAATAATGTAAGTAATATATTTATGTATGTATTGCAATTTTACATATGCAGTTTTATAGTTGATGTGGATTTGATTGTCAATCATTTCTAACAAAAAATAGAATGATTCCTCATGTTGGCCACCTTAGTCCATAGATGATGGTAATTTCTTGGTTGTTTACTCACACACAACTTGTAAGCATATTAACTATCATTTTTTTTACTAATTTCACTTTCAAAATTGCTACCATCTACAATACAAAGAAGATACTATGAAACTAGTTGAAATAATTAACAAATATTTAATCTAATGAAAAACCTCAACTTTACACTAGTCATAATTCTACCTAGTATGAATTAGTCAAGGTCAATCCTAACAACTACAATATTCATCAACCTAGTAAAATCATGATACATTTGACTTGCAAGAAGTTATTGATCTTAAACTATTACCTAACCTACTATTCAATCATGACCATGACTCATCTATCAACTAGATAAAAATACTATTAGTATAATACTACACAAAAAAGCATGAGAAAATTGAAATGAAAAGCCATGCTCATTTGACACCAACATCTTATTGGGATACACCAACTAGAAAAGTTTACCAAATATTTTATTCTATTACCAAGGTTCACTCCTACTCCCTAACCATTGATAGGGTACTAGACTTGCCATAAGTCTAATACCAACACTACATTATTAGACCTAACACAAGTTTGATACCAACACTATAGTATTAGACCTTGTATAAGTTTGATGCTTAGTATTAGACTCCTCAAAATTTTGATACCCACACTATGGAATTAGACCTAACAAACTTTTTATTCCTAATTATGCTTAGTACAAATAAAACTTGAAGTAAACCTCGACAAAAAACAACAATAATCTTACAACAAACTATTCATATTTTGTCCCTGAAATAGTATGTCATAACTCATTGTCTAGCCAACAAATATTATTATAATAATACTACAAAGGAAAATACTTTCCATCATGTGATACTTGTTATATATAGACATATATCTTTAATACACATATATTTAAAGTTTATTATTCTTACTTATCCTAAATTTGAAATCCATGTTCATTTATATATTATTCTACTTAATAAGTATATGACTCACAAAGAAAGATTTTATACTATTCAATCCCAACCCTAAGATCCTTCAAGCGCCACAAAGGTCTTCAAATAACATTAAGGTACATAAAAAAGAGTTTAAATCCCCTAAGTTTCCCTACCCTTTACTCAGTGCATGCATCATTGCTTACTTTGCTAAAGAATACTCATTCAACCCCAATCACCACCAAGGAATACATAACCCTAATCCATAAATTGCTCTTTTTCCCTTTTCTTTTGTTATGGTTGTGTAGGAAAGATGGGTGGTGGCTAGTTCTTGGGAATGAGATTGTAGGTCACTGCAAGGGTTAGGATATTGATTCAAGCTCTATCTCACTTGCAAGCAACATACATAGATCTATAGTACCATGCATGACTATGGGGGAGACATCAAACACATATGAGAGTATGGTTTGGGTTTGTAATATTTTTTTTGAACTCTTACTTTTTTTTTTTTATATGCTCCTATTCTCTTCCCTACTGCAAGTCCCAAGGTTGACTCCCCTCTACCTCTTTTTGTTTTTTTACACTGTTACAAAGGATATTGTGATGTAGGTTGCAACTTAACCTAAGACCGGTTCTGCAAAAGACATAAAGATGTCAAAGGGGAAAATGGGATCATGGCTGCTCAAGTAAATTTTACACCTATTTCACTAGTTTTATTCATTTATTTTCCTTTGAGTGCTAATACCAGGTTGAACAGATTAAGCCACGAGATTTAGGGGAAATAGATTCCCATCTATAATTTTATGGAACCAATTCACAACATAATACTTAACATTAATGTTGGAAATAAAAAAAATAGAAGCACATAGAAATCAATTGATTTTCCTTCATTATCCTCCTTCCATTCAGTTCTACAATTGAAAATAAAATCCCTTTAACAATATTCCAAAAATGACCTTTTTTGGTAGATTTTACAAAATCCCGAATTTGCCATTTGTGGTAATTTTGCATGCTTATTTGCATGGCTACAAAAATTACTTTAAATTATTTAAAACTAACAAGAGTGAAACTATTTGTCAACTCAAAAATCTAATTAGAAGTAGGAATTCAAAAATAACTAAAAATTACAAATTGAGAAAGTCCTGAAAAACACTAAAAGTCTAATTTGAGGCCTCATATGAAGGAATTTGGCCCCAAAAAAGTATTCAGATGTGGTTCAATCAAATATATTTGATTGACATTGGATTATAATTTTTGAGATGCTTCTCCATGTAAAATTTCAGCCCAAATAGACTTCCAAGTCAAAAGTTATGACCTCTGAAAGTCCTTGCATCATATTTTCTTATTCCTCCCCCCCCCCGTTTTTTTTGTTTTAAGCAATCTTCATATATATCTATTATATTTATTACATTCCCTCTTCTTTTTTTGGGTAGATTAGTGGGTGTTGGAGGTGTGATGTAGGAAATGTAATCCTAGATGCAAAATATTCTTTTCAACCCATATTAATTAAATTCTAGATGTACAATCATTTAACTTAATTACATATGAAAATAATAGTAACCATAACAACATAATTTGTGTGGTGAAAACCATTTTGGGAGAAAAAAACACAATCCAAAAGCACAACCGTTTGTATTATTAGTAATATAAAAGAGGTTTCCATACAATCATAACTTGCTAAGATCATTCAAGAGTCTTTAATAACAACAATACTTCTAGAATTATTTTGGAAACATAGTAATACTCGTGAAATCATCAAACCTATACTCCTTTGAAAAATAAAAAGGTAATAAATAAATAATACAAAATAAGAGAAGATGGATACCTATAATTTCCACATGCAAAGAATCTAATTCTGGCATGATTTTATTGAGTCTCCTTGACATGCACAACACTTGCATGAATCCAATAACCTTGCATAAAGTTCAATGTCATAGGCAAGATCCACCTAGTTTTATTTTTCTATTTTAATATTGTCCTCCTCATGCATAGGACCCCTTAACATGCAATGTGCCTAAATGCATGAAAAAACCTTGGATGCATAGGTACCACCATCACATAAATTCCACCTATCATAGTTAACTATTCCACCATCATAATGTCATAATTAGCCCTATCATAAGATCTCATCATAATTTTTCATATTGATGTTACAACATGACAAATTTCCACCAATTTAGCCTCTAGTGGGGTCATCCAAGTGGGAATCCTACTTCCACAATTGCAACTTACATGTCATATATAGTCATCTCCATGTAGATCCCAGTTCAACCATTAGGTCCCAAAAAATGATATGACATTAGCTGGAAAATAAACTTAGGATGAAATAATTAAAATATAGGAATTGAAAAGGTTTAGACACCATAATCCCAATAAAGAAACCTATAAAAAATTCCCTCATTCATTTCCATTCACCTACAAATAATTCCAAACTTCATAGAATAAATCCATGATGCTCAAGCCTAGCCATAGTGGAGGAAACACATCAACATAGTGCACCATCATGGATTTGGGAAGTGTTAGCAAGAAACTATTATATGAAGAATTTGTGTGATATAATGAGGAACAAATATATTATTCTTGACAAGCTCAATACAAAAGTCAAAAGAAGGGAAAGTCATAGAATTATGCTATGAAGGAGCCCTATATTGCAATAGAAACCTGCCACTTATCACAATATTATATAACTTGACCCACTGCCACCTACATAAGGATAATAAGGAATATTATAAACCAATGACAAGGTGCCAACAATCCACCAACTATATATTCTTGGTAGGGTTTTCTCATAGTTTAAGTAGTTTTTGAAGATGCATGTCATCATAGTGCAAGAGCACAATGTTAAGAATATATGGATAGAAAAAAAATACACTATATAAGAACAAGCACATTGCAATTAGAACTTGACACATGGATAGAAAGTGAGGCCATCACATATATTAAGAACATAAGCTCTAAGGTATGCAAATTGGTTATATTAAGGAAAAGGATTTAACCAATAATACAAATAGGGGGTAGTAAGATAATGATATTAGAGACATTAGAAAAATAACTTAAGACATTTCCAAGGACTTAATAGGTCATTGATGTACTATAAATAGAGGGAGCACAAGCTTGAAATGAAGGTCAAGGGTTTTAGGTTTTTGAATAAATGTACAAGACATGAAAATTAAAACCCTAAAGACTTTGCAAGGCCTAATGGGAAGAATGTTGGTGTGCTCACAAAAAAGAATAATTTTTTTGAGAGAGATATTAGAGAGTTTGAGAGTTCCAAAATTACAAGAATAAGATCCTAATGAGAACCAAGAGAGTATAAAAGTGAAAATATATCTTAAAAATTGATAAGAAGACCAATGATAGATATTAGTGAGCTATTTAGATTCATCTTGTGCATATTGTATTGACCTAGGAAAATTATAAGTGGAAAAATGCTCAAAAATAGTCACCAAACAAGAAACTATCATGGGACATCCACCCATTATGCTAGAGTCTAAATAATTTGAGCTAAAAAATTATGAGACACTAATAAAATATAAGGATAACACAAAAGTGAAATGAAATTTGACAAAACGAGACCACAAGAAAGAAGAACTAAGAAGGTCTTTGGAGGTAAAAATGCTAAGACAAGGGCTAAAAGGAACCTAAGGAAATACTAAGTAATGGACACACAAGTGAGCACAAAATATAGTGTGAAATTGTAGGGGTATGAAATTTTTGACATTAAAATCTTATGAATCACAACGACATAATTTTTATATCAAACAAGATTTTGAATTTTTTGTAAGTGTTGCTCAATTGAAAATTTCAAATGTGTGCACATATAACAAAATTAAATATGAAATAATCTACTTTAAGATTATTTATCAGTCACATCCTAAGAATTGGAATACCATATGTACACTCCTATTGTGGGAATGGTGAAAACATGAATCCAAAAGGAATGTGCATAAATTTAATGGAGGAATAAATTTATTTTTCAAGGAAAGCCTTAAGAAAAATTATTAGAGATCTTCCTTTCACCCACATAATCAAAATTTCAACTTTTACCAAGATAAAATCTCACAAATAATTTATCAATCCATAAGAAACCACAAGAATTTTTTTTACAAATAAGAAAATACGAGGAAAATGAAGCCACAATTTATAATTTTTAAGAAATGAATTTAATTTTAATAATATTATATATGGGTATCTCTTGGTATTGGTACAAGAAAAATATTTAAGGCATTATATAGCCAATCAATATTCAATTAGTCATAGTTGACTTCACATTTATTATTTATTTATTGGTCTGATGAAACCTTACATAAACTATTTTTCAGTTTTCTAATTTGATTAGGATCATATGTGCATGCCCAAAATATTATTCTTGTTATCTAGGTGATATATAAATATTAATATAGAGCATTTAAAAAATTTCCTATCAAAAAATTCTCTACACCAATAAAATGTTGATTAGAGATTTTCATATAATAATATCATAAATCATGGATAGAGGCCTCCTTTATTTCTTGAAAAGCTTCCCTAAAAAGATTCAATACCATATCTATATTGATATAATCTTTTTGTGCTACCACTTGTACTGTAATTGTATCCATGTAGCTTATAATGAACACGGCAAGTGTCTGCATTCACAAATTCTCTATAGTTAGGAAATATATGTTAATCCTTATAATATCATAAAAAATATTAATTACTTATTTGATGTGTAAAAAGTGGAAGTTGTGTAGTTTTATACTCACTATTGGTCCTCCTGATACAAAGAAGGAAAACCGCTTTACTATATTTGCATCAATTGCTATCTTTTCCTTAGGACCAATCATATTTGATATTACCATTGTTGAACTTGCAACAATCTTGTATGCACATTTGGAAAGTGCCTATGATATCAACAATGAAAATGATAAGTTTTCTTGATAATATTTATGTATAATTTATACATATATGCATGAAAATATGTACATTTTGATGTTGATTTTATTCTTACCTTGGCTCCTCTGAATCTCCCTAGATAGCCCAACATTTTTGTAGTAGCAAATATTCCCAATGAAAATTTCTGCCTATCATATATACTCTTTGCCATTTTAACAAACTCTAAAGGATTCTCCATATTTTTTAAAGGTATTGGTACTTGTAACATTGCATAGTGATTTCCCCAAGGAATTTGAGTATTTGGTTTCATCATCTCTTCTAAATTCTATAAAAAAAATATTGTAGTTAGATATTATAAGAACTAAGGTATAATATTTATATTAAATTAAATTAAATTAAAGTATAATATATTAAACCTCTAGACCCGATTGTGTTCTCGTATTGATCATTGTAAGTGCAGTAGCTCTTTTATCCTTCATTTCTTTAATACCATTTATAATTGATCTCTTTTCATATGCATCTTCTAAACTTTGTTCTCCACCTGCATATATATTACATTGAAGATTAATTAAAATAGAAAATTTTAATTTTAATATGAAATACATCACCTAAAAATGATTTCAAAGAGAACTTGTTTCAAACAAGTGATAATTTTAGTTATTAGGAAAACATGATTTGTAAGATCTAATAGAAAATGTGAAGATAGAAAAGATAAATATAACATATATAAAGAAAAAAATTTCATAATTCAACATTTAAATATCAATAACTTGGGTTGTTAAATTAAATACCATATTCACTACACAAGTAAACAAAAACTAATTTATAATCTAAAAATTAAATTATTTAAAGAGTATGATATATTCAAAAAAATTCACACAAGGAAAATCTAAAATATTATAGTGGATTATATTTTAATTTATTTATAAAAAGGAAATGCAGTTAGCTCTTCATTTTAATGAGAAGATAATTTTAAATTTAAGACAATGATTTTTGTTAAGAGGTAAACGCTTTTGACCTGAAGTTATGAATGGTGAGGTCACAAATTGGGGACCTCATCCCTAATTTAAACATTCAACAATAACACCTTTGAACCTTGATGGCAAGAACAACACCACAACAACTTAACCATCACACTAAGACAATGAATTTTAAGAAATTATTATTTTTAATAAATATTTATATAAAAAGAAAAGAGAAAAGAAAATATTTATATATAAAAAAAAGAAAGAGTATCAATTTTCATTTATCTATACAAAATATTACTACATACATGCTTTCTTCCTAGACTAGATTACAAGAATGATTTTATCTCTTGCATGAAATTAGGGTCATGATCATGTCATCTACTTTAAAATATTTTTTCCTCCGATCTTAGTTGACCATGTTAGAAATTTAACTATTTTTTTTGGATAAATGCGTGCTACCAAAGGATTAGCACCCTTTTATTAATAAAAAAACGAGTATTGCAACTACTCAATAG
Organism: Sequoia sempervirens; assembly: GCA_007258455.2. NCBI lineage: Eukaryota > Viridiplantae > Streptophyta > Pinopsida > Cupressales > Cupressaceae > Sequoia > Sequoia sempervirens. The sequence goes on from VDFB02047230.1 coordinate 423,849,874, forward strand.
AGAACAAATTATAGTTTCCAAGCTTTCAACCCAATAAATAATCAGCTCATTCAATCTGCATAGTTGTAGGCCCTCCAACATGACATCTAGTTTAGCCACTTTTTTTATCCATCTGGTATCCTAACATATTTTCCTATATTAATTTCCTTTGATCATCCCAAATGATACATCCTGCTCTAGATCGCCTAGGATTGCCTCTAGAGATACCATCAATGTTCAATTTCAACCTCCCACTTGGCTGAGTGCTCCACCATGCCATTTTACGCTTCTCCCTCAAATCAAGTGCAAATTTGAAGAAAGAGGGGAATTTTAGGTCATACCTTATTTTCATCAATGCTTTATCCCTTTGTGTAAAGCTTGGTTTTATTTTTTCCTTTGCACGTACATTCATCCGTTCTACTATATTCTTTTCTATCATGGAAATCACTTCATCCATGCCCTTATCATTGTTGTTGAAGAGCCTCCTATTTTACTCTTTCCACACATTCCAGATTAAGATTATCGGGTAAGCAATCCAAATCTTGCTCCAGAAGGCACTAATACCAATCCTCGGCTAGCTATTTAAAAAACCTAGAACGTTATTTTTTCTTGGCCCACTCCACCCAAGCTTGAATAATAGCCAAAACAATTGATTTTAAAATTTCGTAAAAGCTGGTGCGAAGTCGTTTTGCAGGATCATTCTTAACTTTATATCATCTAATGTGGCCAATTTTTATGCCCAAACTTTTTATCGTTTGTGAGACTATAAATTTCTAAGTTTCTAGCCGACAATTCACAAACAATGTTAAATTTTGATTTTCACGCATCTGAAGTAAAAACAGTTTCTGGGTTTTATTCAGCATTGATCATACATCAGACTATCCAAATTTTGCCAGAAAAAAAAGAGTTTTCAGTTAAAAGATATAATTTTTTTCCTCTTTTGTCTTATAGTTGCATTGTAAAGACTTAAGGTTAAAATATAAGTTCCATAAAGTTAAAATTTTTGTGTGGGCGTTTTGAAAAAAGGTTAGCGGCATCCTTACGTGGTTTTAAAACCACTGGGAACTCCCGCAATGGTTATGGGAACCACATAAAAGCCCGAAATTCGCCTCACCGTGAAAGACAATGCCAAAATGCAAACTTCAGTTTACATGTATAAAAGAGTCACGTGAATATTGTCGGCATTTAGAAAGATTTTGAGAACCATTATTGACTAAAATTAAAGGAAGGTAAGTTTAACTAAGGAGAAAACGGCTAAGTATAGTAATGAATGTTCTCAAAATGGAGATAACATGGGCTAGTCCAATTGTTATTACATTGGTTACCCAAAATTGGAAGACAATCATAAACACATTCTTGTATCTCTATTTGGATTCGGTGTAGATATTATTAAAAGTAGATGCTCAAACATCTCCCCAGAATCCTCCATCGAGATGGGAATAGCACTGCGCTTAGAAGCCATGAGTTTTCGCATGCTGATGAAATCTGCATTTGATGCCCTGAGAAAAGCTACAGTTTCAGAAAATAAGCATAATGTCAAGATCGAACATTTATATGTCAACCACATAAAGAGATTGAACTTCTCTTTCTACAGGTCGTGATCCCACTGGTGTCGATCCTAAATGACTTTAGAATTCTCATTTATGGCACAGCCACTTATAGCCCTGCTAAATTTTAGCACTGTTAATTTTTTTTATGGAGGTCATCCACAAATTATTTGTAACTATTGAATATGGGAACATGAGCCTTCTTATACTGAACCTCTTCGACTAAGAACATAATCAGAATCAGATTCTGAACTTTGAATATCGTGCTAATACATTCACTGCTCTATTCAAATTGAGGAGGCGCTTGAGGGGTTTGCACTTCAAATGAGGCTGGCAGACATTGGATGTCTTCTTATCATCGCCCCATATTATTTGTGGACAAATAATTCGTGCAGTTTGCCTATACTACCAGAGCACATCATGAGAGATTAAATGCTCAGATATCATCCTAAGTCCCTTGTTTGTGCACAATTTCATGAAGCACTAAATCATCTAGTTGCAATTCATGCATACAATGGCCCGGCTTAAAAGATCACACACTAAGCTTTGACCGCTTAGGTGTGCATGTGGGACCCCCCTTAACATCCCGTTTCCCGTTCTGTTCAGTTGTGCTCCTCTACTCTGCACGGTAACCGTCACTACGACGGTTAAGTTTTCATTTTAATTTTGAATCTGCACTACGAAGGTTGTTTGGTAGATGGCAGTCAATTTAATTTTTTGAAACTAACTCCCGCCCACCCGCACATTGCTCAAATTCCCGCGCTGCAAAAAAACAGGTCTCCAAGCTCTAGTCGAACTATTTACATTTGCCAACGTAGTCCCAGCCGGTGCCAAAATGGGAGCTTTGGAACAGGGAATCCGTTATAGCACGGGGGGTTTAGGAAATTTGTCAGATGGTGTAGTTGGAAATGCTCTGGTAGACATGTATGAAAAATGTAGAAGCGAAGATAGGTACGTGAATTGTTTGGATGAATGCCTAAAATATGTGGTCTTATGGAATGCTACGATTGCAGGATATGCACAAAACGGTTTCTTGAAAAGGTTTTAGAAACTTTCAAGCAAATGCAATGGCAGGTGTAAAGCCAGAATCCTCAACCTTGCCAGCACCCTCCCTACCGAAATGGGAGCTTTGGAACTGGCTATGCACACCCATCGTAGGATTAAGGATGGATGAATTTTGTCAGATGTTGTAGTTGCAATTGTCCTGGTAGACATGTATGCAGAATGTGGAAGCACAGACAAACAATGCGAACTGTTTGATAGAACACCTCAAAGAAATGTGTTTTCACAGAATACCCTAATTGCAGGATATTCATAAAATGGATTTGTTGAAAAGGCTTTTTAAACTTTCAAGCAATTGCAATTGGCGACTGTAAAGCCAGACTCTACAACTTTTGCCAGCGTCCTCGCTGCCTGTGTCGAATGGAGGCTTAGGAACAGGGCATGGACATACACAAAGCATAAAGGATAGAAGGATTTTGTGAGATGTTGTACTTGCAACTGCTCTGGTAGATACCCTAAACTTTATCATTAAGATGTCGTTTAAACCTATTCTTGGTGCCTGCAGATCACATGTGGATATAGGTTTAGGAGTATTTACAGTGACCTTGCTTTTTTATTTGGATCCTAAAAATGGTGTTACTTATTTTCTTTTCTCAAACATCTATGTCGGCATGGGCAGGTGGTGTGAGGTTCAAATGGTAAGGAGATTGATAAATGATAAAGAATTAAAGAGATCCCTGGATGTAGCTGGATTGAAGGTCATAAAATAGTGTGTGCTTTTTTTAGGGGATAGATCGCATCCACAAATACATGAGAACTATGCAAAGTTGGAGAAATTGGCTTGGGAGATGAAGGCAGCAGGGCATTCTCCATATTCAAGATATTTACTTAGTGATGTGGAAAAGGAAGGAAAAGAATTATTCTTTGTCATTATAGTGAAAAGTTGGCAATTGCTTTTGGTTTGTTAGATACATTCTTAGAATCTTCGGTATGTGTTGATTGTCACACGATAACAAAATTTATCTCCAATATTGTTGCTTGAGAAATTGTTGTGAGAGATTGTAACTATTTCTATTATTTTAAATAGCCAAAATGTTCTCGTGGATATTATTGGTGACGCTAATTGAAGTGATTTGAAAAATAGGTTGCGCTATAATAATGTGCACCATATCACACCTCTACTAATAAGGAAGGATCAAGGGTTTATTTTTCAGTTTCTAAAAGTTAAAAAGTTGGTTTTGTTTTGGTTTTGAAATTTTGACAATCTAGACTAGATGATGTTGGCTTCATAAAATTAGAGGCATAGAGTGCAAATACACTATTAGGTATTTGCCAAAGACTTATTTTATGATAACATGGACATTTAGTTGAATTGTTTTCACAAACCCACCCTAGGTAATTATTGATTTCATTTTCTCTTTTTCTAAGTTTCTACATGGCCTTTTTCTTTTTTTCCCTTTGTATAATTTTTCCAATTTCTCTTTTGTCAATGAGGATTCTCCTATTCTACATTTTTTTTTTCTATATTAGATTCTTACATTGTCTAACATTTTCTCATCTATTTTAGTTATTCATTACTACTTTAGCATCATAGGTTATATTTAGACTAGACAAATTTTCACTTTTCGATCATGGTGCCAACACATCCTTATAGAACTCTTAAATTTGGTACAACTAGAAATATCAAATGATTTATCACCACAAAATCACATAGAATTTCCTCCTTTTTTTTCTTTTTCATTCATTGGCATAATGTCCTAGTTTACGTTACTTACAACATTTTGAACTTTTGGTACTTTCTCTTTCTTTGACATACCTCTATCATTATTGTGGTAGCCTCCCCTACTACTTCCTTCTCAATATTTATCATGGTTTAACACATGGAGGGTCTTGCATCTTGAATTGGTGGTACCACATAGTCTATATTGTTAAGTGGTCTTATACTTTCTCTCAATCGATGTTCTCACTATACATGTGCCAAATAAATATTCAATTCTCTTATAGCTAAACCTTATGCTCTATCCATACCCATATCCAAAAAATGCTTCCCTAGTCAATCCATGAACCATTTCTTTATATTCATCTTCTTCATGAAGTAACATTGGACACCTATTTGTGTTATGTTTGTACCGCTTTATATTTTATAGTATATACTTACTAACTTTTTAGGGGATTTCTCAAGTTCCCCTCTTGGCATGGTAGCCCTCCCGATGCCTTTGATTATCAAAAAATTATTCCTTAGATGTTCTTTCCTACTATAATTTTTAGACCAAATTTTACTTCTTCTAGGTGTGGAAAATGTCATAACCTTCTCACCTTTCATTAGAATTTCTTACTTCAGCACTACATTTTCCTAGTCTAATTTGAAATTATCAATTTCATCATTTCCTAATATATAATTCTTCCATATCTTTGACTAGGATTCTATTCTAGCGATCAATTAAATACTACATCCTTATACAAAGATGAAATCTTCTCATCTACTTTCTCTATTTAATGTGAGGGGCTAACCCTAAAATAAACCATCCAATTCATTGATTTTTTGTCCAGATTTCTTCTAGTTTTCTAATTGCACTTTTAAATCATTATTCATAATATTTTAATGATTCCTTTTAGTTTTTGTCATCTTCTATATTTTATTTATGTTTTTTTTCATGCCCTTAGGTGAATAGAATTTTGTCAAAAATAAGTCACTCAATTATTTCCATGTTATATCATGCTCAAGGTATTCTTTAATACACCATCTCAGGGCCTCATCATTGAGGGTCTCCACAAAATCATATAATTGGGTCTATTCATAATTAATGCCAACCCCACTCAAATGGAAATCTAGGGTAAAGAGATGTTCACTAGCATCCTTGGTGTATTTACCAAAAAAGGGAGCTTAAGATCATATGTCCATCCATATTTGGAGGATGCAAACATGTTCTTGATTTATTTTTCATGGTGAGGGATTATCCTTTCTCCCAATCTATTCTCTACTCTCAGGTCTTTTTCTCTCTCTTTATCATGGGTTCTTTTTCTATTTTCACTCCTTTTCTACTTGACCAAAGTACTTTCTCTACCATTATCTCTAGGCAATTGAACATCTAAGAATACATTTTGTAATTTATCTATCATAAATATCATACACAATTGCTTCTTGATCTTGCTTTCTCTAACCTAATTAAGGATTCACTACTTATATATGGACTCTTTAGAAACTCTGCTTGATTTTGATAAAATGGGAGGTGACTCTTTGTCCACAAGGTTCATCTCCTCATAGTGTCTCTTTAGCTTGGGGAATGTGTTGGTTGATAACACACCATTAGTAATTGATTTATCTTTAATTTTCTTTGAGTTTTTTTCTTCCTCTACCTTGGAATTTCTTGCATCTTTCATCTCCAAAGTTTCCTTGGAAAGCTCTAAATTTTAGGTGACTTATTTTATCCTATTGCTAATGTCTCTTCTTCTTCACCAAATAACAACTTCTCTACTTCCTCTTCTTCCCCATAGCAACCATAGTTACAGTATCCCTACAAATAAGGTCAAACTTCTCTAATTGAACATTGTTTCCTTATATTCTTTCAATTGCCTTATTATTTTAGCTAGATTTTTCTCTATAGTTCTACTTTAGGTTATAAACCACTTTATTGCTTTAATATTCATGAATACCATGTTCATGAGGATATAACTATCTTGACTAGAGTTTTATTAGTTGCATCCCTCTTGATACACTCTTGATGCTTCTCATATGGCATAGTGTACACAATAAAGATGACATAATGTATGTGTAGAGAAGGGGATTCTCTACTCCCAAGTCTCTAGGACACATAAGATCCTAAAGGGATCAAATTTACCTTAACTACCTCAACACTACCTTCACTTTAAATGAAAGGAGCAAGATGAAAGAGATTGCGAAAATGTATTAAAAGAAGTGCTTCGAGAATGATAAGGTCAACTTCGATGACTGAAAGAGGAGACCAATGAGATTTATGAGATAGAAGGAGAAGCTCTCAGGCAAAAGATAACAACATGGGAGCGAGACCTCAGCGTGGCATGTTGTAGTCCCAAAGACGCATTGGCATCCTATATAGATAGAGCTATGAACCCTCAAACATAACTCAAAGGATCTACTTAACTACTCAGAATTTGAGGTTTGTTTAACCTACCAATTTAACATAAATCAAGAATGTAGGTAAATGGAAAAGAAGGAAAAATACCAACATACAAAAGGTCCTACACTTCAAATCCTCCCACAAAGCTCCACTCAAATAGCTTGCACACAAGGTGAATGAGGAAAATATTGGGCTATTTTGGGGCTTGCCTTAGTCAAACCCCCATTTTGGTGTTCCCACCTCCACGGACATCTAGATAGATAGAGAGAATAATAGACACAAATACAAATAGGAACAAGGGTGATAAAACCAAACTCTGCTATTGAGGAGAACTCGTATCACAAAATAAACACCAAAATGATAAAAGAAAAACCTGCTACAAAGGAGAAATTGTATCACAAAATATTGACATAATAGATATTATGCTAGAAAATAGACAAGAAGCAAGAGAGCATTACCAATAGTTTATGGCTCCCTCTTGGCTTGATAGACGTGACATTGAGTGCTTGCAAAAAGATTTGGCTATTGATGAGACTTCAATCCAATAGATCCTTTTTGTAGAAACACAATGTAGAAGAGAAGAGCATGAAGAGAGAAATTTGGAGAGAGTTCAAGTGAGAAGTCTTGCAAATGAGAGTGAAAGAATGAGTTTTGTGTATCTACATGGGTGAGAAGAGCCATTACGAGCTCAAAATCCTGCCATGACAACACGTGTCACAGACCAAGACTTCCAAGATTCCTTGTTTGAATTCTCAAAAGTATGAGGATGCTAGCACACTGCGTGGACATCCGCACACCATGCAAGCGTCCAACTCATCATTTCATGAGAAACGAGGTGGCAGACCACGACCGCTTCGTCATTGTCCTTATGGATTTGAAATCACAAAATTTTGACTCATAAGATTCTTGTCATATATGTGGCTAGGCACCATAAATGCAAGGGTAAAATGCGCAAATGTGAAATTACCATGGGGTGCAATTTTATGACATTACAATATGCAATAAAATAATTACACAGTGTATGCGATAAAAGAATTGTTTCAATGTTGTCATTATATGCTAATGTGGAATTCCTTCCCATCCTTTATGAGGGAATTTATTGATGATTAATATTATCTACATATCTAGTTCTAATGGTTGTGTGACATCCCACCTCTTTGGTTGCAAGAACTCAACCCTCATGGTTAGTTTCTCCAAAATACTTATGTTATAATTACCATAATTCATCATAATGTGATCATATTTCAGAAAGAATCATCTTAAGATGCAAAAATTTATCAAACCATCATTTATCAAGTTTTAATGATTTATACTTTAAATATTAGTCACAAAGTTATAGGAATGTATTGGAAATGTTTCAAAGAGCAAGAAATAAGAATAATTAACAGGAACAAATATTGAACTCATTAGATTGCATCTAATAGACCTTGCACTTGATAACACATTGAGGCACATTTTATATATTTTCAATGCTTTTCTTTACAAGTCTTATTCATAAACCATATTTCTATGATCACTTTCCTAGTTCATGGTTCATTTAAGTGCTCAATCCAACATATTTTAAGTGTTGAAAGTGATTTGATAGAATTCATCAAATTATTTCTTTGATATGGACTTACTCTAGCTATTCTTTCCTTATGAATTGAATGGACAAGCGATGTGATCCTATTCAATTTTGAAACTCATCATATGCTACTTAAAATGCACATCTACACCTACTTCAAAAGATAATAATAGTATAGGATTGTGTCACTATTTTTTCTTTACTGTTTACCTACAAAGCTAGCTAGAAACATGTGCCTTTCATACAACCCATTTTTCCCAAAAATAATTTGATGAATCCCTTTATTTATTTTCAAATTTATTGATCAAATTTTCTCCTAGCTTAAGTGTTCTAGTTTTCTTTGGTTCTTGATGAGCTTATTAGATTGTGATATCTAAATACTCAAACTAGTTAGAATTTTTCCAAGATGAGGTATTAGTTTGTGAGCTAGCAATATGTGATTTGGGTTCTCATTTCCACATCTTTTTTGTATTTTCTTTCCTAGATAGTATCTAAGTTATTATCATCGAACATTTTGATTTGAGAGTTTAAGGAGACTTTTTATGCTATGTTACTGTTGTTTAGACATTAGAAAAGTCTCTACGTGTTCACCATGAGATTTACCCCTTAAAAATCTCATAAAACCATTAAATAGTCTTGTAAATAGCTTGAAAGTTGTTTTTTAGCATCTAAAACCTTTTCAAACCCTCCTTGAAGAATCAAAACCCTTTATTATCTTTCAAAATAACATTTGTGCCAAGAATTTAAATAAATAAGTGATGGCAAGAAGGTAGTTTAGAATGAAGGTTTGAATATGGATCATTAAATATATGGCTTAACTTGAATGCACCACCATTAGATTCCCTTTAGTGGATCATCAATAACCTATATTTTCTCAATCTTTTTGGGGCTAAAATTGATAGTTTGTGTAGAAGTTGAGAAAGCCAACTTCACAGACCTCGAAGATCACCTGCATGCAAATAACCTGTCACAAAAAGAAGAGATGGAGACAAACAAGCAAGGGTGCTCTGAAAGGTGAAAAATGTATTCATCCAAGAGAGAGATAAATTACAATGATGAATCCTTATAAAAGGATATTGTGCATCCCTAAAAGAAACCCTAATAGGAAGACATTTAATAATTAATATAATTATTAAATGTCACAAAATGCAAACTAAAGTGAAATCTTAAGAGAGGAATAAAGGTAATTTAATCAACATGATTAAATTAAAACCTTTACTCTAACACCCCCCCTTAAGATGAGCAAAAGTGCAGCTACAAACATATGCAAGAAAGCAAGGTAACTACAATGCAAGAAAGTAAACTTGGGTCCCGACAACAAGGCCTGATCAGGTACCCAATTACAACCAAATCTCTGCAAAGTGGAGAAATAGAGAAAACCTCATGGGAAAAACTCTACTCCAAAAAGAGATGAAAGAAATAAATGCACTAATAACAGAAGGATAGGAGGTGGATAACATAAGAACCCCCATAGACAACTTCTATCATATAAGTACATGTACAATGGTCTCCATAGGAGAAAAAGAAAGAGACTAGAAGGCCCCCCCATAATGAAGAAACTCTTGTCGCACATATGGATGCCTGAGGTAGAATCCAGAAAGAGATCCTGAAGCGGCATATAATATTCCTCCCCTTCGGAAGAAATGGATCCAAAGGACGAAGATGAAGAAACCCTGTGAAAAGAGAAGAACCAAAATGTCTCAAGATGTGTGCCATGATAGGATGCTGAAGAATCTCTCTGTCTGAACTAAAACAAAAGATGTCAAATCCAAACTGAACTGAAGATTCCTTAACTACAACCTCTGAATGCATAGATGATGGTGGGCTAACAGCTAGAATATGGCTTTCAACAAAGAGGAGCTGAAAATCCTCAAAGTAATCCTCCAATCTGCAATATAGGACTCTACAAACAAAGACGAAATGCCTGCAAGATAAGAATCCCAAGTAGCCATGTCTGAAAGATGTATGATGTCCTGCTTAGCTGAATCAATAGGAGCCAAAGAAGAGGCAATATCAAACTGATTAGGAACAACAGGAGATGATGTTGATACATGTATAATCTCAGTCTGAAGAGTAGGAACTGTGAGACAATCCTCTGATTCATTGGAATATAGAAGGGTGTCTAAATACTGAAGTTCCTTTAAAGTATCATGATCAAAAGGTGTGTTCTCTCTCCAACCAATGGGTACAAGACAATCTGAAGTAGGATCCTCTGGGAATGGAGAAAGACTGGGGTCTCCATAGATCTCCCAAAGATGTGTCCAAAGTGAGTGAGGACAATCAATGCCTGATATAGCCCACATAGTGTCAAAATCAACACTAGACAAAATAACTCCTATTATGTGATTTCTAATGATATCCCAAGCTAGTTTTCCCTCTGAAGTTGCTGGTTCAGGTATGAGATCATACAAATAAGGCAACAAATTTAGCCACCTACAATGTGTAAGTATACCCTTTGCCCATGACTCATAATTACCCCGTTCCAGAAATACAACTGAAGGGTGAGTAGAAAAACCCATGATAACTCTTCAAATTAAAAATCTGAGACTAACTGACCTCAATACTGATAAATCAGATCAACATATGCCATCCCATGCAAACAAATCATTTCCAAGTGCTGAAACATCCAAGTAACTAACAGATGTGTGAAAACACAAAATACTGAATAAAAAGTACCTGGTGCAGATTCTGGAAAAATAAATGACAAATCTGGAAAGAACACAGAAACCCCTTTCCAATGCCTATTTGTTTGCGAAAAACGGAGTCCGTATGCAAAAGATATGGCTCCGGGAGTGCAAAAAGTTTGTTCTAACTTTGACTGAGAAAAAATCATCAAAACGGAAAAAAATAAAAATAAAACCTACACCATCAGATCGGTGCCGGAATCAGCTTTCCAACGGTATCTTGTTTGAAAAAAACGGAGATCATATGCCCATTTTACACCCGATTTATTGAAAGAGCTCGAAAAAGCACAATAAGATCCTTCAGAAGCCCTGGGGGCTAAAAAAAACTGGCTCCTGGTCCGCTAGGCGACCAGGGGCTGGGCGCGGGTGGCGCGCTGGAGGCGCAGTGGGTGGAGCTCGGCGGGCGGTGATCTTGGCGGAGGGCCGGCGGTGGGCCGGTGGCCGGCCTGTGGGTCGGCGGCGCCGCTGGCCGAGCAACCCTCCGGCAGCTGCTGGGCAGTTCCGTTGGCCTGAGCGGCTAGCGGGCGGCCGCCTGGTGGCCGCTTGGTGGCCAGCGGGCGGCGCCCAAAAAAAAACACTGGCCGCGCAAAATATTTTATAAAAAACTCTAAAAAATCAATAAAAAATTGATTTTTTTTAAATTTTCTGCCTCGATCTGCGTGCCCTGGGGCCGTACGGCCTTGGGGCCAAATTTTTTTTTGCTTTCCAAATCAACTGTAGCCAAATTGGGCTTGCCATATATGAAAATATAGGTTTTTGGCCGCTCTGAATCCAACTGTGAGGTCCGTTTGGGCCCAAAATGCACCCAAAAAATGGAGTTACCTAGATCCACTAAAAAAATTGCTAGATCTGATGCATGCGCTTGTAAAAAACGCTAAAAAAAAATTCGATTTCTTTTTTAACAAAAAAGAAACAAAAAAAATCATTGGGCATGGAAACCAGATCTGAAAACTGCACCAAGACCCTCTCAAATTAGCTGAAGAACTTCTGAAAGCCCTATCAAACCCTCGAAGCTCCAAATTCTTCAGAAATTGAAGAAGAAGCAGCAGGTCTGGAGCTCTGATACCATGTAGAAGTTGAGAAAGCCAACTTCACTGACCCCGAAGATCACCTGCATGCAAATAACCTGTCACAGAAAGAAGAGATGGAGACAAACAAGCAAGGGTGCTCTGAAAGGTGAAAAATGTATTCATCCAAGAGAGAGATAAATTACAATGATGAATCCTTATAAAAGGATATTGTGCATCCCTAAAAGAAACCCTAATAGGAAGACATTTAATAATTAATATAATTATTAAATGTCACAAAATGCAAACTAAAGTGAAATCTTAAGAGAGGAATAAAGGTAATTTAATCAACATGATTAAATTAAAACCTTTACTCTAACAGTTTGGTATGTTTTGAATACCTCACCTAGCTATCATGACAAAGCTACAATTGTCAATTAGGATCCATAACCCTTATAAAAGCTATATGAGGAATTTTTTTTGGTGTGTAACAACAACTACAAGATCCAACACATTTTGATGTATGCTATCAAAATCCCCCTATAGTTGTTACAAAGATAAAACTAGATTTTTACTATGTGTAATTGGTGTTGCAATATGGAAATATTTTTGAAACATATTGTTTTATTTGATTTAACCTTAGGGTTAATTAATTGTAGTGATTTATAAACTCATTTTGAATCTCAATGCAAATGAAACATCATATAGTGAAAAACCTTTATTTCTACACACAAATCTTGATAAATGTGTCCTAATATTTCAAGAAACTATGATAAAATAGGTTGTAGATGCATACCTCTTCAACCATGGGTAGAGATAGAATTAAAAGGTTTTAGTTTTTGTGAGATGTACCTAAAAAATATATCATTTAGTATGGTGATTTATGTTTTGACATCCATACAAGTATAATCATGTGTAGGATCTAATATATTTAATTTTCTTTTGTGTAGTTGGAATATTTGTTTAAAAGTCAATATCGTTCCTTAGATCCAATAAATTCATTAATCCATAAAGAATATTTTTTTCATAGTAATCAACATTTTACCATTAGAGTGTAAGTATGATTGTAGAGATAAATACATTCATTATCATCCTATATGAGTGCCCTACATAGTAAATATTGTTGTTTTCTTTGGGTGGTCAACATTCAACACTCATACCAATTGAAATAACCTTGACAAGTACTTTCACCAAACCCCAGATAGTGTGTTATATCTTCCTTACCAACTCTATGATTATAAAGGAAGTGTAAAATTCATTTCTCACAAGGGTAATAGTCTACTAAGAAAGAAGAAATATATGTCAAAAAAATAGGTGGAATATTCAGCACCATTTGAGAACAACCATGTTTTCAACAATAAATGGTATCTTAGGGCTATTACAACAACAATAAGATAGTATTAACCTAAGAAATAATTCAACAAAATAGAGGCTAGATACTTAACCTGGATAAAGTTACCATCCAAAATAATTCTTCATCTACAATAACATTATCAAACATAGGCACAAGATGTTATACGATGACTAATGAACTATAATATTTCTTAGGCTCTCTTAATAACATAATGGGGGATATCCTACCTTTAGAATATTTGTATGGTATCCATAGAGTCATTATTGACAGTGCTAAGAATTTCAAGAGGGAGTTAAAGACAACAAAGAAGACTATAATTTAAAGTAGACTTTATCATATAAAGACATAAAATAAAGTCATGCATCAATTCTATAGGTTTTATGCCTCTTATGAGAATGAGTTATAATTCTTTCATAGAAACTAGTAGGAACGCTAATGTTTCCATAAGATAACAATAAAAATAGGTTATTATCATAATTAAGCTAGATATGTTCACTTAATTTCTTATGTATTATCATTGTGCCATTATAGAGAACAACAATAAGATAAAGGATACTCTCAGGAAATCACTAAAGCCATAAATATTTAGGATAGTCATGGTTATTAAGCCTAGTATAAATATTTAGGATGTTCATGTGCCTAGATAGTTTTATTAATGTTACCATAATAAACAACAACAATAATAGGTTCTATGTAGGATTTAATTAGGTGTACTAAATTATGAATGTTTCCACCTTATTGCTAGGCATCAATTAAAAGTCAATGTTGAAAACTAAGAGGACTATCTCATCAAGAGTAAGAGTATCATAAATGCTAGTATCAAGACTAAGATCACTTCATGCAAAACTCCACCATTTTGTTCTTGTAGGATAGTAATCACCAATTGGCTAGTCCAATATCACCTAAGAGGATTTTAATGATAATCTTATATTACTTAAAAATTCCATACCACACACATATAAAGGAGATAGTCCCAAAATACATCTAGTATTGTTGAGATTTTCCTTGTCATTAAGTCAAAATATTGCCATCAATAATATATACAATTTTCCTTGTATGATTTTATTGAGTGTTAAGTTATAAACTACTTTAATTTTTTTTTGTTATGATAAGGTCCTCGGATGTCAAAAGATAGTAATATTCATGATTATTATGTGCCTTGGAGCATAGACTTGTAGCTCATTTTCTCATTGATTGCTATAAAACTGCCCTGAAGAATATTACAAGAAATGAAGGAAGTTGTGTTACAAAATATCATATTACTTCTATGGATAGTCTTATTCTTCCAAGGAAGTCTCTAGTCAAATGGTATCACTGAAATCTATGAGGAAATAATGCTATTGTTTTGTAAACTTATAAATGGGAAGGACATGCACGTGAGTGATGACAATCATGGTATTAGAAAGACAATTAAGGGACTCCATTCAATAAGTCTTAATTCCTTAGTCTTATGTAAACTACACAATACATTATCCCAAGGCTATTGTATAGCCATAATCATAATATACATAGTTACTCATGTCATCACAAAAATCATGACTATCCTTAATCTTAGAAATATTATTATTGTTTGTTGTGTTATATCAGTCTTCTCAAGTCAAAAGCATCATGGTAACCAATAATATTCAAGAAATATACAAATTTTTATGGAAATATTATAATTTTTTATCTTATTAAGGGTAAATTTCCATCATCAATGCCAATTCTAATCACGACACTTCGGACCTTGCTACTCTTAGCTCTAATATTGACCTCTAGGCATATCGATTATAATCATAAAAAAATCAATGACTACCATAAACGAGAGAAGTATTATCATGATGAATTCTATGCACCTAGTCATCTATAGAACAATAATCTCTCCATTAATAATCTCATGCCATTGAAGCATTCTCATCAAGGTATCAAGATTTTATTCATAAAGATGGGAGAAACTATTTAAATACAAATTATTGTCAAACATATAAAGTAGGTTGTCATCAAGGAAGGAGATAGTCATTGTAGTATAACAATGTTGCATAGTTATTACTTCATTTCATTATGTAATCATAAACAATTATCCTAAAAGGACTATTGCACTTATGTCATAAGAATAATCACACCAACCTTGTGATAGTAAAAAATTACCTATATGTCCTAATGTTTTCATCAAGACATGGACACTATCATGTTGTGTTCTAACAATTAATTTAGGGTAATAATCATGTCTTACTAGAGGACTATTAATACAACTATAGTCAAAATGGCATGGAAGATATGGTGTCATTAGAGGAATTTGGCAATCAAGGAGAGTTGTCCTTTCTTTAAACCCTTATTGCTTACATAAGGAGACAATCTTCAACATTCAAAGGGATTTTCAAAAACCACACTAGATTCAAGGTTAATCACATTTGTAATAAAAATCCTAGCTAAACTATAATGATGATAATGGGTTTTCTCAATACTATCAAATAAAACCAAGGGGCTTCCACTAAGCTAGAATAGAGTTATTTTATCAATTTTGTTATGAAAGATAACTAACATTCAAAGGTTGTAAACTTATATTATCTTGTTGTAATAGGTAGAGGAGTGTTTATGTACAAGGTTATCAATTTTGGTGTTGTGCCAAGTAACTAGGAAGATATTCATACACCTTTAGACACTATAATGAATGATTAGATGCTCCTAGTTAGTGAGTCAATCAATTACATGCTCATGTCTTATGCACTTGATTGTCCCTTAGATTGATTCATGATGTCCCATTCTAACAATCAATCCAAACAAAATAACTATACAAAATGGCAAGCGTAATTGTGAGCCCTTCTCTTCCATTTCCTAATGGTCAAACATCTTTCAATTTAGTTGACGTGTTCCTCACCTTTTGTCTTTTTCTTTCTCCACTTCCTCTAACTTTTCATTTCATACACTTGTAAATTTATGAAAACAATTCAATTAAATATCCATATTATCGTAAAATAAGTCTTTGACAATATAACTCAACAATGTATATGCACTCTATGCATCATAGTCTAGATGCACAAAATCCATTTTGTGCATATCCTTCGAACATTTCATTCCATAAGACCAATTTTTTTTGAGGCATTTTGTTAAACAGTTCACACGCCTATGCTTCCACATTTCCCATACAATATTTCCAACTATAATATAAGACAAAAATGCCCCTTCAATATGCTTTGATGCATGTCCATACGTGTTTCAAAGCTCCCATTTTGGAATAGGCGGGGAGAATGATTCCTTTACAACTACCAATTTCATTTGCTTGAAAGTCCTAAACCTTTGTCAACAAATCCATTTTGTTCATATCCTACAATCATGGCATTCCATGAGACCAAATTTCTTTGAGGGACATTGTCAAATAGTTCGCGTGTCCTATCCATGCTTCCACATTTTGCATACATGTCTACCAGGGCAGTTGCAACTACAACATCTCACAAAATTCATCCATCCTTAATCCTACGATGGGTGTGCATAGCCGGTTCCAAAGCTCCCATTTTGGCACAGGTAGGGAGGGTGCTGGCAAGGTTGAGGATTCTGGCTTTACACCTACCATTGCATTTGCTTGAAAGTTTCTAAAACCTTTTCAACAAACCATTTTGTGTATATCCTACAATCGTAGCATTCTACAAGACCACATCTTTTAGGCATTCAACCAAACAATTCATGTACCTGTCTTTGCTTCTACATTTTTCATACATGTCTATGAGAGCATTTCTAACTACACCATTTGACAAATTTCCTAAACCCTCCGTGCTATAACGGATTCTCTATTCCAAAGCTCCCATTTTGGCACTAGATGGGACTACGTTGGAAAATGTAAACAATTCGACTAGCGCTTGGAGACCTTTTTTTTTAATGTAATTAAACAGTGCATAACATTTACAGTGCGAGAATTTGAGCAATGCGCGGGTGGGCGGGAGTCAATTTCAAAAAATTAGAGTGACCTCCATCCACCAAATGACCTTTGTAGGGAAGATTCAAAATTGAAATGAAAACTTAACCGTTGCAATGACGATTACCGTGCAGAGTGGAGGAACGCACCTAAAAATAGAATTGAAAACGAGATGTTAAGAGGGCCCCACATGCACACCTAAGCAGTCAAAGCTTAGTGTGTGATCTTTAAGCCCAATCCAAAGTAAATGATCGGATGGAAAAGCAGTGCAAAATAATATTCAATTCACATTGGTTGACATTTGCTTCAGATCAAAAGTGCGATCCTCCAATACCTTGAATGTTCATGAAATACATAATTATGCTGAAGGCATATTCTATTTGAGATGAGCGACCTCTTTTTTGTCATCAACAACGTGGAATGTTGGAAAGTGGATGCAAGACGGTTACATCAATCTTATATGTTCATCCTTTTATCAGTGTTTGTTCACCACTTTTTGCAATTCATTTATTTGATTTGTCCATCACTTTACACTTTTAGCATTTCAATTATTTGTTCCCAGAAACCCATCGTCACAATCCCCTTTAAAATTGGTGCACCCAAATATTTACATGGAAGAGTATCAATGGAAAATCCCAAGAGGCTAGCAATATTTTTCTAAACTTCTTCTTGGTGTAAAGGAAATAAATCTTGGACTTTTTTCTTTATTAATTAACTAACATGAGGCTACGACCACATATTGCTTAGACAATTTTTTTTTTATTTCCTGTGCTTCATTTATTATTGCCTCTCCATATAATATCGTATAATCAACAAACTACAGATGTATGATGGGATCAACATTCCTTGCGACAATCAAATCATCCCAAAGACCAACCCCTCTTACACAATCAATCAATCGACCCAAAGCCACAATCATGATCACAAAGAAAAAAGGGCACAATGGGTCACCTTGCCTCAATCCACTTGTGCTTGCAAAAAAACCACAAGGTGTATAACTAACCAAAATGGAGATCCCAATAGTAGAAATGCAATGATAAATCATACCAATCCAGTGTTTATTATGTACCCAAATATCCTCAACACCATATTTAAAAACCCCCACTTTACATGGTCATAAGCCTTGCTTTAATATCCAACTTGATCATCATGCTCTTCAACTTCTCCTTTTCTATTGAGTGTATTATTTCATTAGCCACTATTATGCTATCATCTATGCCTTTTCCTAGAGTAAATTTGCTTTGATTGATCAAAATAACACTACCTAAAGTTTTCTTCAATCTATTTTCCATTGCCTTTACCAATATTTTATAGACCATGTTGCATAGAGATATTAGTTTGTAGTTGAAAAATAAGACCTACAGGATTGCTTCTTCATGATCAAGGCCACCATGGTGTTATTCATATCCTTCAAAAAAAAATTCTCTTTCAAAAATCCCCCACAATTCCCCAAACCTCCTTCCCTAAGAAATACCAACATTTTTGATAGAATGAAGTAGGAAAATCATCCGGTCCTAGTGATTTATCCCTGGATGTAACTACTACACAACAATCTTGATTTCTTCTTTTGAAAATATGCTATTAAGAATCATATTATCCTCTTTAGATATAATGCTAGGTATGTTGTCCAATACTATGTTGCAATTTAGTGTGTCCAATGCTTCTTTGGGCACCAAGTTTTGAAAATGTTTTATTGCTTCCTATTGTATACCTTCCATGATGGTAAGCAACCCATCCAAATCAAGAATTGTGGTAATTTTTTTTTTCACCCTTCTTACCTTCACCTATTATGAAATAATTTCATATTCCAATCCCCCACCAATAACCAGACCTCCTAGAATTTTTCATGCCAATATTCTTCCTCTCTCACAGTTATCTCTGAAAACTTAGCCAATAACTTTTTTATTTGATGAAGTTAGTCTGGAACATCCCCTATGCAATTCCCCTTTAATTTAACACTTTTAGCTCTTCTTGAATCCTTTGTTTTCTACAAATATGTTTTTGAAGGAGACTTTATTCCATATTTTTAACTGTTTCTTTATGTATTTTAATTTGCTCATGAAGATAAGGATTTTTGTACCAACACATCGAGGCACATAATTCCACAATTCTTCAATAAATCATATTTCTAGATCCAATCACATGGAAGTGGAATTTCTATTATTGACTAACAGTGGTTTGCTTGAAGAATGGTGGAATTATGCACCTTCAAAACCACATATTTGAATTTAAACATGCTCTTTTCTAGACCAATGTTAAAGTCAATAATAGCGATTTCACTTTCATGTGATTGGATCTAGAAATTGGTAGTACCTTGGATTCTATTGATATAGGGTATGCAACCATTCATGAGAGTAAAAATAACAATCCTGTTGGAAATATGTGCCTCAAACTATACAGGCTGAAACCTCCATTAGAGTCAAGTCGGTGTGACATCTTCATTGTCTAGCCAACTAGCAGTTTGATTCATTCTATTTTGAATAGGTCACTGTGACCTAGCTTCTGTCTTGCTGAAAGGTTCACTTTGGTCTATCGCTCTGACATAGTGTTTTCGCTATGATCTCTTAGCGCTCGGGAGACTTCTAGCCGAAAGGCCATTCAATCGTGTATCGGGGAGACTCTTGGTGACCATGATCTACAGTGTAACATGGCAGCTCGGTGAAGCGTCTTAGCGAAAGCTAATGTCTCACCAACAGGAATATTGTTGGTGTCTTCGCCGTAACATATGGTTCGGTGAGAAGTCCCAGCGAATAGTGAAAGTCTTTCCGACAGGGGACACATCCAAACATTCTTCGGTGTAACTCAAAGCGATCGAAGAAACCTCTTAGCGATGGTGAATGTCTTGCCGATAGCCGATGGCTATCGGGGTAACTCAAAGGTCCCGGGAAGAAGTCCTAGCAAAAGGTGTATGTCCTGGCGACTGCTGACGGTTTCGGTGAAACAAATGATCTCGGAGAAACCTCTTAGCGAAGGTGTTAAGTCTTGTCGACTAGTGATTGAAGCTTGGTATGACTTGTCTTGTTCGGCGTAAAGTCTTAGCGAAGGTGTTTGGTCTTACCGATAGGTGTATGCTTTCAGTGTAACCTAATGTTTCTCTATGAGACCTCTTGATGATATCAGTATGTCTTGCCGACTATCCTTTTGGAGTTCAATATGACTTGTGTCTTCGGTATAACTTTGGTGACTCACTATGTTCTTCTGGCGAATGC
This sequence comes from Sequoia sempervirens, assembly GCA_007258455.2. Taxonomy (NCBI): domain Eukaryota; kingdom Viridiplantae; phylum Streptophyta; class Pinopsida; order Cupressales; family Cupressaceae; genus Sequoia; species Sequoia sempervirens. The sequence continues at coordinate 423,870,206 of VDFB02047230.1, forward strand.
GATAGGTCTAGGCGACTGCTTGGTGACTCGGTGTAACTCATGAGGCTCGATAGAACATCTTAGCGATAACAAAGACTCTTGGCAACATCGATATGAAGTCTATGTGGCATCGGTGAGACACTATTAGTGTCTCACCGAGATGCTAGTACATTGCGAATTCTATTGACCGTCTGACCTTTCCGATGTGGCATCTCGTGGACGAATAGGAGGAGCCGAAGGGGAACGGTTGGAAGACAGTCAGTTGTGACAGTTCTGTGAGGAAGTTCTACAGAAAGAGTTTGACATGGATATACTCAGAGATTGCAGTTTGTGATCGGTTGGATTATCGACTGGTTCGATGGTTGGTTGGTTCAATAGATTGTTGCGTGATTGAAGCAGTGGAAGAATTCTATTCTGTGGATTGTAATTGTGAAGGTTCCTGTGCAATTTTGTAAATGGTGAATACTGCTATAAACAGACACCAGAAAGATAAGTCTGTAAATTGTATGTAATCTCAATTACTGTAATACAAAGTGATTTCTCTTGGTGTGGTGGATTTTTTCTCCTGTAAGGGTTTTCCCATGTATATCTGGTGTTCTTGTGTGATTGTCAAAACTCTGTTTCTGTAATTTGTTTCTTAGCGCATCTTAACTTGACTGTAATTGTAAAATTTAAAAGTACATCTACATTCTTCTTGACGTATTGATGTTAGGAGAATTGATTCCGCATCTAATTTTCCTTACAAGTGGTATTAGAGCCTGGCAAGTTGTGTTATCCTTGTGGGTACATTGGGTTTTTTGTGTCAATTCTGTTCAGTGGGAGTCTTATAGAGTTTGATATTTCTAATTACAGATTAAGATGGCTAGTACATCTGGTAAGATTGAAATAGAGAAATTCAATGGCAGTAACTTTGAGTTGTGGAAACTCAAGATGGAGGATCTTCTTGTTGACCGTGATCTTTGGATTGCTGTGGCTAGAGTGATACCTACAGGCATGAAGCAAGAAGATTGGGACCTTGCAGATAGGAAGTCTAAGGGGATGATAAGGCTCTATTTGGCAGACTCAGTTCTTCTCAATGTGCATGAAGAGAAGACTGCATCTTCCTTGTGGAAGAGACTGGCGTTTATTTATCAGGGGAAGTCCTTGGTGAATAAACTATTCCTGAGGAAGAAACTATACTCTTTGAGAATACAGGAAGGAGGGTCTATAGCTGATCATTTGAATGCATTTAACATGCTACTTGCTCAATTGACATCTATTGGTGTGAAGACTGAAGAAGAGGATCGTTGTATGCTACTATTGTGTTCTTTGCCAGACTCATGGGATCATCTAGTGATGGCTATTGGGAGTACAACATCCAGTTTCAAGATGGAGGATATTATTGGTTCTTTGCTGTCAAAAGAAATGAGAAGGAAATCTTCTGAGATGGTGAAGGGGGCTCTTGCTGTCAGAGGAAGGTCAAAGGAGAAAGGCAAGAAGAAGGACAAGAAATCAAAATTGAAATCAGAGGGGAGATCAAAGTCTCCTGGCAAGAAGTACAAGGTGAAGTGTTAGAACTATGGGCAACTTGGTCATGTCCGAAAGGATTGTAAAGAGGAGAAAAAGAAGAAGAAGGGCTCTTCCAATAATGGTTCTTCTCATAGTGATGGTGACGCCTTCATTGCAGCCTTGGCTACTCAGGCACCAAACAATGTTTGGCTGATTGATTCTGGAGCATCGTTCCACATGACATCTCATAGAGAGTGGTTCACAAAGTATGAAGAATATGATGGTGGAAAGGTGTACTTAGTGAGTGATTCAACTTTGGAGATTGTTGGCCATGGAAGAGTCAGGATACAATTCCCTGATGGCAGAGTAAAGGGAATCAATAATGTTATGCACATACCAGGTCTGGCTCAAAATCTATTGTCTGTAGGTATGTTGAATGATATTGGAGTACAAGTTACGTTCTCTGGAAATGGTTGCAAGATGACTAGAGGTTCAATGGTGTTGGCTAGAGGTGCTCGAATTGGTACTTTGCATGCTCGGATGCATGTGCTCGTTTCACTGCAATGTTGTCTCGAAAGTCACCAAAGCTATGGAGGTGGAAATGTCCCTAATTATGTAAACTTATGGAAGTAAAAATTTTGCAAGAGAAGACTATGTTTAAAATTAGGTTAGCCAGGAGAAAAGGTTTAAAACCTGGTTGCGGGGCTTGAAGATTGTAAATCTTGAATTTGAATTCTCAGGAACACTGGAGTATATGGAAAGCAGCATCGTGTTTTATTTTATTCTAGTCTTCATAAATCTTCTGGTTTGCTAGATTATATTCATTCGGATGTATTTGGTCTAGTGGATGTCCCTTCTTTGTCTAAATCAAGATACTACGTGTCGTTCATTGATGATTATTCAAGAAGAGCATTTGTTTATTTCTTGAAAAGTAAATTAGAAGTGTTCAGTCGATTTAAGGAATTCAAGAACCTTGTTGAAAATCAGATTGGTAGAAAAATAAAATACTTAAAGACTGATAATGGTAGTGAATTTTGTTTTGATGAATTTGAAAGATACTGTAAAGACCATGGAATCAAAAGATATAAGACTACACCTTATACTCCACAGCAAAATGGAGTTGCAGAAAGGTTCAATAGGACATTGATGGAGAGAGGCCAAAGTATGCTCTCAAGAGTTGGTCCGAGGAGAAATTTAGGCCGAGGTCAGATCTACCCAGACAAGTTATCTAATTAATCATTCTCCAAATTTCGCCTTGTTGAGAAAAACACCCTTGAAGCATGGTCCTGCAATATGCTCCTCTCTTAGACATGTTTGTGTTTTTGGCTATGAGGCATATGCTCATGTGTCGGATGTTAAAAGATCTAAACTGGAGAAAAAAGCTGTCAAATGTATTTTTATTGGCTATAGTGCTGTCATAAAAGGATACAAGCTTTGGAATCCTGATACAGAGAAGGTTGTATATAGCATAAGTGTAATCTTTCATGAGCTGAAACCTTCCACCTTGGATCTGCAGTCAGAGACAAAGTCAGAAAACAATAAGGATGTAGCATTAATTCCCTCCTACACTGTAGAAAGAGGAATTGGAAATTCAAATGTAATTCAAATCGAGGAGAGCTCGAGTAGTTCAAAGTTAGAAGAAGAAGAACCTCAACCTCAACAAGGAGGAGTAACAACCCGAGAAAGAAAACAACCAGATATGTATGGGTTCTCATTGATTGATTCTACTTGTGCCTATGCTTTGATTTCTAGTACTGATGAGCCTAGGATTGTAAAAGAGGCAATTAAAATGTCTGATTCAGACTCTTGGTTGGAAGCCATGAACGAAGAGATGGCATCATTAGAGAAAAATGAAACCTGGAGTTTGGTGCCCTTGCCTAAAGGCAGAAAAGCTATGGGCTACAAATGGGTATTTAAGAAAAAGATTGGTCTAGATGGCAGTGCAGAAAAGTACAAGGCAAGACTGGTTGCAAAGGGTTATTCCCAAGTCGAGGGAATTGATTATGGGGAAATATTTTCTCCTGTAGCAAAGCTGGCGTCCATTGGATTTCTTTTGTCACTTGCAGCAACATATGACTTAGAGGTTGAACAAATGGATGAGAAGACAACATTTCTTCATGGTGATCTTGAAGAAGAAATCTATATGTCCCACTGAAAGCACTTTGTTGAAAAAGGTAAAGAAAAATTGGTATGCAAATTAAAGAAGTCTCGTATAGGTTAAAGCAGTCACCTAGAATGTGGTACCAAAATTTGATACATTTGTATTATCTTTGGGATTTGTGAGATCAAAATCTGATCACTATGTATATTATAAAGCTGAAAGTGATCAAGTATTAGTTATTGCTCTCTATGTTGATGATATGTTGTTCATAGGCAATAGTAAGCTAATGATTTTTGATCTTAGTCTCAGCTGTCTGCTAAGTTCAAATGAAGGATGGTGCAACAAGGTATATTCTAGGGATGAGACAAATCACATAGAAAGCTGGCTCAATAAGAGGCATATGTCAAGACTATTCTTGAGAGATTTTGTATGAATGATTGCAAACAACTAGTGGTTCCACCATGCAGTGGAACGAAGCTATCTGTTGAGGATCTGTCAAAATCTCCTACTGAGATGGAGGACATGACCAATGTACCCTATGCTAGTGCAGTAGGCAGTCTCATGTATGCAATGGTCTGTACAAGGCCAGACATTGCCCAAGCAGTGGGAGTTCTTAGTCGATTTATGGCTAATCTAGGAAGAACACATTAGGATGCTGTAAAGAGAGTTTTTAGATATTTGAAGGGCACTTCAGATTTTTCTTTGTGTTACCATGGGAACTTGGTTGAATCATAGAGGACTCTCAGCATTCGTGGTTATGTAGATTCTGATTGGGCAAGGGATATTGACATCAGGAGGTCCACCAATGGATACATTTTCATGTTAAATGGTGGTGCAGTGAGTTGGATGAGCAAGTGGCAGGCTGTAGTCACTTTGTCCACTACGGAGGCTGAATACATGACAGCTACTCATGCTTGTAAAGAAGCAGTTTGGTTGAAACGTTTGTGTTCTAACATTGGTTTTGATGTAGGGGAAATAACTATTTTCTGTGACAGTCAGAGTGCAATTTGTCTAGCAAAGAACCCTACTTTCCATGCCAGGATGAAACATATTGATGTACAGTACCACTTTGTATGAGATATGGTTGAGGATGGAAAGGTTAGTTTGGAAAAGGTTGATACTTTGGAGAATGTTGCAGATTCATTGACGAAGCCAGTGAGCATAGACAATTTCAGGTGGTGTGCCAGTTCAATGGGCCTTAGTGCCCATGATTTTTAGTAAGTTATGATGTGCTCTGGAGGTGCCTGTATGATCTTTGTCAAGTGGGAGATTGTTGGAAATATGTGCCTCAAACTATACAGGCTGAAACCTCCATTAGAGCCAAGTCGGTGTGACATCTTCATTATCTGGATGACTAGTAGTTTGATTCATTCTATTTTGAATAGGTCGCTGTGACCTAGCTTCTATCTTGTTGAAAGGTTCACTTTGGTCTATCACTTTGACATAGTGTTTTCGCTATGATCTCTTAGCGCTCAAGAGACATCTGGCTGAAAGGCCATTCAATCGTGTATCGGGGAGACTCTTGGCAACCATGATCTTCGGTGTAACACGGCGGCTCGGTGAAGTGTCTTAGCGAAAGCTAATGTCTCACCGACATGAATACTGCTGGTGTCTTCACTGTAACATATGGTTCGGTGAGAAGTCCCAGCGAACAGTGAAAGTCTTGCCGACAGGGGACACATCCAAACATTCTTCGGTGTAACTCAAAGCGATTGGAGAAACCTCTTAGCGATGGTGAATGTCTTGCCGATAGCCGATGGCTATCGGGGTAACTCAAAGGTCCCGGGAAGAAGTCCTAGCGAAAGGTGTATGTCCTGGCGACTGCTGACGGTTTTGGTGAAACAAATGATCTTGGAGAAACCTCTCGGCGAAGGTGTTAAGTCTTGTTGACTAGTGATTGAAGGTCGGTATGACTTGTCTTGTTCGGAATAAAGTCTCAGTGAAGGTGTTTGGTCTTGCTGACAGGTGTATGCTTTCAGTGTAACCTAATGTTGCTCTATGAGACCTCTTGATGATATCGGTATGTCTTGCCAACTATCCTTTTGGAGCTCGATATGACTTGTGTCTTCGGTATAACTTTGGTGACTTGCTATGATCTTCTGGTGAATGTGATAGGTCTGGGCGACTGCTTGGTGACTCGGTGTAACTCATGAGGCTCGATAGAATGTCTTAGCAATAACAAAGACTCTTGGTGACATTGATATGAAGTCTATGTGGCATCGGCGAGACACTGTTAGTGTCTCACCAAGATGCCAGTACATTGGGAATTTTGTTGACTGTCTGAGCTTTTCGATGTGGCATCTCATGGATGAATAGGAGGAGTCGAAGGGGAACAGTTGGAAGACAGTCCGTTGTGGTGGTTCTATGAGGAAGTTCTATAGACAGAGTTCGACATGGATATACTCAGAGATTGCAGTTTGTGATTAGTTGGATTATTGACTGGTTTGATGGTTGATTGGTTCAACAAATTGTTGTATGATTGAAGCAGTGGAAGAATTCTATTCTGTGGACTGTAATTGTGAAGGTTCCTATGCAATTTTGTAAATGGTGAATGCTGCTATAAACAGAAACCAGGAGATAAGTCTGTAAATTGTATGTAATCTCAATTACTATAATACAAAGTGATTTCTCTTGGTGTGATGGGTTTTTTCTCGCGTAAGGGTTTTCCCACGTATATTTGGTGTTCTTGTGTGATTGTCAAAACTCTGTTTCTGTAATTTGTTTCTTAGTGCATCTTAACTTGACTGTAATTGTAAAATTTAAAAGTACATCCGCATTCTTTCTTGAGGTATTGACGTTAGGAGAATTGTTTCTGCATCTAATTTTCCTTACAAGTCCAACATTTCTCTTATGTTTGTGAACCTTTCCAATCTACTAGCCTATGTTCAAGATCAAGCTTTGGGGTGGGCTTCCAGCAATCCAATTCTCTCTATAAAGCTTATGAAGTCAATCATGGTTCTAGAGGCCTTCCATAGGCCACAACACTTATCCTCTAATCTCAGTAGAACATTAAAATCCCCACTAAGGATAATTTTCTTCCCATTGTGTTATGTAAGGATTGTTTCTAAACTTTCCCATAGTAAACATGTTTTTCTTGACTCTTAATTGGACTGCAAATATTGAACAATAAAAAGTTAAGCTCATATTTCAAACTTCTTACCTCATATAGCATCTATTTTTTTTAGATTGAATAATTGAAAGTAGGGCATTGCTCGATCTCCAAAGGATGCTCAATCCCCCTGTTGATCCAATTGTCAAATAGTATAATTCTTCTCAACCAAATTGATGTAGAAATCATAAGCCATTAGTTTAATTTTTATTTCTTGGATTAATATTATTTCTACATTTAGATGCTCAAGCTAGCACTTTATCAAGCATAATTTGTTAGGGTAATTTAAGCCCCTAACGTTCCATGTTGATATCTTCATTACCCTCTAAGGGAAGGGTTTTCTCCTTTAAATCTCATCATATATTCTTTTATATTTGATAGACCTTAACATGTGCATATTATAACTATAAAAAAATTGTGCTATATCTTTTTTACTTTGTTATGCATTCACATTATAACATGCGTGCATTTGGTTTGCATTTTTCTACGAATCACACCTCTAAGTAATATTGTATTTATTTTTGATATCCACCTAAGTGTTGGACTTTGCATGTAGGGTTTTTAGATATATTTTTTGCAAAAAGCATGCAGATGTTGAATGTTCTCTCCATCATGTTTATGTATTTTAGAGAAATCTTCTGAAAGACACCAATATTTTTATCTTAACCTTTTAACCATGTATTTTTTCAAAACTCCAATATATTAAGGTTTTGATCTTTAATTACTCTTAGCATTAATATTTTATTTTTTTCAAAAACATATGTATTGTGTTTTTATCTCATTTTTTAATTTTCTCATCCAAATTTGAAAAATAGATTTTAATATTCAACACTTTATTTTATATAAATTTTTAAAAATGATAATTTTTCTCACAATAAAGGTGGGTTCACTCATTTTTTTATTGTTCAAGATGTGTCCAATTTAGAAAATAGTAAAAAATAATTTATTTATTAAATTATTTTTTACTATTTTCTAAACTACTACATTATCTTAGATAACTTTTCACTAAAGGGATTATGAAATACTTAATAAAACTAAAAAATGAGGGAAGTACACTCAACACTATTATATTTCTATGACAAAATCATGACCAATTTGTTTACTCTCTATATTTGACCCTCTTAACCTCAACCACTAAAAAAATAGTTTTTAATTTAAACTCCAAACACTATTAATTGTGTTTTTGATGTATCTTCAAATTTTGAGTATAGGCATGTCAAATTACTTGTCAAAGTTCTTTTTTTACTTATATTAGGAAAAAAGTGAGGACTTTGGCCCCTATTTGGATTCCATTTCCTTGCACTTACACTTTGGCCATTTTTGAGATTCTCTTAGCCTTGAATATGATCTTAAGAGCCAATATGAATTTTTTTTTGAAGGTTAGCCAATATGTTTGTCAATTTTTATTTGGAAGGGTTCTACATAAAATCCACTTTGTGCAATGGTCAAATAAGATTTAAACTTCACCCTCCATTTTGAGGTAAGTAGAAGGCCTCAACACATCATTACACATAATATTTTTACTTTTATAACTTATATTTTTTAAATGTTAAAGTTTAGGACTCTTTTAATTTAGTAATTATACATTAATGGTCATAGATAAAAGGGTAATATTTGAGGATAATATGCACTCATCTCAATAAATTATTTTACCTTGTAAATTATTTTTATAAATTCTTATTATAAATTCTTATTGTAAATGTAAATTGGTTGTCTTGATCATTTTTAGTTAAACCATGAAATCAAACATTGTGTAAGGGTACTATAAAACAATTTGAATAAGAAAAATACAAACAATTGTTTGAGTTCACAATTGTGTTAAGCATTGTATCTATGGCCTTTTTAATTCCATTGTTTGTCATATCTTACCCTTACTTCTATATATAAAAAGACAATCACATGGATATGTTGGTCTAATTACCTTGGCCATTTAATTGATTATATGCTTCTTAGATTTCATCGTAAATTCTACATAGAAAGAGATGCAATGACTTAGTTATATTGATATTTTATGATTGGCTATTTGGTAGATGCAATATAATAGGAACATATTTGCAATTGATCATCTAACCTAAAGCCTTATTTTCTCCATTTATTTTGTCACAACCAAAGTATTCATTCTCCACCTTGAAAGAAGCTCTAAGAGACACTCAAGGAAAAAAAAATATAGTGATTACTTGAAGTAATTGGAAAAAGAAAAGAGGTAATTCTACAAGGGATATTTTTCATTTAAAAAGGATAATTGTATACAAATACCCTTCAAACTAGTATGTGATCTAATTATTTACAAGTTGCAAGGGCTAATGTTAGAAAATGCCATGACATATATTAGTGAGGTATAGAGGGAAGGTATTACCTCTATTGATATCTCCTTTGTTAATTCTCTTAACTCACTGTAATATTGTTTCACTTTCATTTCAATAATATTATAAGATAGAAGATGATAATTATGTTAATAACAAGAAAAATGAAGAGGAACAATTATGATCCTTGTCTCCAAGTTGACCATTAAGAACATTTAATGCATATTAATTTTACATGACATTGGTAAGACCTACTATAGCATGTTAGATCATGTCATTGATAGTATATATAGTTCAACTATTTCATATGTTGATGGGAAGTATTTCTTTAAATATCCTCCATCTGTCTATAATAATGATAATATTTGTATACATGGTTGCTCATTTTTGTGTATCTTTTCTAAGTTAGTTTTGGTCTTGAATGCATGTATCATTTATAAAATAAAAATAAAGTGGTCTTGTCAATTAAAATTTTCAATATATATCTATTATTTTGTAATAATTATAATGTTATTTGGAAGATATATGGCTCAAAATAAAATTTTACAATTAAATCAATACTGAGAAATTTTTAAAATAATTATCAATATTAATAAAGTTCATTACCTTCAAAGTATCTTCTTTTTATAGAATTGTCAAAAATATTTTAAATTATCAATACCCATGAAATTTTTAAGAACCAATAATGACACCTAAAGGTTTCTTGAATAAATCATAGGCACACATATGTAAAAAATTGTCAACCAAGTAATTGTATAAAATGTGTATTTAGCTGAATTCAGGCAAGAAAGTAATAAGCTATAAGCAACCAAATTTTGAATTTGAAATTTGTAATCAAGGAAGCTAGATCTGCAAGTGTGAGATCAATCCTACACTTGTAAGACTTAAGGTTGGGATAATTGGGTACTAATATCAAGGATATACTATAATGTTTTGAAATAAGTGCATGCACAAGAATGATGAACAATTAAATATGATAAATGTATTAGAATGAGTGTGAATATGGATTAGATATGAATAAAATGGATGAGAATGCATGTAAATGAATGATTAAATCCTTAAGGGAAAGAGCCTCACTTGACATAAGAGTGTCTCATTTGCTAATATGTTATTGTATTGTCCATTCTACAAAAATAGAAAAAGAGCTAAATGGAAATTGACATGAGTATACAAATTTCACAATACATTATGTGATAGGCTTAAAATATTGCATATATTTACATTATGCATAGTGTATTCATATATAGTAATTGTTATGTTCTATAACAGAGTTTTGGAAAAATTAACATGTTATCTTTTAAGTATACTTTTTAAATTAAGTTAATAAAAGGTAATAGGAAAAATTAAAAAATATTTATTAAACGAATAATTTATAAAAAAACTTACTAAAAACAATCTTATATTAGAAGTTAAGAAAATATTTATTAAATGAATAATTTATAAAAAAAACTTACTAAAAACAATCTTATATTAGAAGTTAAGAAAATATTTAAATAAATTGTAAATTGTTTCTATTTTTAGAATAAACTTTAAAACTAAAATACCATGACTTTGCAATCAAATTTTAACTAGAGGAAGATGGGCATTAAGAATCATCGTACCAGCTGAAAGAGCAATCTTCACATAGCGTTGAAATCCACTGAAAATTATTCCACACATCACATCATTCACTGTCTGTATACAAATTCAAATATAGTAAGAACTATGTTTGAAGATTTGGTAACTTAAATATAAGATAATCAAGTTTCTCTTCATAATTTCTTAGAATTTTTTTGGATACTTCTATGAGATATTTGTAAAGAAAGTGTATAAAACCATACCCCTCCAGTTCGATTCTTTATTTCCTTTATATCTTGTAAGGGGAATTCAGTATGAGAAATAGTAATGGGTAAAAATTCGACTCCAGGGGGTCCTCTCATTGGCAGCTTGCTATCTTCCATCCATCCCATCAATCTCAACAAGAAATTTATAACATCAACCATTGTGTACCACAACACCACCACCACATACCACAACCTTAGAAAATGTCTCAATATGAACCAGTTATGAGTGCCTTGTGATTTGTTTTCCTTAAGGACATTAAGCTTTTTGGGTTGAGGAAATGTGGGTGGGAGAGTAGGGTTGTCAGCTCTAGTCACAAAGGAAAATAATGCAGACATCAAAGAAATGCCATCTCCAATTGCATGATGAACTCTAATTATACATGTGGCTTTTGCTTGGCTTGTTTTGTAATTAAGTACATGGATTTCCCAAAGAGGATGGGAGTAATTGAAGGGTTTTAGATGCAAGTTGCAAATATAATCCTTCACCAATGAATCATAATGCTCTAGTCCAGGTGGGAACTCTGGAATTAAAAAATGATCATTCACCTTCACTCTTGTTCTCTTCCACATCATCTCTCCCTTCTCATTCTCCTCCTACAAACAAACAAAAAGGAATATTTATCAATATATAGGGAATAAGAGAAACAAGTATGGAATAAAAAGGATGCAATTGTAAATTTTGTTTAATTTTTTAAAATTAAATTAATGATTTTAGAAATTAAATATGTAATATATATTATATTAAAATTTTAAAGAGAAAAAAATATTATAGTTCAAAAACAATGAAATAACTTTAAAATGTAATTTGTAACAAAATTAAGGACAATTTAAATTATCTATCACATAATTTAATTTTATTATGGAGTATAGATAGTTTTACTATCATTCCAATCAAAGTGATTTGTCATGCTACGAAAGTACAATAACCATATTTCTTAATTATAAATTTCTAAACTTGTTAGAAATTAATTAATTTATCATTGTTGTAAAAAATTTAGTCTAACAAAAAACTTCTCAATCAAACAAATATGACTTCTTTCCATTATTCATATCAATTTAGTTGTTTTAGAGTTTTTGACATCCTTCATGACTTTTCCTTTTCATTTTTATATATTTGTATATAACAATTAATATATATTTTTAAGAGAGGAATCAATACTTGATGGGATCCACGAAGCAAAGTTCTAACACAAGCCACTATAACCTCTATCCCCATAAGTTTCTCTCCACTCATGCAAATGTAAATCCAAGAGAATTATTCAATTTTTTTTTTTATATATTTGCAAGTTTGATTCCCTTAGATTCACCTTTTTTACAATAACAAGGTTTGAAAATAAATTTGGGACTTTTAGGTTTTTTTGGTTGGCCTTCAAATTTTTGCATATTACTTTTATAATTTTTTTAGAGTTTTCTATATTATATTTTTCATTAATCTTTTTTTTAAAATGGATTAGGTTTTTAAAATATTCTTTTGTAAAATTGTTATTGTGAATGACACAAAACATAATACCCAAGAGAACAAGGACAATTTCTTAAATAGTTATAACGAGGTAATGATCTCGATATCTGGAAAATTTTAAATTATTCATTGATGTTGTCAATTATGTCTTTTAATGGTATCAAAGTTATAATCTTTCAACTTTATACTAATTATATTTTCCTCTTCTTGTGTATTGCAACCAATTGATAGAATATAGAAACCTAATGCACCAACTTGTCAATAACAACCATGAAAGGAAATCTCATATAAAACAAATTGCATTCAAAAACTCAAAACCAAATTCCATATATGGATATTTACTATGCAAACATACAAACTTAGAGATTAAAAGATATGCACAAATAACAAGAATTTAATAATATTTTAAACACCATGATTACACAATTTTGCAGTTACTAACATAAAATATATAAATTACACATACACATGGTCAACCTTGTTGAAAGAATAAGGAGGAAATAAAACTTACTCTTTGTCTTCCCCTTGCTTGCCTAAACTTAGAGGAACTCAACTCTCTTTCAATTATACATTTCACATATACATAGAAAACATGCTTTTATAAACACAAGCCACTCATTGTATTTAAGGATATTTCCCTAATTCAATCAAATTTTTTAACACCACTGAAATTGTCCTTGTAGAACATACCTATATCATCCCAAATGGATCTTTTATGCAAATATTATTGAGGGTCAGCTATCACACAATAAGCATGTTACACCCCATGTGTTATACCTATTCACTATTACCTAGTTTGGTAAATTGCTTTAATATATGTGAATGTGTTTTTATGAAATCCAACATGGAAATATGATGAATGAATGTTTGATTCAATTTAATGTTTTATAATGATTATTATATGAAATATATGTGACACATACGAATGTATTGATTCAACTAACTAAGTTATTATGGTGAACTAAGCTGAATGCAAGAACAACTTCAAACCTTTGGGAGAGAGGGGAAGTATCACTCAGGAGAAGAACTTGGTTTGGTAACCTTTAATTCGTCCTTACTAAGCATTCACACACTCACACCCTATTTGGTCTTAGTTAATTCAAGTCAATTCGGGTAATGGGTAAGTGATCTTCAGTTTTGATTGTGAATGTTTATATTGGTTTGCAATCTTGTTTTATGAATATTTGGAATGAGGAATGTGATGAAGTCTTGATGCTGAGTTGAAGTCCTTGTGTGTTTATTGTTATATCAATGAGATATATGTATAAAATGTATATATGTATAGGTACATGTCTACGGTAAACTCATACATGTGAGTGAATTACATACATGAGTATACATAGGTAGATGTACCTACGTATGCTCATGGACGGATTACCCATATGCATGGGAATATCAATTGGACTAAAATGACATATGTGTATATATATCAATTGATGGTTATGAGTATGAGTGTTTATATAAAGATATTAAAATAATATTATGTTTATGTATATATATAGTATATATATATTAATATATATATATACGTAATGTTATTCTTTATATATTTATATATGTTTGATAATCGATAATTAATGTATTTGTTAAACCTTGTGAAATAAGTATAAATTAATACACACACACACACACACACATATATATGATCGAAAGTCATTTTAGATAATCACTAAGCACAATGTATAACACTATTATTATTATATCATGAAGGATACATACATACATACAGACTGTAATACCCCTCCGTTTTGCGTTCTGGCTAGACAATGTGTCCTTGTTTGCTTTGATGTGCTTTTTGGTTATTGGAATGTTGTATCATGTGTGTGCGATTTGATCGATAATTATAGAGCGATAGTTTATTGGTGTGAGGTGATGTATCTTATCTGATGCTTTATTTGTCATGTTTTAAATTGGTGTAAGGATGATTAGTTATTGTAACATGTTATTGCGTGAGATATTTGTTTATGATGGAACTGTCAGTCTATGATGAGTGTATTGGTGGAGGGGACGGGATTGTATCACTCGCTTGCGAGCACCCTACGATTCTGAGATTTCCCCCTTCATGGTGTGTGTTATTATATCATATATATGCATGTTCGATATGCTCTTTGTTCACAGGTTGACAGGTATAGGACATCGACTCCACCTGATTTCACAGGTTTGAGCGTGTCCATTGACCAACGGTAATCGATTGGGAGATAGTAGCTAGGTTTTCTGTGCCAAGTCGTCACCCTAGTCATAGTGTGTCGTCGGGTTTGAGTCAGGTTAAGTTGCTTCTTTGTTATTCTCTCTCCTTGCTTTCATTTAAATTTCAAGTGAAAAAGGTAGACAAGTGGTGTTATGTATTTAAAGCCGTTCACTAAATTTATCTGGTTATAATGTTATAAATGTTGCTTAATTTATTCATTAATTTAATTTAATTAATAAAATGATCTAATATGAGATTAGATTTATGTTATTGATTAATTAAATTAATTGTGTTGAAATAAATCAAGTTATTCTTTTGGAAATTATAAAGTTAAATTCTTTTGGAAATTATGAAGTTAAAGTCCTTTGGAAATAAAATTGTTAAAAGCATTTAAATGCATATGAAATGGAAATTTCAAAATAGGTAATAAAGTCTTGTTGAATACAATTTTGTTTTAATTTTTAAAAAATAGAAAATATCCTCCAAAAGCCCAATAAATTTAGTGGGTGGGATATTTTAGAGGTTTGACCAAATTTGGGGAAAGTTCTTTGTAAGAAATGAAATTTCATTTGTTTTGCAATTTTTGATTTTGGTGGAGAATTTGGTTGTGGCTGAATTTGGAGTTGGAGAGGAGATTGGAATCACCATTTTTGGAGTCTTCAAAGCTTGGGGAGAAAACACCAGGTTCATCTTCATTTCTTGTTTCTCTTTTGCAATAATCTTCTAATTTCTTGTTGTTGTTTGAAAAAAACTTTTGAATGCTATTTTAGATGCAAAGAAAACTCATGAAAAATGATTCCAAACTTTCAAATTTGTTGTTGGATTTTGAAATGAAAACCAAAACATCAAACACAATGAAAATAGGAAGAAAACCAAAAGAAAATCTCCATTTCAAACTGAGTTTTTAAACCTTGTGTTGTTTGGGCAAATTTAATTCTGTTATTGTAAAAAATTGTTGTGCATTTTCCCAATTTTAGGCTGGAAATGAAAATGAAAAATTTGGGTATATATATTTATCATATATATATAGTTATAATTTATAAATTTATATCTTCCTTCTTGTTTTATTAGCTTTGGGAAAATTCTGGTTTAAAAAAAAAAAAACACAGAGAAAACTTTATACAGGGACTGCCCTATTTTTTCGCCATTTAAAAATAAAAGTTTTTTCATATAAAAATAAATTTTATTTTAAGGGTTTTGGAGGGGAGGAAGCCCCGCACCCCCCCCCCCCCCAACCTAGGAGGCTCCCCACACAACACCCCCCATTGGGATGCACTATGTGGAAGCAGCGCTGCTACCCACACAACACCCCCCATATGGGGGAGGCTGCGTGGCAGCCTGGCCACTCCCATGTGGGAGGGGTCCGCGCCCATATGAGGGTGTTGTTTTTTTTTAAGTTAAAATTTAATTTCATTTTTTTAAAATATTATTTAATATTTAATATATTATATAATAATATATATATTATATATGTAATATATATAATATATTATATATATAATATATATATGTTATATGTATATATATAATATTATTTTAATATTTAAATAATATTTATGTTATAATAGTTTATTTATATATATATTATATATATACTTATGTATATATATCATACACATTTAGTGTGTATATATATAGACATATAATGTATATATGTATATTTTATATATTTTAAATAAATTATTCTATTGTGTTGAATTGCTTAATTTTCAATGAGACTAGAAATTTAAATATTTATATATAAAATATATATATGCACCAAGTATATATTTTTATGTATATATATTTCGTTTTAATTGTACTCATGTATAGATAAAATTTAGTTGCTTAATTTATTCGAGGTTGAAATAAAGACTAAATTATTTTAATTAAATGTTTTATTTATCAAGTGATTTTGATTATGGAATATAATTGCGAAACTTAGAGTAAATGATTGGTGTTTAAATACTTCAATGTCGTGAAATGAATTGAGTATATTTAATTGGATAAATGTAAGTAAAGGATACTAAGATTGATTGGATTTAGGAAATCCTAACAAAAGTTATTTAGTTGCTTGAAATGCTTCATGAATGACGTTTTCTTTCATTCTCGGTGTTGGCCAATGAAGATATTGTTTATGTGAGTTTTGATTTTAAAACTAGTGCTATTGCATTTTGGAGATTAAGGTTAGTGCAATGATTAAATAATTGTTAAAGGTTAGGGTTGTAATCAAAATGAATATGGTTAATGTGTTTTCAACGACTTGTTTGATTTAATGGAATCTTGAAGTTCTTGTAAATGATTTGTTAAATGTGAGAATTATGTACGTAGTTAAGTTATATGGATTATAATTAGGAGAAAAATTGATTATATTTAATATGTGTAAAGAAAAGGGTTATTTTATTATGATGTTATTATAATGGGTAGAATGTTATTTAAAAGTTCTATATTCTATTACCTTAAATGGTGAATAGGGAATGTTGTTGTTTTCTAGATTGCAAGGAATATATAAGGTTCATAAAAATTATATGGTTTAGAACTTATATGAATAGAAAAAAGATTAAGTATATGATGTATATATGTACTTTGGTTCCTATTTGATGAGAAAAGATGGTTATGTCAAAATACATCTTTAGTTATTTAAAGAACGTGTATTTTTATGATTGTTGATTTAAGCGGATTCTTGTTGGTAGTGTATGGGCAATATTGTTATGATTGTAAATCTATGAGTGTACTATGGTGGTGCTAAGTTTTGCTTCCAGAGGCTATGGAACTCTTTGTTTGAGTTGTTTGTTCTATTTGGAGTGATATGTTCTGTAAGTCTTCCAGATGGGGTTTTCATTTAATTGTGTGGGTTGTTGTAATATGTTAGTCAACCGTTGTATTGACTTGGGTAGGGCATATAGTTGTATCTGGTTGTTTTACCAGTTTTCACGAATGAGGAAACTTTGTGCCCCCCTTGAATTAAAAGTGGTTTATGTGGTTTGTTGCCTCCAGTGTTTGGAGAGGGTTTGACTTTCTTGCCTGCAGTGTTTGGAGAGGGTTTTGACTTTGTGGTCTCCAGTGTTGGAGTGAGGTTTCTGGTGCAAGAACACCTAGGAAACACTAGGTAGCACTAGGAAAATTTGTGAGCCTAGGATGAAATTTTGTGGTTTTAATGCTTTAAGGTCATGTTGACCATTTAGTTTTGAGTTAGAGGTGTTAGAACATGTTAGGAGTAAGGTTGATCAGTAGCTCATGGTAGAATGGAAGAGCTTAGCAACTTGTCTCCACTAGGATTCACTAGGAATTGGAGATAAAGCCCAAAATGTTGCATTTGTGCAATTTTGGCCTAATGTGGTGGTTATGTCCGACCAAGGGGAGAAATAACCATTTTTTGAACATTTATAAGGAGGACCTCAGCTTGGAATTGAGGTTGGAATCATTGGAGTTTGCAATTAGTTTGAAATAAAGAAAACAATGATATTTTGTGTGTGCATTTCCTGTTTTTGAATTAGTAGATTAATGGCTTGATCATGGAAATTTGTATAGCTTAGAATGTAGTGATATTGTCTTCAAGAATTGTTTGGTATAGTAGATAGTAGGTTATCCACTTCCAAGATTTCTTGTAAATACTTTGTTCTTTCTTCAATTACTGTTTTGACTGGTAGACTATGAAAAAATGGGGCTTTAGCTCACATTACCACTGTATCCAAAGTACGGGCTAGTGGGAAATGTGGCTAGGCTCCATGTCTATAATAGGTTAGGGTTAGGAGTCTATAGGAGTCAAAGTATCATGGAGAAAGTTCTTTCCTAGGCAAGCTTGACAGTGCCCGGTTAGGAAAGATAGTGAAAACAAGCACTAAAGTTGTAGGGGTGTCAATCCCCTAGAAAACCTAGGTGTGTGGTGGATGCAGGAAGCCTTACAAAGGCTTGGCATGAAGGAAGTGGTTTCACCAGTCCATTTGGTGATTGAAATAAGCTAACAGTTCACTGTGTGGTCAGGAAATGGCCTAAAAAAGCCCTAATTCTTGAAAAGTGAGGATTACGCCTGTGTACGGATAGTGAAGGTCTATAACATCAAAAATATTTGAGAGGTAGGAAAAAGAACTAGGATCCCCAAAGGAAGTTTGGAATGTTCTTTAGAAAGATTGGAGATTAAGCCACTTTTCTCGGGTTAGGAGGCCTAATTAGGGCTCAAGGGCTAGTAACCTTTTAAACCCTAGAAGAGGGTTTGGTGAGAGCGATGGAGAATTGGAGATTGGTGGATGATAAAGAACCCTAAGGGAATGGTCTTGAAGCCACGGGAGACATCACACACCCCTGCATAGAATTAGTGAAGGTTGGAGATTTAGCTAGCCTTTAGGAAAATTAAGGGCTAAGGAGAGAATGGCAGAGAAAGCACCAAGATTGGCTTGGTTAGGGAAATGGAGATGGTAGTAGGGTTGGCCAGGAGAACCAGGGGTGCCTAAAAAGCATTAGGGCCTATAGGTTAAGGTGGTGGAGAGTGACACCAAAGGGGTTTTCCAAGGTGAGACCCATAGCATGGAGCAGTGAGTGTTCCATCCAACCCTACCCTATCAGATTGGTATCAGAGCAAGTTAAAGATTTGGGATAGAATCTTGCATGTCAGACCTTGAATCTAGTGGTTCTACCATCATGGCGACAAATGCTGAATTGGACAAGATGGTCGAAGAACAAGAGGAAGACAATAAGCTGTTAAAAGAAAGAATAGACCAACTTGAGAAAGGATTGAATAATGTACAGTTGGAAGGATGGGTACCAAAGAAAGAAGAGGTTGTAGAGGAAGAAAAGATCCCTAAACCTGACCTTGTTTTGGAAGAAAAGCCTTTCTTGAAGGCATTAAATGCTTTGAGTGGAAAAGGACTTGAAGGCATACCACTGTTTAGTCAAAAAATGGAAGCTGATCTAGTCATGGATTGGATAGAGGGAATGGAAAACCATTTTGAGTGTGATGTGGTCACAAAAGCACAGAAGGTAAAGGTGGCCAAATCAAAGTTAAGAGGTTCTGCCTTGACATGGTGGAAATTCATTCAGACAAAGAGGGAAAAGGAAGGAAAACATCCTATTTCAACTTGGAAAGGAATGGTTGCCAAAGTAAGGGAAGCATACATGCCGGATGACTATGAGATTCAGTTACACAAGAAGAGATAGAGTTTGAGGCAAAGAGACCAAGATGTGAACACTTACACTGAGGAGTTTCAAAAACTTTGTATGAGGTCTAATGTGACAGAGGATGAAAGTATTAAGGTGGCTAGATACCTTAATGGTTTGAAATGGAACATCTAGGAGGAGATGACTCTTCTAAGTCCCAAGATAGTGCACCAATGCTATCAATTGGCTATTAAGATTGAGGAAAGAAGCAAGAGGAAGCAAGACCAGGCTTCTGAGGGAAGAGGCAAAGGTAGAGATCAAAGAGGATAGCGAGGTGGCTACCAAGGTAGAGGCAATGACCAAAGAAAACAAGGAGGGTTTAAATCCACTGATCATGGCAATGAAACACCTTCTAGAGGAGGGTATAACAGAGGTAGAGGTTCTCAAGGAGGATCCACTAGAGGAAGAGGAACAGGCAGGAGCAATTCATACTTTGCAAACATGAAATGCTACCATTGTGGTCAAGTTGGACACCCAGCTTATAGGTGTCCGGAGAAAGCATCTTCATCAAGCAATGAGAAGAGAGTGGCTTATGCACAAGAGGACACCATGAGTCCTAAGTCACCTGAGGTCAGTCACATTGAATCTGAGATGGGAGAGAATATGATGTTTAGAAGAGTGTTGATCAGACAACCGGTCAAGGAAGAACCAAAACAAAGAAGAGCTCTATTTAGAGTGAAGTGCAAGATACTTGGTAAAGTATGCAAGGTCATTATAGATTAAGGTTCAATAGACAATATCATCTCAGAAGAAGTAGTAATGAAACTGAAAATGAAAAAGTACCCCACACTAACCCCTACAAGGTAACATGGCTCAACAAAGGGCAGAGTGTTCTAGTGAATGAGCAAGTAACGATGGAGTTTTCCATTGGAGGGTATAAGGATAAATTATTTTGTGATGTTTTACCCATGGATGCATGCCATCTACTATTGGGAAAACCATGGCAGTATGACAAAAGTGCCATGTATGATGGGAAAGAGAATAGCATTTCCTTCGAGAAGGGTGGGAAGACTTTCAAGTTGTAGTCACTGTCAGAAGAAGAAGAGGGACAGTCAGTGACACCAAGTGTCATGTTGAGTAGTGGTAAGGAGTTCCTTAACAACCTACATCAAGGAGGTGAAGGATATGTGGTTATGTTACAACCTAAAGAAGAAGACAAGGCTGAAAAGACAGTCATACCCGGAGCAGTCCTAAAGTTGTTGGATCAGTTCAAGGACATTGTAAGTGATGGTGCACCTGCAACTCTACCACCAAAGAGAGCCATAAGTCATCAAATTAACTTCATACCTAGAGCCTCATTGCCTAACAAAGCAGCTTATAAGCTTACACCGGATCAGAATCTAGAGGTAGCTAGGCAAGTGCAAGAGTTGTTGGATCAAGGATTGATTCAAAAGAGCATCAACTCATGTGCAGTAACGGTAGTCTTGGCAACCAAGAAGGGAGGTAAATGGAGGTTATGCACTGATTCTAGAGCAATAAATAGGATCACCATTAGGTATAGGTTCCCTATTCCTAGAATTGAAGACTTAATGGATTGTCTTGGAGGAGCTCAATACTACACAAAGTTGGATCTCAAGAGTGGATACCATCAGATAGAATTAAGGATGGTGATGAGTGGAAGACAACATTTAAGACAAATGATGGGTTATATGAATGGAGAGTGATGCCATTTGGTCTCTCCAATGCCCCTAGCACATTCATGAGGCTCATGAACGAAGTGCTCAAAGACTTCACGGGGTATTTGTGGTGGTATACCTTGATGACATCCTCATATTCAGCAAGACAACAGAAGAGCATTTAAAACATGTGGAGTTGGTTCTTAGAAGGTTGCAAGAGGAGAAGTTGGAAATCAATCTAGAGAAGTGTGAGTTCTTTAAGCAAGAGCTTGTATATTTGGGTTTTGTAGTGTCCAAAGGATCATTGAAGATGGATCCAAGTAAGGTGGAAGCTATCCTAAACTGGCCTACACCAACCAAGAAACTGAGGTAAGAAGTTTCCATGGTTTGGCTCAATTTTATAGAAAATTCATAAAATTTAGTGGTATATGTGCACCAGTCCTAGATACAATCAAGGGTGGTTTAAAAACTAAGTTTGTGTGGACTCAAGAAGCTGAGAAAGGGTTTGAGAAACTGAAACAAGAGGTGGCAACTCAACCTATTCTCTTACTACCTAGTTTTGACAAATTGTTCACTGTTGAATGTGATGCAAGTGGAGTGGCAGTAGGAGGTGCTAAGTCAAGAGGGGAAGGCCTATAGCCTTCTTTAGTGAGAAGCTCAATGAAGCAAAGAAGAATTATTCAACCTATGACTTAGAACTTTATGCTTTGGTTCAGTCACTTAGGAAGTGGAGGCATTACCTTCTACCCAAGGAATTTGTAGTCTTTACCAACAATCAGGCACTTAGCTATATGAATACCCAAGAAAAGTTGAGCAATAGACACTTGAAGTAGATGGAATACATACAAGCTTTTACCTTCACCATCAAGCACAAGAAGGGACAACTAAACAAAGTGGTAGATGCACTAAGCAGGAGATTGTTGACAGTGCAAGAGATACAAGTGAAGATCATAGGGATTGACAGTTTTAAAGATCTCTATGGGGAAGATGAAGACTTTTCAGAGGTCTATAAGGTATGTTCTAACTTTGAGAACCATTTCCATAGCCAATACTTAGAGTATACATTGAAAAGTGGGTTATTGTTTAAAGGAAATCAGTTATGTGTTCCAAGAGGATCAATGAGGGAAAATATCATTCAGGAAAAGCATAATGGAAGTCTTAGTGGACATTTTGGCATCAACAAGACTTTAGAACTAGTGCAAAGATTCTATTATTGGCCTAAGTTGGAAAGATATGTTAGAAAGTATGTGGAACAATGTGTTGTGTGTATAAAAGCTAAGGGAGGAGCTAGTAATGCTGGTCTATATCAACCCCTACCCATTCCTAATAGACCATGGGAGTGTGTAAGCATGGATTTTGTGGTAGGCCTTCCTAAGACCAAGACTGGTTTTGACAGTGTCTATGTAGTAGTGGACAGATTTAGCAAAATGAGTCATTTTATCCCTTGCAAAACTACTCATGATGCTAGTTACATAACTCATATCTTCTTCAAGGAAGTTGTAAGGATCTGTGGATTGCCTTTGAGCATTGTTTTAGACAGGGATGTGAAGTTCATGAGTCACTTTTGGAAGACTCTATGGAGTAGATTGGGAACCAACTTGTCATTTGGATCAACTTACCATCCTCAGACCGATGGTCAAATAGAGGTGGTTAATAGGGTGCTAGGTAACCTTCTAAGGTTCCTAACTAAGGAGTATGGACAAACATGGGATATGGTTATCTCACAAGTTGAGTATGCTTACAATGATAGTGTAAACTGAACCACAAGGAAGAGTCCTTTTGAAGTTGTGTATGGGATACACCCAAGAGGTATATGTGAGCTCAGAGATCTTGGAGCTATGGACCATAGAAGTGGACATGTAGAGGATTTCAGTCAAACCATGAAAGAGATTCAGGAGCAGGTGAAGAAGACAGTCACCGAGGCTACACAAAAGTTGAAGGAGAAGGAATATTTGTCAAGGAAAGATGTACAATTTGTAGTAGGAGACTATGCCATGGTCCACCTCAACAAATCAAGGTTACATAAGGGTACATCAACCAAGTTGCAAATGAAGAGAGTGGGTCCATGCAAGGTATTAGCCAAGTATGGGAAAAATGCATACAAGGTGGAGTTACCCACTGATCTAGGGATCTCTCCAGTGTTTAATGTAGCTGATTTGATCAAGTACAAGGGATCAGTCAAGGATTTGGATCAGAACAACAGGGAAATCTTCCAGGATGTAAGCAACATACCCCTACCTACTCTAGACAAGCAACAAGCGGAACTAATCTTGGAGTCAAGAGTGCAAAAGTCTACAAAGTATAAGGTGTACTTGGAGTACCTTATCAAGTGGAAGAACAAGCATCAATAAAAAGCCACATGGGTACAAGAAGATCAGTTCAAGAAGTTTGGTATTGACCTGTCATTGATCTCTCCTTCCATTCCTTAGTGTTTGGGCAGAGAGGGGGAGAATGTTATAGGAGCACCAGGAAGCATTAGGTAGCACTAGGCAAATTTGTGAGCCTAGGATGAAATTTTGTGGTTTTAATGCTTTAAGGTCATGTTAACCATTTAGTTTTGAGTTAGAGGTGTTAGAACATATTAGGAGTAAGGTTGATCAGTAGCTCATGGTAGAATGTAAGAGTTTAGCAACTTGTCTCCACTAGGATTTACTAGGAATTGGAAATAAAGCCCAAAATGTTGCATTTGTGCAATTTTGGCCTAATGTGGTGGTTATGTCTGGCCAAGGGGAGAAGTAACCATTTTTTGAACCTTTATAAGGAGGACCTCGACTTGGAATTGAGGTTGGAATCATTGGAGTTTGCAATTACTTTGAAATAAAGAAAATAGTGATATTTTGTGTGTGCATTTCCTATTTTGTTCCTGTTTTTGAATTAGTAGATTAATGGCTTGATCATGGAAATTTGTATAGCTTAGAATATAGTGAGATTTTTTTCAAGCATTGTTTGGTATAGTAGATAGTAGGTTATCCGCTTCCAAGATTTCTTGTAAATACTTTGTTCTTTCTTCAATTGCTATTTTGACTGGTAGACTGTGAAAAATTGGGGTTTTAGCTCACATTACCACTGTATCCAGAGTACGGGCTAGTGGGAAATGTGGCTAGGCTTCATGTCTATAAATAGGCTAGGGTTAGGAGTCTATAGGAGTCAAAGTATCATGGAGAAGGTTCTTTCCTAGGCAAGCTTGACAATGCCCGATTAGGAAAGACAGTGAAAACAAGCACTAAAGTTGCAGGGGTGTCAATCCCCTAGAAAGCCTAGGTGTGTGGTGGATGCAAGAATCCTTACAAAGGCTTGGCATGAAGGAAGTGGTTTCACCAGTCCATTTGGTGATTGAAATAAGCTGATAGTTCGTTGTGTGGTCAGGAAATGGCCTAAAAAAGCCCTAATTCTTAAAAAGTGAGGATTACACCTGTGTACGGACAGTGAAGGTCGATAACCTCAAAAATATTTGAGAGGTAGGAAAAAGAACCAGGACCCCCAAAGGAAGTTTGGAATGTTCTTTAGAAAGATTGGAGATTAAGCCACTTTTCTTGGGTTAGGAGGCCTAATTGGGGCTCAAGGGCTAGAAGCATTTTAAACCCTAGAAGAGGGTTTGGTGAGAGAGATGGAGAATTGGAGATTGGTGGATGATCAAGAACCCTAAGTGGATGGTCTTGAAGCCATGGGAGAAATCACACACCCATGCATCGAATTAGTGAAGGTTGGAGATTTAGCTAGCCTTTAGGAAAATTAAGGGCTAAGGAGAGAGTGGCAGTGAGAGCACCAAGATTGGCTTGGTTAGGGAAATGGAGATGGTAGTAAGGTTGGCCAGGAGAACGAGGGGTTCCTAAAAAGCATTAGGGCCTATAGGTTAAGGTGGTGGAGAGTGACACCAAAGGGGTTTTCCAAGGTGAGATCCAGAGCATGGAGCAGTGAGTGTTCCATCCAACCCTACCCTATCATTTTCATTTTGTGTTCCTCCTAGAGTTGGAGTGGTTTTATCTTGTTGTATGCCCTTTGACACCCTATGTGATTGGTTTTGGGTTGGTTGTTGTCAAGTAGAAGAGTGGATTCTGTTAGGGGCCAAAGCCCAAAGAGGTAAACTGGGAAACCTTCAGAAGTGGTTTAATCAAGTGATAACTAAATTAATGTACTTAGAAGTTAGGTGGTATTTCACATTAATTAAGATAATTGAGCCTCGCTCATGGACGCAAGGGCTTGTATAGACTTGGGATGAGACGGGAAGGCCTGGAATGGCAAGGTCATCTATCTTGTCTTTACGAGAGGTATTTGATTCCACATGAGTGAGTATGGGTGCCGAGATTCAGTAGAGGCCACCAGGACAACCCATAGTGGGGGCCGGAGCTTAGGAAGATTCCCATAGGATATCCCATGACGAGCTGTGTGATGACACTCTTTCTATGACAATAGTTGGTATTTGGTTTTATGTATATGGTCTTCTTATCATACTCGATTTGCTTTATTTCTGGAAGCAATGTGACTTATGTCAATGATGTTAGAGTTGTACTTGTGTTATTCTTATGGTTGTATGGCTCATGTGATTGGTTGTGTCAGTGTTAGTTATCCTATGTCTAGTGGTGGATGGCCTAGTATAGGAATCCCTTGTTACTATCTCCTAGCATGGGGGGTGAGCCTTTGGGTATCAAATGGTTGGGTGGAACGTGCATCTTAATCCGTTGGGTCAGCTTTTTCTCTTATGGACGAGATTTCCAGTTGGAGAGCTCGTGGGATCCAGTCTTCCTACTTTATTCTTTCAATTATAAATGTAATTTAATACCCCTCTTTGTATCGAGGTGGACGTTGTATATTGTAACCTTATATTTTGGGATTATGTCATTCGGGGAATGAGTGTTGTAACCATCTTGTAAAGAATATTATTGGGATCATGTGGAATGCTTATGTTTTTGCTTTAATTTTATCATGGATGGAATGTATGCATATTATTTTGTTAATCGATTAAAGGCGATGGTTTTATTTCATGTTTCGTTATTGGGTTTTAAATAATCTTAGTCTCATAACCTTAGAGGTTGTTGGAAATGGATAGTGATCTTGCATGTTTTTTTATACTTAAACAAAAAAAAAATAGTACGTTTGAGTAGTAAATTGCAACTTCCTCTAGGGTTGCATGGCGGGGCATTACATAGACACACACACACACACATATGATTGAAAGTCATTTGAGATAATCACTGAGCACAATATATAGCAAATTATTATTATTACTAGTAATAGAGAAGTTCTTAAGTGAATAAAGGTGCATGATAAACTAGCACATAAAACAATATTAGACCAAGTCAACCAAAGTAAGAGGCACATGTATGAGTTTATAAGCTTCTGTGTATACATTTCAATGAGAAGTTAATAGAGTTTTAAAAAAATAAGGAAATAGTCTACCCATGCTATCCTTATGGGGTGCCAGCTTATGAATGTGGCACCAATCTGGAAGTGTATGGAATGCAAATGAAGTCTACAAACTGCGCATAAGTTTGATAATAGCCTTGAGACTCAATCAAAAGTAAACTTGGAAGTAATATGTGAAGGAATTCGATTCAATAGGAAACTTTTTTTTGAGCTTACTATTCATTTGACTCAGTAAAAGAGTCTTGTTGTCCCTTGTAACAAGTTGACTCAACTATTTAAATGGTGAGGAATGTTATGTGTTACAAACCTGTAAGTTAGCTTGGTGATTCATTGCATGAGGATAGAAAGGCGGAAAAAATATTAACTTATTTGTAGCCTTTGGTTGCTCACAATTTAGTATAAATAGAGGTGCTCATCCTACCAATTGCTACACTTATCAATCTAATTTCCTTGTGTTTTTTTGCTACAATTTCTATGCAAAGTGAGTTGAGAGTTGTTTTTTTATTTTACATTAGTTTTGTTGAGAGATTTAGTGAGAAGCTAGTAGAGGAATTCAAGGGGGTGTTCTTAGAGCAAGTTGCAAGTGAGCTTGAGTCATTGAGCTAGGAGAGAAGATTAATCAGTTGGAGCTTTAAATAGGCATGCTGATTTCTACTCCTTTGTTATTATGTTGGAAAGATTGTCTTTTATGTGTGTTATGATGCTTGCATGTCTTTTGTATGTTACTTGTTTGTCTCTTGAATTGGGAAACCTTTTGTAGTACCCCTTTGATTTGCTTATGTTTTCAGACAATGCTTTTACTTTGATAGACCTTGATATTATGTTGTTGTTATTTGATCATTGACATTGGAGAGATGCTGGTTTTTATATTTTGATGTGATGGTACACTATATGGATGATGATTAATTGTGACATGCTTTCTGATTATCATAGTTGATTACTTGAGTTGATATTGATATATGCTCATATGTAGTTAATTGATGTTTTAGCTTTGCTAGTTTTGGTGCGATACTGTATTGGTGAAGAGAACGTGATTGCATCACTCGCTTGCGAGTGCCTTGTGATTCCGTGATTTTCTCTTCACAGTGTGTTTGATTTATATATATACATGTATGAAATATTTTTTATTGCAAGATTGCAAGTACATGACATCAACTCCACCTCGATTCACAGGTTTGAGTGTGTCCATTTCCCAACAGAATAGTTGATTAGGAGATAGTAACGAGGTTTCCTTGTCAAACCACAACCCTAGTCACAGTGTGTTGTCAGTCCTTGTTTGGTATGCCTTGTTGTCATGTTGTCCACGTTTGCCTTGCCATTTATTTATTTAATTTGTAAGGTTTGTTTTGTGGGAAATTAATGGTAATTAATGTTTTTAATGATTTTAGTGTTTATTTAATTAATTTTAATTAATATTGTTAGAAGCTTTGTATTTAATTTAATTAATTAAATTTAATTATTTTGTAAAGTAATTTAATCCTTGTGATTAAATTCATTTTATAAAGTAATTAAATTAATTATATTAAATTTGATTAGAAATTGTTATGTGAATTTGAATTATAAATTGCATAAAATAGATAATTTTAATTTGTGAAGTTTGAATTATTAAAATAGCATAAATTTCTTATAAATATCAAAAGGGAAATATCTGAGTTGGTTAAAAGATATTTTAATTTTGACATGTGTGTTAGAAAATTTATTAAACACTCTTGTTGAGAATTTATTCTCAGAGAGAATATTTGCAATAACTGAAAGAAGTAAGAGGTTACTTAACAGGAATGGAAAAAATATATTGAAGGAAGTTGTTAAAAAAATTGAAAAGGAAGTTCTCGGGAAGTTCTTCGGAAATTTGGAATCTACAGTGGAAGCTCTTCTTCAAACTTCAATTCCTCAAACTTCCGGAAATAGGTTCTTTTAATTAATTTTATTATTTTGCAAATTGAAAGATTGTCTGTACAAAAAGAATTTATAGTTTGTGTAGAAGCTTTTAACTATTTTGTAAATTTGTAAGGCTTATGTGTTTGAAAATTTACCATGAATATTTAAGTGCTTTTGTGGAAAATTTTATAGTGAAATTAGTGAGCCATTGAAATTGTTTTTTAAACAATAGAAAACCCCAAAGGAAAACAATAGAGAAATTTGGAAATCTCTGTAGGAATAGACTTAAAAATCTTCTTGTTAAAAATTGGGGAAAATCTTATTTGTATTGGAAAAATCTTTCTGTAGAAAAATATCATTTAAATTTTTTTTCCCAATTAGTTTTTTTTGGCTGGGAAAATTGGAAAACCTCTAGTAAATTTGTAAATCTTTTCCTCTAGAAGAAAATTGTGAAAATTTTCCCTTCTGGACAATTGTTTTAATTTAGTTGTGCATATATATTTAGATATATATATTATGTATATATACATATATATATATATAAATATATTTTTATACATGTAATTATTTTAGCTTCTGTAGGAATGTATTTTAAAAAAATCTTGAAGAAATCTTTTTTTGAAAATTTATATTCAAAATTCAGAATTAAATTCCATATAGCGATTTTTTAAAAATCGCAGGAAATTATATAGAAAATTTATAAGTTTAAAAGGTAGTGGGGAAATCTGTGGTTGTTCCCACAGCCGCCGCCCCAAAGGGAGGCGATGGTGGGAATAGCCCAGCGTTGCCCCCACACAGGCCCGTGCCATTTGGGAGCTAACTCTATAAAACATAGCCGACCAATAAACCTTCATTTTCCTTTTGTTTAATACTTGCAATTTGATTTTTATAATGTGATTTTAATATGATTATTATTTAATAAATATAAATATAAATATATAATTATAATTATAATATATGTATATATATAAATAAATATTTTTTATAATTTGATATATGTTTTTAAAATTATATTTAATTTTAATATATTTAAAATTGTGTATATATATATATACATTTTAAATGTACTTTTTATAATAGAAGCATGCAAATGCATGAATTGGATAACTTTAGAATGAAATGGTTTAAATAGGGAAATTGAAATAAATAAATAAGATTTAATTTTCTTTATTGTTGTAAATGATATTGCTTTAAGTTAGATTAATTTGAGCAATGTAATATTGTATTCTTGATAAAGAAATTGGATTTAGGAAATCCTAATCACAGCCTTATTTCATGTTTAAATTGCTCATTGTATTGTGATTTCTTCTATTTACTTTTTGGGGGAAATTGGATTATTGTACTTGTAAGTCTTTAAGATGTTAATTTATGAGGGGGGGTTGTTGTGAATTGTAGTTCAACCCTTTATTGACCTTGGGTAGTGCACTTGGTTATACTTCAATTTATCACCTGGTTACTATGAATGAGGATGTGTTGTCTCTTGCTTTATGGTTGGATATTTATTATTGGTTTGTGTGCATTGTGTATACCCTTGGGTTTTGGTTAGATCCTTGTGTTGTTAGTAGGGGAGTGAATCTCCATGGGGGACAACACACAAAGTGGTTCCAGGGTAACTCATGTGAGAGTTTAGCTAACTCAGTGAAAATTAAATAAATATATTAGGGGAAAGGGTAGTCTAAAATATATAACTTGTTAATTATGCCTCGCTCATGGACTCAAAGGCTTGTTTAGACTTGGGATGAGACGAGAAGGCCTGAAATGGCAAGATCATTACTTGTCTCTTTGAAAGATAATTGATTTTGCATCGGTCTGCATGTGGGGCCAAGAGTTGTGAGGCTACTAGGGTAACCCAAGATGGGGGCCGGGGCCTAGGAAGATTACCCATGCATATTTGTGATGACACTCCTCCTATAACAACAATTTTAAGTTTTTAATTGATGTACTTGATTCTTTTACTCTGGAAGCAATGTAGCCTTCATGTTATGTGTTGTATTTGTGTAATTTAGTCTTGATTTTTCCTGTGTCTTGAGGTAGTTGGTTTTGGTCTAGGGATCCCTTTTACTATCTCCTAGCACAGGGGGTGGGCCTTCGGGTACCACTTGGTTGGGTGGAACGTGCACCATACACCGTTGGATTTCCACTACATGTTCGTGATGGCGGGATCTTCCAGATTGGAGAGCTCGCATGTACCAATTGATATGTTTCATCTCTTTTGTTCTTTGTATTAGTGGAAATTTGTATTTGTACTACTCCTCATTTGTATTCAAGGAGAATTTTTGTATCATTGTAAATTGTAACATAATTATTTGATCTTCCTCATTTTGGAAATGAGTTCTTGTAACTATTTTATGAAATGAATGCAAGCTATAAATGATTCTTCAAGTACTTTGTATCTTATGAAATGAATTTAATGCTTTGGATGTATGTTGTTTATATTATGAGTTTAATTTATATGCTATGGTTAGTTTACTTTTGTGTTATGGGATTCGAATGTAATACGTTGTCGGATATCTTAGAGAATGTATGCGTTAAGTGTAGTTCACTTTACTTATTATAATTACACTTTAAAAAGAAAAAATTGCTACACTTTAGTTGTGTTTGCATCTTTCTTTAAGGTTATGTGGTAGGGAATTACACCTTTCTTTTGGGTTTATATGTATATAAATATTTATACTATAATTGGTTTTATATGATTATATATTATTTATACTACACGTAGAAAGTCAGTACTATATGTAGTATGACAATACTCTAGGTGCATAACATAAGATATAACTTTGCATTATGATTCTTATAACAATGTCATTTAGATATGAGTTAATGGGAAGGTTATTCTTGGGGTTAGGATAGCCCACGAGAAATGGTATAACCTTAGAATAGAATAATAATGGTCAATACAAATTGAGAAATTAAATGTGGTGAATAGATGATCTCACTCAAAGTTACTGGGTGATGAATCTTTGGCGAAAGTAGTGTAGGTAGCCACTGTCTACACTACCAGTTCACTTTGTGATCTAATTTACATTCTAGGATGAGGTAATCATACATGAGGTAGTAGACATTATGGTAGCTCTAGATATGTAGGACACATCACTATGATATAAAAAGGTTATTTGAAGGATGAGGTTACCAAACCAATCTCTTCGTCGAAGGGAGGGCCATCTTACCAAGTTTTGTAGATGTGCAAGGCACCACAGTAAGTCCATGGTTGGCGGAAAATCACTTGAGTGATGCTTCTCCTCATGTAGTTGGTAGCCAAGATTTGGGAGAAGGAAATTCTAGACCATTTGTATTTCTAGTTCATGTAAGATTCTTAAAGAAATGTACGTAATCATGTGTCCATCTATATTGAAATTGTAAAAGTGAAATGTTATCTTGAATATATTTATGTAAAGTGAAATAATACTTATATTATTCAAATGCTTCTTTGATTATGCAATGAAAAAGTTTGGGAAAGGTTATGTTTCAAATGATGCATTTATTATTGAATATAATTTTTTTTATTATTGCTCATTACATTAGATGCATAGACAATTTACTTATGGGTAAAAATTAGTAAAATTACTAAGTAGAACAATGGGTATGTTACATGTGGTATCAGAGCTAGTAGGTTTAGCTCTAGAAGCTATGTGCTCACTATGTTTCCAATCGAACATTATATGAGTCTAATGTTTGGAAATTATTGTGCCAAGATGGTGCATCTCAAGATGACTATGAGAAAGTTAGTAATAAAAAATGAGCACTACCTACGGGCCAAGAAGGAAAGAGAAGCCCTTGTTCGAACCGTTGAGGGAATTAATTATGATAACACCATTTGGTTGAGTGATACCGATAATTTCACTCATTCCCGTTATCAAATTAGTCAAGAGAAGAGAAGGATGAAAGTGGCTACCAACTTTAACTACTTACCTTTTGTCTCTTTGGCCAAGTTGAACTCTTTATCACTTTCTAGGGATATTCCCTCATAATGTAGTGTTAGTCCAATCATGATATTTAGGGATCCTCGTGTTCTTCCTTTAGCAAAAGTTATTGTAATAGCAACAAGTGGTGAATCAAAGGGTTTTGTACCTCAAAACTATGTGTCTGAGGATAGATCAGAGGGTTATTATCCTTTTGATGATGTATATGAGCAAAAATATGAGGGTTATACCTCACAAAGTTATTGTAGAGGAGGGGGACTGGCTACTCCAGGACTTCAGGTCATGAGAGAGTCCTAAGAAATAGGCTACCCTAATCTACCTCAAGCTTTGTTACATGATTTAGAAGGGTTAAGTTGTTAAGGTATAAAAGGAAGAGAAATCCAATTGCTGCTATATTTCTGCAAACTCAAATGTTTCAAAGGGTCAGACGAGATGATTACTAGAGTTCTATCTGCTGGCCAGACAATTCACTACCTAAGGACAATAGTGCAGGACATAGACTCCAACATGTTGCACTATTGTCTTAGTATGCGCTGGTGTTCGTATAGATAGAGAGTCTAAGAAACAGTTTAAAAAACTAAAAATTTTACTAACAACCTGACTAATGAAGTTTTATGCTATGATGGAATAATAAAAAAGGTATGGAAATGAAATACAACAAGAAGAATAATTTAACTAAACTATACTCAAATTGACAAAGGAAGTGAGAAAACAATATCAAACTCCTTGCAACATGATTATTTGAACAACTCCAATAAAAAAAGCCTACACACAAGACCAAGAAAAATGTTGGGGCTATTTTTAGAGGACTACCTCAGTCAGTCCCCTGCTTTTGTGTTTCCACCTCCACGAACAACCAAATAGCAATGATGTAGAAAATGATAAAGAAAGTGTATTAAAATGAAAGATGCCAAGCAATAACACAAAACACAATATTCTACTATGTATATACGATGATGCAAAAGCAAGTGACAATTGGAGATATCACCTTCATAGCTACATGAGCTGAAGGCAAGTAGAGGAAGGAGCGAGCTTGCAAGTTCTCCAACAACAATGATGTCACAATGAACGAAGTAGAGGAGCCAAGAAATCAACAGCTTGCAACTACAATGGAGTGATGATAAAGCTTGAAAGTGTGTAGTTGATCACTAGATCATAAATAATTCAGTTTAGAAGCCAAAGAGAATGAAGAAGTTCTAAGAAGATGGATAGAATGAAAGATTAAGGAATTTGAAAGGAAAGAGGGAGGAAAAAGAGCTATTTTGCGTCGATCAAGGGAGTGGGAGGTGTTATGGTTCATGTCTAATGAAGAAACGTAACACCTCTACAAATTCCAAAGATAGGAATCCTATTAGGATAGTAGCAGCGTGCATGGATGTCCGTGCGACATGCACGTGCCTTGAAAAAATTCCTCCACCGACACAAAAATGGGCTATCAGGTGGATAGGGAAAGGTGGCAGATGTGGGAATTGCATCATTGGGTTTCATTTTCTAAGGTAAAGGATATGTAAATGGGAAATTTTCCTAGGGGTGAAAATTCACTCCATTACATTTTGCCGGCACTTTAGTGAGCATAATGCGAGGTAAAGTAGAAAGAAGTTGAAGAGAATATACCTAAAATGTTAAGGAAGAGGACCATAATTTGACATGCTTGAACGTGCATGAGAGAGAGATGGCTCCATAGGTACTCATTCCTATGGAAATTTGAACAAAAGATCTACAGATTCTCGGTCCTACATAATTGTCTCCATGGGTGCTCGGTCCTATAGAAAGTTAACAAAGGTTCTATAGGTGATCGTTCCTGTAGAAAGAAAGCACTTTATAGGTGCTTAGTCCCAGGGGCTAAAAAAAAGGCTCTGTAGAGTCTGATTGGTCCTTACAGGTGCTTGATCCTGCAAGGTAAGCTTGATGAGGTGCTTAGTCCTCCAAGCTTGATTGTAAAAGCAGCTTCATAGGTGCTCGATCCTACAAAGAAATATGTTTTAATCCATAAAAAAAACATGTTAGGAGAGAAAAAGTTACATAGACATAGAGTCATATCTCAAAAAAAGCTATTGAAGGAGAAGATTTTAAAGGGGTCCCTCAGGAGCCCTTCAATATTGCAAGGGTCCTACTTAGAGGGACACTCCATTTGAAAAGTGATGACATTTTTTCAAATGATCATGTCAACAAGGAATCCTTTTGAAAGATCTCTTTTTTCAATGAATCCAAAAAAAGAATGGCCTTCTCGAAGGAAAGCTTTCTAATTCTTTTTGCTATGAATTTGATTTCAAAATAAAATCTTACTAAGGGGATCCTTATTGAAGGATGTGATTTTTGAAAAGTGTAAATTTTCTTAGCAAGGGATTCATTGGCCACCAAATACACCTTATTGTAAATTATAAAAGTAGGATCCTCCCTTAGGATGGTGTGTGCGAACTGAACGAGCACATGACATCCTAAGGAGAGAGAGGAGATGTAGAGATGTCATGGCCCACAATACATGACAATTTGTAGATGTGGAATTTTTGTTGTACATGCAAGGGACAATACATAGGAACGACAACATCAAGAAACAAGCAAAGAAGATAGAAAGATAAAGAAGGAAAAATAAGCAAAGACAAAGAAATCAAGAGAAAGGGGGATCTACTAATCTAGGGTCATAATTGTTCATAGAAATAGGTAGATATAATATAATATACATATGAACTTTCATCAATCCCCAATTGTATTAGAACGTGAAGAAGATCACATGAAGAAAAAATAAAAAATAAAATTTTTGGTCAACATGGAAGGGAAGCCTAAATTCCCCCAACACTTTGCATCGTCCCTAATTGTTGAAAATCAAATTACAACATATAGAAGAATGATGAAATATATAGAGGAAGTTTACAAAATAATTTTAGTCCTATATCCAAGCACCTACAAGGCTAATGGTGGTCCTCTTGGAACACATAAAATAAAGCATGGGGGAAACGCAACACACACACAAATCTAATCTATGAATAAAGAAGAGGTACTCCCTATTCCTCATCAACCAGGAGGTCGATGTTCTCCCAATCTAGATCATCATAAGGGAGGGAGAATGAGCCTACAAGGGTAGGATAGTGAGGGGAGAACCCTCTGACTCTCCTATGATAAGAGCTAAGGAAGAAGGCCCCTCAAGGTCTCCTTATCTCTACTCCTATGAGGTAAAAGTCATTGATCTCACAAAGATCACTAACGGAGCTAGGACATCATCAACTGATTGAAACATGTGTTTAATAGGAGTGCCATGTGTTAACTGAGTGGGAGATGAAGGAGGCACCCAAGATCCGCCATTGACCTTATCAAAAGGGATGGTGACAATCTCAAGAGACGTCGAGGCTACCTCTGTCACAAGGATGACACAAGCCAAAGCAAAACCCTCTCCCGAAGAAGGTGATCCCTTCTTCTGACCTCCATTGGAAGTAAGGTCATCCTCCAACTTATGCTTTAGCAAAGGATGCATAATCCCCATAGAAGAAGTGGAAGGTGAGGAGGAAGAGGATAGAGCCGTAACAGACACCACCGTGGTGTTCAACATGCCCATAGTCTAGGAAAATGGAGGGATGTCTAGAAGGAAAATTAGAAGAGGGGGGTCCATTGAGGGAGCGATGAACACATACACCCTTTTTGGGTGAGGGTCATCAACATTCACAGGGGGATCTAGAAGAAAAATTGAGGTGAAGCCCGAACTAAAGTAGAAGGAGAAAAAGTATCCAGAGCCTTCCTCCAGTGCTTATGCTCACGTGCAAGCCAGTTTCATCGGCTCTAGGAACTAGAAGTTGTTGCTTGAGAAGTTATGGGAGGATCCTATTCTACCATAGGTGTGTCCTCCACAACTATTTATGGTGGAAGGTTAGCCTCCTAGATGGGAGCAAGAGTAGGAAGTGCAGGAGCGTAAATGACAAGAGTTGGAGAAGAGGACATAGGCACCTCAATAGCGTGACTCTTACCATTGACTGCTTGAGGGGTAGGAGTGATAGGAGGTTGCAGAGACCAAGATGTAGGGGAAAATCCACAAGGGCCCTTCCCCTTACCATAGAAAATGTGCCTTGACACTATGGGTAAGGTAGGAAGTTCAAATACTTGATGCTTGAACTTTCACCAAGTGGGAACCATCGAACTACCCATGTGAGGCATGGGAGTAGAGGTTGAAGGCACCACAATGTGGAAAGAGGTAGAAGCAGATGTAACAACAGAAGAAGAGGAAGGCTGTTAGGTGCAAGCATGCTTTCCCTTCCCCTTTTGTTGAGAGGAGGTAGCTTGTTGCTGCATGATCATAGAACCTTTGATTGAAATGGTGTAAGGGGAGATAGGGTAGGAGATCATTTTAAAGCTTGTATCCCTTAACCTTATCAACCTTTCCATACAAATTAGCAAGCTTATCCCAAGTTTCCTTGTTTGTAGTACATTTATCAACATGGAAAATGCGATAATCTAAAATGAACTTTCTAAGTGTACCCAATTCCATAGAAGTTTTAGTGAGCCAATCCATATATGCAGTTGGATCTACCTTAGGATCCATAGGTGTAGTTATGGTTCCATCAATATAGTAAATTAAACCTTTTTCCATTAGTTTACTCTATGCACATACTTTCCATGTAGCATAATTATGTGCAATTAAGAGTGGAAATTTAGATGAACCCATGATGGAATGAAAGAGCACAAGAGAGAAAATAGGCACAATCACACAAGAGACACCCCCTCAAATTCACTCAATCAAAGTACCCCCCAAAAAAAAGATGATTTTGGCACTTTATAATTTAGTGCATGTACAATAGGCCACTTGCAACTTGGAAAAGTGGACTTATGATTTTTGATTTAAAACTTGCCACAAATAGGCTGAGAATAGACTAGAACAATGCAGCAAAGACCTAAATTGAGATCTATGCAATACAAGTGCCGAATAGGCCAAAAAATACCATATGATGAAAGTACAAAATCCACTCAAGATCACTTCAAAATGATTGCAAATTCAAGAAGTAGATGAAAATTCATGCACTTTAAAAAAAAATGGTACATGAAAAGGAGTTTGTATGTGCCTATATGGATCCCTGAAAGTTGTAGAAATGAGGATTGGACAAGTATAGTGTTGAAAAACTGAAAATTCTAAAAACTCCATCCACCAAAATCATGAACCAACTACACAGTTGTGAAGTACATGAAAATTAGCCCAAATTAAAAAAAATTGCTCAAAAAAAGGAGCTAAAATGAGCAAGATATGGGCATTTGAATTTAGACTACAAAACCAAAAAACTCATTGGAGAGCGGGCAATTTTTTTTTGAAAATGCTGATGCCTTGTTGACGTCAACAAACAAGAGGCTAAATTTTATGTCCAAATGGCTGTCACAATGGAATATACTCCTACCCCCAAAATATTCTGCAGACCAGAATCTTCTCAGATTCCCTAGATTATGCTTTGTCAGAATCTTGTCAAGGACAGAATATTCTCTCGCATCACCGAAATATTCAAATAGAATATTCTCTTATTGTGTTGCTCACCAAATTTTGGTTGAAGTGCTCGCTGGTTGAATGAAAGGGAATACCGGTTTTCACAAAAAGAACGCCACCATTCTATATAAACTAGACATTAGTGGAGGGTGGGCCCATGGTCACACCACAAAGAGTGGGATTTCTCCTACACACACTTACCTAAGTGTCTCAATCACATCTCTCGATGTATGCACAAACCTAGATGCAAGTTGCAAATAACTAAGTGTCCCAAGTGAAAACTACAATGATATGTAAATAAGCTTAAGTAAAGTGTAATAAGTAAAATACTTATTTACACCAACACCCTCATTCTTATATTTGACATAGGTGTTGTACAACAAGTCCATGCTTAGAGGAAGCAAACTAACTGAGGCAGGCCAAAAGTGATCTAATGAGTATCCCCCACGTGACACCAATGGCTTATACTTGGTGTCATGCAAAACATGCACAAATCCCTAATGAAAAAACTTCAAACATTTATGAATCACCGAAGCAACTGCATCTAAGAAAATTATCCATGGGATTCCTAGTTTCACTCTAAGCAACTCTGAATTTGGGATGATATCAAAAGGATTATTTACAATCTTGGGTCCTACCAAGACTGAGAGAGTGATGGAACCAATTGAAGGGACTAAGAGTCTGTCGTGCATATTGATGAGAGCCAATTATGTCCCATTTTATGCCACATTTTAGCCTATTGCATATGCCTTCAATCCCATTCTAATATTCCATTATCATATTATTCCACACCATTTTACCATTTCATGTTGCATATGATTAAATATATATGTGGTATTTAATATAGTTTTGGATAAAATATGGAAATTAATTATTAATTGTATTTAATAATAAGCATTATGATTTCAATCCTTGGAAAATAAAGCTTGCAACATGCATATCACATGAACTTCTTATCATTTTTTATGTAGAAAATCTTCCTATCAATTTTTGGTTAGGAACTTTTGTTTATCACATTTTGACCAACAATTACCTCTTCAAAATAAGCATAGGAAACCAAAAAAATGTTTAAATTCATGGACATCAACAAATAGAGCAAAATAAACTCAACCAAGGCTCCACGTGTGTTATTCTTGTGGACTAGGGAAGTGGTGCAGGAGCACCATGTCAGTTTTGGGTCAACTGATGTAAAAAGGTGTCTAAGGTTGAGTTTTGTGTGTTTAATCACATGTTTGATATAATAAGGTCTAATTGGGACCATTTTTGGTGTTTTAGGGTCATATAGGGTCATTTTGTTGAGTTTTGTCAAATTTGGTAAAATGTTGCAAAAGTTGCTTGTGAAACTTTGCAATTTTTGTCATGTTGGGAAGGTGAACAGTCATTTATTTGAAAATTAGTTGAAGACCATTGGTTTTCTATTGGAACATGTTTAAAAATTCCTCACAAACTTTGAGGAAACTTCTGAAAGTGATTTTGGTGGAAAAACTAATAAACAAGCTCCGTTTTCTATGAATTTTCTATCTTTTCTGCATTTCTTGTGAATAGTATAGCTCCGTACAGTTGATTTATGATCTGAACCACATGTGGGAAGTTGAAGAAATGAATCTACTATGAATTGGTTTTGATTGTGTTGAATTTCATCAAGAAATAAGGTAGTTTGAAGTATTTTTCTGAAGACCGCCTATATACCCTAGGTGTAAGGGTTTGTGAACAAAAACAATGTTTTGCAGCCCATTCCACCATTGAAATTTGGAAAAACTTGGTGGAATGGAGGGATTTAGTGTGCTTTTAGAGTTTTTTGGTTTTATGAGAGCAGAAGATGGAGTTTTGGGCGGATTTGAACAAGCCCTAGCCTAACATCCTCATGTGTTAGGCTTAGGAAAGCTAGGTAGGTTAGAGATTTTGTGTG
This sequence comes from Sequoia sempervirens, assembly GCA_007258455.2. Taxonomy (NCBI): domain Eukaryota; kingdom Viridiplantae; phylum Streptophyta; class Pinopsida; order Cupressales; family Cupressaceae; genus Sequoia; species Sequoia sempervirens. The sequence continues at coordinate 423,909,931 of VDFB02047230.1, forward strand.
ACAACAAAGTTGTGATGAATTGTGGGGTTGAAACCTATATAAGTAGACCCTATATGATGTGTTATAACTTTTGGAGTTGAGTTTTGAAGATTGGTGTGTGAATTTCTTATACTTGCTTTGGAAAAGTGGCCTAATTTGGCCTTGGAGCAACATAGCAGACCTAGTTTGAAGAATTTGTTCCAAAATAACCCTATTCTCAAATGGGATATGTTGTAAAGGGTCTTAATGGGTGTCTGAGATGGTCAATGGTTTGTGGGTTAATGGCCTTCTCTAAAAGATATGCTTGAGAAACTAGGTTTGGGGACCTACAAGGAGAAATAGGAGATTATGTGTGAAACCACCATAGTTAGAGTTTAAAAGCTTGAAGAAGTTGTTAGATTGTGTTGTGTGAACATACTCCACCCTGCTCTTCATCAAGTGGTATTAGAGCATAGGTTCTAATTGAGAAGTGGAAAAGTGGTTGAAAGTTTGAACAAGCAAGATGCCTCTAAAGAGCAATCCAATGGTTAGAGAAGCTAGAGAATTAAAGGAGCAATATGCTAAGGAGGTGAGACTATATAAGGAGTCTCATGAAGCTTCTCTTACCATAATTTTAGCCTTGGAGAAAAACGAAAGAAGAGGTATGGTCAATGGTGACCAAAGTGACAAAGAGGATGAGGGTGAGAGTGAGGACCCATAAGGAGTCCAAGATGAAGAGGAAATGGACCCTAAAGAAGCAAGAATGGTTAGGATGTTGAAGGCTGTCAAGGGGTATACTCCTAAGGTGAAAGTGGAAGTTCCCATGTATGGTGGGAAGATGGACAGTGAAGAAGTGTTGGGTTGGATAGATGCTCTTGACAATTTCTTTGAATTTAAGGGGATAGAAGATAATAAGAAGGTGAAATTTGCAAAAACCAAGTTGAAGGGCCTTGCCCTAACATGGTGGAACTATGTTCAAGAGGAAAGAGTAAAGAAGGGAAAGACTAAGATAAAATCATGGGATAGAATGGTAGCTAAGGTGAAAGGAGAATTTTTTCCTATAGATTATGCAATTCAGACCTTTAAGAATCTGTAAAATTTAAAACAAAAGGAGTTAGATGTTATAGAATACACTGAAGAGTTCCATAAATTAAGTATTAGAGTAGGACATACTAAAGATGAGTTAGAAAAGGTAGCAAGATACCTAAATGGGCTAAAGCTCAACATTCAAGATGAAATTGGTCTCACTACACCTAGGACTGTTGAAGAGTATTTTCAGTTGGCCGTCAAGGTAGAGGAAAGGATAAAAAGGAGACAAGAGCAACAAGGAAGAGGTAGAGGAAAGAATTTTAGAGGTAGAGGCAACTTTGGTGCAAGAGGACAGTCACAAAAGTAGCAAGGAGAGTCAAGCATCCACCAAGAGAAAAGTGGTGAATCAAGGGGTAATTTTAGAGGTAGAAGACCTAGTGGCAAATGTAGATTTGGTGGAAAAGGGAGAGGGTCAAATACCTTCTCAGGTAGATGTTATTAGTGCAACCAATTTGGTCATCCAACATGGAATTGGGCCTAGACAAGCAAGCATCAAGCTCACATGGAGGTGAAAGGAGAACTCAAATTGTACATGAGGAAGACAATGAAAGTGTTAATTCACCATCTCAACATGTTGCTCCTGTGATAGGTGAGTCTTCGATGATGAGGACACTCATTAAGGTGCCAACAGTCAAAGAGCCTCCACAAAGGAAATCATTGTTTAGAACCACCTGCAAATCGCATGGAAAGGTATGTAAGGTAGTTTTAAATTCAGGTTCTACTAATAATTTGGTTTCCTTAGAGATGGTAGAGAAGTTAAAAATGAAGAGAATTCCACACCCCACACCTTACAAAGTATCTTGGTTGAATAAGGGTCAAAAAGTCTTGGTCAATGAGCAAACATGGGTAGAGTTTAACATTGGGGGTTATAAAGATAAGATCCTATGTGACATCATCCCGATGGATGTTTGTCACTTTTTGCTAGGAAGACCCTAGCAGCATGACAAAAAAGCAAAGTATGATGGCCAATAAAACATCTATGTTGATAGAAAAAGATGGAACTTCATTCACATTGGCACCCCTACAAGATGAGGAATTTGATAAACAAGTTGGGTCTAGTGTTATGGTAGTTGGGGAGAAATAATTATTGAAAACATTAAAGGAAGAAGGTGGACATGGGTATGATTTAGTGATCAGACCTAAATCTGTCTTAGTAGCAAACAAGGTTGAGGGTATACCTAGTGAGGTTCAGACTTTGTTGAATAAATATAAGGATATGCAGTTGATGAGTTACCTAGTTATTTGCCTCCCATGAGAGATGTAAGCCATCACATAGACCTTATACCTGGTGCCAATTTACCAAATAAAGTGCATACAAGATGAGTCCCAAACAAAATGAGGAAATAAGAAGGCAGGTCCAAGAATTGTTAGATAAAGGTCTAATAAGGGAAAGTTTGAGCCCATGTGTTTTCATTACTGTTTTAGCACCTAAAAAGGACGGGGATTGGAGAATGTGTATTGACTCAAGGGAAATCAACAAAATCACCATTAGATATAGGTTACCAATACTAAGGATGGAGGATTGGACTACTTGGGAGGTGCATGTTATTTTTCAAAGATTGACCTAAAAAGTGGTTATCATCAGATTAGGATAAGAGAAAGGGATGAATGGAAAACTGCATTTAAAACCAATGAGGGTTTGTATGAATGGATGGTGATGCCATTTGGATTGTCAAATGCTCCAAGCACATTTATGGGACTAATGAATGAAGTTTTGAAGCCTTTCATTGGATAATTTTTTTGTTGTGTATTTGGATGACATACTTGTGTTTAGTAAGACTCAAGAAGAGCACTTGCAGCATCTTGACATGGGTTTGCAGAAGTTGAATGAAGAGAAGTTAATGATAAACCTCAAAAAATGTGAATTCATGAAAGAGGAGCTAGTGTATCTTGGTTTTGTGATCTCAAAGGTTCATTGAAGATGGATCCCACCAAAGTAGAGGAAATTATTAGTTGGCCAACTCCAAAATTAGTAGGGGAGGTAAGAAGCTTTCATGGTCTTGCTAGTTTCTATAGGAAATTTATAAAGAATTTCAGTCATATATGCTTGCCAATTATTGACACCATCAAAGGAGATAAAAGGAAAATATTTTAGTGGATTGATAAGGCATAAAGAAGCTTCCAATACCTAAAAAAGAGAGTGGCGTGCAACAACCCATCCTTGCACTGCCTGATTTCAACAAAGTTTTCACTATAGAGTGTGATGCAAGTGGCTTTGCGATCAGAGCACTCTTAAGCCAAGAAGGCAGACCAATGGCTTTCTTTAGTGAACAACTTAATGAAGCAAAACAGAAGTACTCATCTTATGATTTGGAGTTATATGCAATGGTGTAGTCCCTAACGAAGTGAAGACACTACCTTTTTCCCAAGGAGTTCATTGTTTTCACCAACAACCATGCTTTACAATTTCTAAACAATCAAGACAAGTTGATTCATAGACATGTGAAATTTGTAGAGTACCTATAGAGCTACACCTTCACAATCAAGCACAAAAAAGGACAATCCAACAAGGTGGGAGATACTTTAAGCAGAAGATCAATGTTGGTGGAAGAGATACAACTTTAAAGTGTGGGAATAGATGCCTTGAAGGGTATGCACGAAGAAGATGAAAACTTCAAAGAGGTATATGATGTTTGTGATTAGTTTAAAGGTATTTTTCATGATGAATATTTTGATTTTTTGTTGCAAGATGGATTGTTGTCTAGAGGTGCTCAATTATGTATTCCAAGGTGCTCCATGAGAACTAATTTGATAAAGGAAAATCATTGTGGCAGTTTAGGAGGACATTTTGGGGTTGATAAGACATTGGAACAGGTAAGGAGGTCTTATTTTTGGCCAAAGATGAAAGTGGATGTCAAAATTTTTGTAGAAAATTGTGTAATTTTCCAAAGAGCCAAGGGTTCTACTTTCAATGCAGGTATTTATCAACCCTTACCAATACCTAATAGACCATGGGAGAGTCTCAGTATGGATTTTGTGTTAGGTTTTCCAAAAACTCAGAGGGGTTATGACAGTGTGTTTGTTGTTGATAGATTTAGTAAAATGGCTCACTTTATTCCATGCAAGTGCACAAATGATGCTTCTCATATTGTAGGGTTATTTTTCAAAGAAATAGTTAGAATTCATGATCTCCCATTAACAATTGTATTAGATAGGGATTCAAAGTTTATAGGTCACTTTTGGAGGACCCTTTGGAGGAAGCTTGGAACAAATTTGACCTTTAGTACTACCTATCATCCATAAACAGATGGGAAGAATGAAGTTGTTAATAGATCAATTGGAAATATTGTGAGATGCCTCACAAAAGAACATAGACAACAGTGGGACTTGGTTCTTCCACAAGTTAAATATACCTACACTGATTCAATCAATAGAAGCATTGGGAAAAGCCCATTTGAAGTGGTCTATGGTCTGAAACCTAGAGGTGTGTTTGAGCTCAGGGATTTGAAGGGAATGGAGAAGAGGAGTGCCGAGGGAAAATAATTTACAGAGGCCATGAGGGAGATAGACCAGCAAGTTAGAGATAATTTGCAGAAAATTATAAGAAACATGTTGATTTGAAAAGAAGGTATGTTCAATTCAAGGTGGGAGACTTGGTCCTTGCACATTTGAGGAAAGAGAGGTTGCCAAAGGGAAAGTACACCAAGTTTTTGATGAAGAAAATTGGGCCATGTAGAGTGGTCCATAAGTTTGGGGCCAATGCCTATGAGATAGAACTCCCTCCTGAAGTGGCTATCTCTCTTATTTTTAATATTGCTGACCTATACCCTTTCAAGGGATTTGTGGATGCAGGTAAAAGTGTTGATGCAGATGTTGTTAATGAAGATTGGGTTAAAGACCTAACACCTTCTGAGCCATTGAAGGTTGAATGCATTGTGGACACAAGGGAAGCGAAGATAACAAGAAACAAGGTCTACCATGAATACCTAGTAAAGTGGAAAGGATTACCAATGGAAGATTCCACCTAGATGTCAGAAAAGGATATCAAGAAGCATGGCACAATAGTTCAGGACCTCATCTCAGGTGGAACTTGAGATTCTTTTCTCTCCAAGTGTATGGTGCAAGAGCACCAAGTTAGTTTTGGGTCAATTGATGTAAAAAGGTGTATAAGGTTGAGTTTTGTGTGTTTAATCACATTTTTAATGTAATAAGGTCTAATTGAGACCATTTTTGGTGTTTTAAGGTCATATAGGGTCATTTTGTTGAGTTTTGTCAATTTTGGTAAAATGTTGCAAAAGTTGTTTGTGCAACTTTGTAATTTTTGTCATGGTGGGAAAATGAATAGTCATTTATTTGAAAACTAGTTGAATACCATTGGTTTTATATTTTAACATGTTTAAAAATGCCTCATAAACTTTGAGGCAACTTCTAGAAGTGATTTTGGTGGAAAAACTAATAAACAAGCTCCATTTTTTGTAATTTTTTGTGTTTTCTGCATTTCATGTGAATAGTATGACTCTGTACAATTGATTTATGATTTGAAACACATGTGGAAATTTGAGGCATTGAATCTACTATGAATTGGTTTTTATTGTGTTGAATTTCATCAAGAAATAAGGTATTTAAATTATTTTTCTGAAGACCGCCCGTAAACCCTAGGTTTAAGGGTTTGTGAACAAAAACAATGTTTTGCAGCCTATTCCACCATTAAAATTTGGCCAAATTCAGTGGAATGGAAGGATTTAGTGTGCTTTTAGAGTTTTGGGGGTTTTTGAGAGCAGGAGATGGAGTTTGGGGCGGATTTGAACAAGCCCTAGCCTAACATCCTCATGTGAGGCTTACGAAAGCTAGGTAGGTTAGAGATTTTGTGTGATAGCAAAGTTGTGATGAATTGTGGGGTTGAAACCTATATAAGTAGACCCTATATGATGTGTTAGAACTTATAGAGTGGATTTTTGAAGATTGGTGTGTGAGTTTCTTATACTTGCTTTGAAAAAGTGGCCTAATTTGGCCTTGGAGTAGCATAATAGACCTAGTTTGAATAATTTATTCCAAAATAACCCTATTCTCAAATGGGATATGTTGTAAAGGGGCCTAATGTGTGTCTAAGATGGTCAATGCTTTGTGAGTTAATGGCCTTCTCTAAAATATATGTTTGAGAAATCAGGTTTGGGGACCTACAAGGAGAAATAGGAGATTATGTGACAAACCACCATAGTTAGGGTTTGAAATCTTGAAGTTGTTAAATTGTGTTGTGTGAACATACTCCACCCTAATCTGCATCAGGAAGGAAACCTGTGATGGAGATGTGTTGCTAAATTGTTGGAGAAAAATCTACAAATCTTCACATCTACCTTTCACTAGACTTTATGTTTGTATTATTTAGCTATGTGGGTTCATTTTATGATAGTATCTTTGCACATCATCGCTATTTTCCATATAAAGAGAAGAATCTATTATAATAGTTGTGATTTCCAACTATGTGGAGGGGAAAAAAAAATCACATCTTCTATTCTCATTTGCTATTATAACATCACTATTTTAATCTATGGGCAGCGACACATATTTGTCTCTTCTAGTTTATTGGCCTCAGGCGAAAAAAAACTCAATTTTTTTTTTTATTTCATGGTTACAAACTGTGTATATATAATTACACATAGTGTAAGGGAACAAATAGACTTTTTGCAATAGATTTCTATATCAAACTTTGATAAATAAAACAGTTTTTATTCTAATCGAGGTAGTGTAGAAAGGTTCTCATTCCATCTCACTTGCAAACCATGGAGCAAGGGCCCACTCCTTGGTGAAGCACAGTGACATTTATTTGTTTTTACTATTAATATTTATGTGCGTTATTTATTTTTTGTTTGATTTAATTTGAGTAGCTTTCAAACTTTAATAGTTGCATAGTTTAAATTCCAGTATCTTTATTATAGTTCAATTTGATAGAATATTTTGTGATTTAATTTTGGAATGCAATATTTCATTAAAATTTGATTTCAATATTTTTAATTTGGTGAAGTGTGTTTTATTTTTTGTTAATAAATTGTTGTTGTTATTGTCACAAACTATTTATGTCACAATTAATAGTTTCTGGTGCAATTCTGACAGTAAGACAGAAACCAAAAGCATTCAATTCAATTTCTAGTCTTTTGTGTGTTCTAGCTGCATTTCATCCCCACTTAATTCACTGCTTTCCTCCTTTAGGTATATTGCTGCAAAAACTTTCACAAGCTTACGATCCATGGATTGACACTTAGACCAAACTAAAATATTTCTTATTCCTTACCCCAGTTTTGGCCTATCACATACATATTGTGGTTTTTGACTTCTCATATTCCTCCCTATGTAGAAAGTTTAATAGGAGAGTCTCCTCCATTATAACATTCACATGACTTATGGGGTCAACTAGAACACCAATCATGATGTTCCCATTGATGCAAGTGGGAATGTATAGAGGAGAAGGATGTTTGTCCAAAGGAAAGTCTTGTGATGTGAAAGTTATAGTTGGTGATCCATTCACAAGTTGAGCAGGAGGAATAGGTGTAAATGAAACCACATTTACATACTTCGAGAACTTTGGGAAGCAAAACTAGGAGGTTCAACAATTAGGTTTGCAAAGTGAGACAAAAAGGAGTCCATATTGATATGCAACTCACTATTAGCCTTTACCATAGACATTTTCACATTCTTCTTCTTCCCATTGAGGTGGATAGTACTGTCATCGATGCGATCTTGTATCTTGTGGTGCAAGCATATGCATATTTTGATATCATGTTTGTGGATTCGATGGTACTGGCAGAATGTGTTCTCTTCATGCCAGTCAGGGTAAGGTTCAACAAGGGGTCAAGATTTTGCAAGGTTGTCACTTTTTCTTTCAATAATTTCTTTAGAATAGAGGAGTACAATTTTGATAATTTCATGAATTGTTTGTTGTGTTTGAGGCCTTTTTCACTAGACGTAGCAATTACATTCGCAACAGGTTTACCTTTTCCAAAAATTGACACAATTTACCTACCTTCGGGATGGGAGAATGAGGAAGATCCCCTATTGTTGGTACTCCTGCAATGCAACACTTAGACGTGTAAAAGAAGGGTATTTCATCAAAGAAAAATTATCCTACCAAGATTTTTGCAAGTTTCCAATGAAAACCTTCTACACATCAGATTCGGGAAGAGGATAAGAAATCTATGAAAACATCACTTGATACTGAGCAATGAAATCAATTATCTTCTCATTCTCTCCTTGCTTACATTGGACGAGGTTTGAAAAAGGCCATGTTTGGCCCAATGTTTGCATGGAATTTCTAGAGAAACTAATTCATAGCCTGATCAAATGAAAATATGGAATTATTAGGCTTGGAAGAGTACCATTCTAGAGTTGTATCCTTGAGATATTTTTGAAACCACTTGGCCATTAAGGAATCATGGTCCAAAAGAAATCCATACACATGACATTGAATGTTGACACATGCATTTTTAGATCTCCTTTACCACCATACCTCTAAAACTTTAGAAGCTCCAACCATTGGGGGATGGGAGTGTTTAGAATTGCTATCGATACAAGATATGATGAAAGAAAGGATAGAAAATTAGTTGGGAGTTAGCTTGGGATAGGTTCACTAGCTAAGTCTACATTTAACCCAAGTTTTGTAGAAAAGCGTTCAAAATCAAATCAAATGATGAAACAAGGCTAGTGGAATTGCCACCAAAAACACTACTAGAGCCATTGGAACCGTTGGAACCACTAGCCCCCATTCTGCTAAGGCTTCCACCACCAAAGCTAGTATTTCCCCTAGAGTTACCACTATCAAAATTAGGAGGGATGGTGTTGAACCCCAAAGGGACCCTATATGTACTCATGATGGCCTCTCTCTTACTTTGTATGGCTCTATAACTCTTTCAGTCCTAGTGGGACCTACTTTTGATGTCATTCTGGAATCTGACTTGTTTAGGGTGAAGTTAGGCATCCCTTGGATAACTTCCATTAATGGAGTCACTTTCGTTATTTATAAATGTTTAAAGTTCTCTCATGAAGGTGTCATGCATGTTGTGCACGACATTGGGTATCAACCATTGGTATCCTGTGGGTGTTATTCCTTGGATCATTTTTGGCCCACCCCAGTTGGTTTGTTTCCCCCCAGACCGACTTTATCAAAATTAAATTAATTATAAGATCAAGGGAAAGGGGAAGTAGAAAATGACTCACCCTATACCGCAACAGAGAGCTACCTCTTCCTCTCAAAAGGGGAAGGGGAAGCCTTCCTGCGCTCAGGGCCCTTCTTCTGTTGTCCCACCTATTGCTTCCTTCTATCTAACTATGACATCCTCGACTTCCACTCCTATGCATCTTTTAGGGAGTATGATGGTGCCCACTTGGTAGAAGGCCAAGTGTCAAGCGTTTAAACTTCCTATCTTACCCACGGTGCCTCGTCCCATTTTGTACAGTAAGGGGAAGGAGGGTCCCCATGGAGCATCTTCTATGTCTTAGCCTCTACGGCCTCCTATTGCTCCTACCTCTAAGGTAGTGAATGGGAAGAGGCCCACCGCTAAGGCACCCGAATATGCTCCTCCCTCAGTTGTTGCATCTGCCTCTCCATCTCTTCTTCTTGTTCTTGTTTAGGAGCCACTCCCCTTGTCGGAGAGAGCTGTAATGGATACTCTCATGGTTGAACAAGAGCCTTCTGTCCCTTCTTAGGCTACATAATCTAGCTCCCAGAGTTGTAGAAATCGCCTTGCACATGAGTGTAAGTGTCAGAGGAAGGCTCTGGCTACTGAGTAGGCCACCTTGCAGAAGAAGGAAGGGGAACCAGCTGCCCCTACTTTGGCATCTTTTGATGTGTCCTCCCCTTCTACCCCTTATGCTTTAGTTCACTCTACCTCAATCTTACTTTTGGCTCCCCATACGAGCGTGAACAATCCTCACCCCAAGAGGGTGCACATATTCATTGCTCCTTTGGTTGAGCCTCCCCTTTTGATGTCCCTTTCGAACATCCCACCTTTCTCAAAACCCATGGACATGTCGAATACCTTGGTGGTGTCGACCACGGTTTTCTCCTCTCCCTTCTCACCTTCTACTTCATATGTGGGGATCTCACATCCTTCAATGAAGTGAAAGATGGAGGATGACCCTGCTTGCAATGGGGGTTGGAAGAAGGGTTTTCCTTCTACAAAGTGTGGTTCTATGTTGGCTTGCACCATCTTAGTGATGAAGGTAGCCCCAAAGTCTATAGAGTTTTTCACTACTCTAGAGTCTTTCAGTGAGGGTAATAGTGGATCTCGAGTTCCTCCTCTATCTCCCATTGAGTTGACACATGGAACTCTTGTAAAGTGCATATTCCACTCTATAGATGATGTCTCAACTCTATCAGTGATCTTTGTGAGATCGCTAAAATTCACCTCATAGGAACCGAGTGGAGAAGACCTTGAGGGGCCTTCTTCTTTAGCTCTTGTTGTAGGAGAGTCAGAGGGTAACCCCCTTGATATCCCACCCTTGGAGGCTTGTCCACCCTCCCCTTACAATGATCTAGATTGGGAGAATGGTGACCTCTTGGTTGATAAGGACTATGGGCACCTCTTCTTTATCTTTAGATTAGAATGTGTGTGTGTTGTGTTCTCCCATACTTGTTTTACGTGTTTCGTGGAGGACCCTTGTCACCCTCATAGGTGCTTGGATACAAGAGTGTTTTTTGTGTCATAAAGCTTATTCTATTTGTCACATATTTCTTCTCTTTGTTCTACCATTGACTTTCAACAATTGAGGATGATGCAAAGTGTTGGGGGGATTTAAGCCTCCCTTCCATGTTGACCCAAATTTTTATTTTTATTTTATTTTCACGTGTCTTTCTTCACATGGTTTGATAGAGTAGGGGGTTGATGACCATTCATTTATATATTAGTATACTTATCTATCCATATTTATGTGCAGCTCTGAACCTGAGATATTAGATCCCCCTATCTCTTATTTGTCATGTCATTGTTTGTCCTTTCTTTTTACCTTTCTCTCTTCTTTTTTTGCTTTGTAATGCTATGGTGCTCATGTGTTGTCCCTCGTGTGTGCAAAAAAATTACCACAATAACATATCATTATGTTCCAAGAGCCACAACATCACTATCATTCTTTCTTTTCTCTCCTTAGGATGTCACGTGCCTTTGTGCTTAGCACACACCATCCTAAGGGGGGCCTATCATACTGTTTCAATTTTCAAAATGTGTATTCAATGACTAATGAATCCCTTCTTGGAAATCCTTTCTTTTTCAAAAATTGCATTCTTCAACATGGATTCTTGGATGAATTTTTCTTTCATCATGAGAATCTGGACTTTCCCTTATGAGGGGGCACTCTTTCTTTTGAATTCCTTGATGAAATGAATCTTTTAGGACTCCTTGATGCTAGAATCACTGGCAAAAAATTCTATCTTTTCCACTCATGCCAACAATATTGAGATAGAAGATACCATTACATTATGGATGAGACACATGAGGATAGTGACATTATGGCTGACCATCATGTTGAATCTTACAATACATAAAACCTACATATATTTGTGTATATAATTGAAACTAAGGCTACACCTCATTCTTCTCCACCTACTCTATTGATTACATTTTTCAATGAGGAGGTCCCATAATATAACTACTATAATCAATTAATATAATTGGTATAATTTCAAAAGTTTGCCACTGCTCAGCTTCTTATTGATCTTGCATGCCAAGACAACATATGCACTAAAGAAGAATTAACCATATTAGATGTACCAATATTATGCACATTCTAAGATTTCATTGAGGAAGACAAACAAAATGCTGATTAATACATTGGAATGCACCATTTTATAATTGAGAGTGGGTACTAAGGAACTACCCATTTTATGATATTTGAAAGACCATAGTTGCATCAAAATTGTAATAAGATTTCTGGCTCAAACTGTGTGTCAGTTTTTACATCAACGTTTCAGATCATACTCCATGATCCATACTCCACTCTTCTCTCTATCTGCATTGCATCCTGATGATGGATCATGGAGTATGATCCGAAACGTTGATGTAAAAACTGACACACAGTTTAAGCCAGAAATCTTATTACAATAGTATCATGGACTGTGGAAACTTCATGCTTTTAATTACATAAAAATGTTAAATGTCTACATGAAAAAAGACTTCAAAGTTGAAAGATCTCATTATAAGAATTTTTAACCATATATATTGTATTTGCAATATTTTGGTGCCTATCCTTAAAAGAAGAGAGATTGAGATTTTAGTACCAGAAGACAGGAGAAACGTGGGATCTTGGGCAAGAGAGCATCTGCAAGCCTGGTCTTGATACGATCGATATCTAGAATAGGTTGTTCAAACTCCAAAATAATATTTATACCGAGAGACATTACAGAGGTACTCAGAGACTGGCTGCTGGGGCTCACTGCCTCTCCAATAACATTCTCTTCCTCACTATCGTACTTGGAAGTTTTGAAGTCCATCTTGTACAGAACACAGTCTCTTCTTCTCTTTGCTTTGCTTGATAGTTTTGGGGTTGTATATGAAGGCGTGGGCAAAAGTGAGTTGGTGGGTAGAAGAAATGCTATGCAGAATATGTTGTGGTCACTAGCTATTCAGGCCGCGTGGTTGGCATGTGATTTGGACAGGAGAAGAGAGAATGTGGCAGAAAGAGCATCTGATTTGTACAAGGCAATCCGCTGGAACAGATTTTCTTCTGTAAACAATTAAGAATGCTGTTGATAGGTTTAAATGTATAGGTCCACACATTTTATAGAGTTCCTTTTCCTTTATTAACCAGTACAGAAATGGGCCAAGTTATTCAGTGGTTGGTAGGGACATACATTCATAGATTTTTTATACATGTATTTTCATAATATTATATATTTTATAAATATATGATATTAATGTTAGAATTTAAGCTTGATACATTATAAACATATTTTTTTATCATTTTGTAAACATGTTAAATATTGATAAAAATTTTCATTCTATTATCTATAATTAATAATGTTGTTGATTGTTTTAAATGAATAGTTCCAAAGCTCTATAGACAATTAATATTGTTGTTGATTGCTTTAAATGTATAGCTCATAAACTATTATTATCAATATATAACATATATTTCATTTTTCTTTATTAAGAAATATAGAATAATGTTGTCAATTGTTTTAAATGTATAGCTCTTAAAGTCTTATTGTTAACACATAACATATATTTGTTAGTGTAACAAGTGCCACGTAGTGGCTAGTACTTGCCTTTATAGTATTTTAATTATAGTATTTTAAATTTAATAAAAATATAAATAAATGTAAGTTTTTTTAATGTGAATAAAATTAAATGCCATTTTTGTTAATTATAGTATTAACATAATATTTTAAAATTATATAAATAATTAATCATTATACTATATATAAATTGTATGATAAGACGTGTTTATATTGAATAAAAGATAGTTACATACATTTATATTAATAAATTATTAACTATTAATTTTATTTTAATTATGTTATATAAAAATCAATTATATACTAAAATTTTAATAATCATTATACTGTACAGAACAATAATGTTGTCAATTGTTTTAAATGTATAGCTCTTAAAGTCTTATTATTAACACATAACATATATTTGTTAGTGTAAATAAGGTCATTAAAATAATGTTGTCAATAGTTTTAAATGTATAGCTCTGAAAGTCTTATTGTTAACACATAACATATATTTGTTAGTGTAATAAGGTCATTATCCATTTAATTATTTTATTATCTCTTTTAGGTTGACTCACTTACCCTTTGCTTAAATTTATTAACAAGTACACAAATGGGCCAAGTTATTCAATGTTACTGAGTGGTTGGTAGAGACACACATTTATAACTTTATCAATATAACATTGAAAATTTATATTTCTTATATGATTATATTAGTATTATACATATATTTTGATAGCACTATATATTTTATAAACATGTGATATTAATATCAGAATTTAAGCTTGATACATCATAAAAATATTTCTTAATTCGTTTTGTAAACATGTTAAATGTTGATAGCAACTTGTATTTTATTAGATCTATAATTAATAGTATTGTTGATTGCTTTAAATGAGTACCTCTTAAACTCTATAAGAAATTAATATTGTTGTTGATTGCTTTAAATGAACTATTACTATCAACATATTATTAAAATACTATTTTGTATTTATTTAATTAATGCTCAATGTTGTATAATTTTGTAGATAAGATCATGTTTGTAATTTCTTTTTAGAAACTTGTCATTCTTTTGTAATCTATGTATATTATAAAGAGACTTTGTCTCTTATGTAAATATCAAGTAATTTTTTACCAATTACTCTCATAATATAGTATCAGAGGAGGCTAATTAAAAAAATCAATTTTCTAATTTCAAAAGAATTTTTTGAAGGGTTTCTCAAGAACGATTTATTTTTAAAGAATTTTGTGGGTTATTTCAAAGCCATAATTCAAAATTCTTTTGGGATCATTTTCTTGAATGATCGTGTGGCTTCCTGTGTGCGGTTTTTTTCCTCAGATTCATTAAGTTGCAAAATTGTGTTTTTACCTTATTTTGTTTGTGATTTTTGCCGCGCGACTCCCTTTCTAATCTAAAATGTGTGTTCTCTTTTGGGGATATGATTTCCTCCTTCTAAATGCATTTTTGTTGGCTGCGATTGTTACTTCTAGGCGCATGATTTTTGTTCTTCCTGGTTGCATTTTTCTAGTGTGTTTCCTTAACCGCGTTTTCTCTGAAACTCGCATGATTTGCATCTTTCTGGTCGTGACTTGATTATCTTCATTTGGGCACCATTTTTCTGCATTATTCTAGGTGGCATGGTTTCCTCTTTGCTGGATTTTTCAGAGGTTTCTTTTGGTGGCTAGGGTTTATCTCTCTGATAGGGTTTTGCATGGATTCTATTTTTTTTAGAATTTTTAAATAAAAATCGACTAGGGTTTTAAATAATCCTTTGTTTCAAGCCAATTTTTTTTCTGATCACAAATTCTTTCTGGGTTTTTCGAGAAGATTTTTGGTACCTAGTCATCAAAATCTTCTGGGTGCCTCGTAATCCATGCATTGGGATTTATGCCAGTGGGTCTACCTCAATTTTTGTGCCCAAAATGCCTTAATTTTTAGAACCTTTGAATTCGTGTCTTGGGTTTCATATGTTCAATCTTTTGAGCCTTTTTGGCGTATCTCATTTTTTTTGCTTTGAAAAGCATGAAAGATGGCATCTTTGACCAACATTATGTTGGAAGGCATCAACAATTTAATGGCATAAATTATAATACCTAGAAGTAGCAAATGATGATTATCTTTGAATATTGTTGCCTTGATCATATTGTTCTAGGCAATGCTACTTGTCCCACAACGACAATGTTGTACCCCAAATTAAAATTTTTGTTACAATTAGACATTTTGAAGAAATGAGTAAAACTCTTGTCAAATCTGTCAAAAAGGTCAAAAATTGGGTGTGCATGTCTTGCATGGGGGGTAAAAACTTAAAATTTCCAAAATCTGACGATCTGGGTCTGCTCAGAGCAACTTAATCTACAAAACCCAGATCTCAGTTTTTCATCCCTACTTTTTAGGAAAACCGCTATTTTTAGAAATTTTCTAAAAATAGTAACTTTTTCTCGGTTTCTTACGAAACAGTTATTGGAATTTTTTTCTAAAAATAGAAAGTTTGTCCGTCAAGGTCCAAACTGATTTTGATTGGCTCAAATTATGTCCACATTAGGCTAGTGCAGTCATAATATGAAAAAGATCAGTTTTTCCCTAGAGGGTCTATTCTACTTTTTTCAGAAGCATTTTAGGAGCTCTGAAGCCATCAATGGAGGTTAGTCAGCTGCCAGGCGTTAGATTCAATGACCAAGCATTGAAAAAAAGGTGAATTGATGAACAAGCACGATGAATGAGGAAAGAAGGTAAAAATTATGAAAATATTCTAACACTGCTTGTCATGGGCGCCCTAAGAGGAGATAAGTTCCCATCTTTTTGGGACATCAAACAATGAAATTAGGGTTTGAGCTCTCAATCAAAGTTGTTCAAAATCCTCTTAGCTCTGCAGCAAGTCTGACAACGTAATCATTAGATCATCCAGTCACCCAAAATTTGAGGTCAAATAGGGAGGTTTCAACCATAACACAATGAAAATCATTAAAATATCAAAAAAATTTCAAGTCTGGGAACTTTTAGTGCCCCAGATGCTTAGGGGCGCCCAACTTTTTGGAGGGGAAAATTTAGCAATTAGGGTTTGCAAATGTGCTCAATCTCTTCAGGATTCAGTCAGCTTCGTAACAGATATCTCCATCAGGACATCAAATTGGTCGATTTCCAGCAAATCTAGATCAAAGTTGAAGGTATAGAATGGAGTTTCAAATTTGAAGATGAAAATCAGAAGAAAATAGTTAAGTCTGGAGTAGCTAGGCGCCCCAGGTGAAGAAGGGCGCCCTTGATTTTCAGGGCTCAAATAGATGAATCTGTAGTTGAAGCCCCTAATGTGTCTTCCTTAGAATAGATCAGGCTTTCCAACGAGATCACCAACATGTCAATCCGAGTTGTCAGTCATTAGATGCAAAAGGTAGAATAGAGAGGGAAATACATGCAAGAGCTAAAAATCAAAAGTCAAAAGCGAAGAAGAAAATACTGAAAAATGACTAACTCTAGTAAATTTGGGCGCCCCAGCTTGCCAAGGGCACCCAAGATTTTGGTGCCTCAAATTCAAATTTCTTACAAAGTGACCTCTAGGAGACCCCTCTCGAAATCTCCTCAGCTCCGTGACGAGCCCAACCATCAATTAGTTAGACACCTGGATCATCAGATCTGATAAGCCCATCTAGAGACGAGTTGGTGAAGAAATAATGAAAAATATTCTAAGTTTGGTCAAGATGGGAGCCCCTAGAGGAAAAAGGCTCCCAAGGTTTTGAGGTCTAAAATGATGGAATTTTTCAACGTAGCCTCCAAGATCACCTTGTCAGAATCAATCGAGCTATCCAATGAAGCTGACGGTCAATCAATCGGATCAGTGCAACTCCGAGAATCAATATTTCATCAGAAGAATAAAGGGAAATGAAGAATTTGAAAATCATACAAAAATGGCTAACACTGTGAAAGTTCAGATCCCCTAGAGGAAATAGGCTCCCATGAATTTGAAGGTCAAAACAAAGTTTTTAGTCAGAAGGGCCTCCAAGGTGATCTTCTCAGAATCAGTCAAGCTTCACAATGAATCATCTAGCTCATCCATCAGATCAATCTGGAAGTCGAAGATCAGGGTCAAAGTAGGGGGTCAAAATTGTGAAAAGTTGAAAATTCTAAAAAAATGACTAACTTTCGAGAAAGTTGGCACCCCTAGCCAAGAAGGGCGCCCAACTTACAATGCCTTAGTGAAAATTTTCAAGTTTTCAAAGTTTCAAAGTTGCAAGATGAAGAGAATGTCCTAGTTCATCAAACCAGCCGATTTTAGGGTTTTAAAGATTAAAGAAAACCCATTTCAAACCCTAAAGACTATTTAAGACTTCTCTTCAATGCAAAAATCATCATTATTGCAGGTGGTGTCCAAAGGAGAAGAGTGGAGCAACAAGTTTGAAGAAATTTTTCAAGATTCAAGAACTCAAGTTTTCTAATTCTTCATCAAATTTTTCAGACCAGCAACATAAGACCTTGCTTTTCATGCTTTTTTCATCTAGAAGATCAATTTTTTCAAAGAAGAAGGCTAAGATTTTCAATTTTTAGCCATCTAGCTCTTGTCATCTCATTCTTCTGAAGAATTTTTCAAGAAATTCATCAAGTTGCAGTAGCTAATTTTTCTTTGCATGTCAGTGAAATCCTCAATATATTCAAATTTTGATCATTTGGGTCCTCTCAAAATAGTCTTCTGAAGAAAACCCATATCACAACTTTTTTTCAAGAAAATTTTAAATTCTAGGGTTGGCTACTTTTTTGATCAGCCATCAGTGTTTTTCAAATCTGATCAACTAGGTCCATTTCTAATTGCATTATGAAAACCCAGGTGCCAACTTTTTTCAAGAAATTTTGAAGAAATTAGGGTTTGCTGCTTTTAGTCTAAATTGAAAATTTTCAAAAACGGGCGATCTAGGTTGTTTTGCAATGAAATTCTGAGCAAAACCCATATCTCAGAATTTTTTTCAAAAATTTGTCTGCTGGAGGAAGAAAAACTAGCATTCTAAAAATAGTAAGTTGCTCAAAAATTGTCTAAACCTAGGCGAGTTTATAGTCATTCTTCAAGATTTTTAAAATGGAATACACTCCCAATGATTTCAAGACCAAATCAGCCCTCTACCACGATTTCATTAAAACAGCTGAGACAGATTTGCATCACATCAAGCCGGTGTTTGATCTACATGCTCTAGAGAGCATAGACAACACTTCAATTAGAAACTTGGGACACTATGAACTCCTCGTGGTAGCATCTATTCTTGTTTCAATTTAGAGCCTCGAGTTTGTAATCGCTTGCATCAAACATTACAATCTGGCTACAAGGGAGATTCAGTCAGTTGATGGCAAATTGATCTGCAGTTTGAAACTTGATGTGATTGAGAGATGATTTTCCATTCCTCCTTAGCCTGAAAGTGTCACTATCTCTAAGAGTGAATGTGAAAAGATGTGGGAAACGCATAAGGACAAACACAATAAGAAGATTGCACAAAGGAGAATGAAGGAAAAACATAAGACTCTACCAAGTCACATTTCCATGATGTCAACAAAGTTTGAAAAGGCAGCCAATGAGGTTGAAGATTTCCTGAGATCAATTGCAGATGGAGAGGATATCTTAAAAAAAAGTGCAACTTTTCTATTGAGGGTATAGATGCACTTGATCGGGACACAGTTTCTTGCTTTTTAGTGGATGTCATTGAGATTTAAAGTGGATTTCATCTAGAAGATTTCTTTTGGCTTTCTTTCTATTCTTGGAAGAATTCTTATCCATTCTTTGAAGAAGAGAAAGAAGATAAATGTAATAGTTGGTGTTTCCTACTTTTTATGCTTTCTTAGGTGTTAGATGTTATCTTCTTTCTAGATTTAGAAATAAATCTTGCTTGATGAGCAAGCCCTAGATTGTGAAAGCAAGGAGATTTTAGGGTTCCCTATTCCTTTGCTTTCCTATAAATAAGAGCCTTTGCTCATTAGTTTTCTTTAACAATTATTGTGATAGAAAATTGTGATCCTATAATGCAGCATGTTATTTAGTGTCAGTTCAATTGTGTTTATGATAGTGAATTGCTAAGTCTCTTTTAGCCAACAAGTAGTTGTCATAATTGTTCTTCCCTTTGTGTAAGAACAAGTTTGCGAGCCTCTTTAGCTGCAAGTTCTTGTTCTGTGCATGTGTTTAGTGTAATATTTGTTCCAAAAGTTTGAGAAATAAAGTCTTGAGCCTCCTTTGCCTTGATATAATGTCTCAAGTTTCTGTTATTTGTGTTATGCTTATATTATCTTTAATTTCAACTTGCATTGAAAGTAAGTAGATGTGTGTTGGAAGGAGAGTTTATTTAAGTATTTTGTCAGAGAATCAAACCTTGTTAATTTCTAATTCTCTTGCTTTGCGTTTACTTGAGAAATTAGAAACGTCTTTAGCATAGGTTAGTCATAGTTGAAATTCCTTAAATAGAAAATCTCAGCTACGACGCTTGAGTTTTATAAACCTTGTGCTCTTAGCTGATAAAAAATATAGGCAACTTAGTTTTAGTTTACTTTCTTAAACATCATCAGCAAGAGGGAGCTTCTCCTCCTAATTTGAAGAGTAGTTTATCTATGCATAGCTGTTCATTTCAAATTCACATTCCAGAGGTGCAAATTTAAATTCCAATAGGCAGGAAAAGACCAAGAAAAGTTTGATGAGCAAAATTGTGAAGTGGTGATGCTCATTAAGATTTTAGCTATCGATGATCAGCTTCCATAGGTTCCATCTGAAAAATCAACTGCTGATATTTGGGAGTATTTGAAAACCTTGCATGAAACCTCTAACAAGAGCCCTACATTCTTTTTAAAGAACCGATTGTTCTCCATCATGATGGATGAGAGAATGTCCTTGCAGGAGCATCTGACAAAGATTCAAGACATTTGTGATCAGTTGAAGGTGATTGGTTGGAAGATGGAGGAAGAAGACATGGTAGTCATCACTTTGAATAGTCTACTGAAGTCTTATGAGAATTTTTTTGAAACCCTCAACATTACATCGACTAAAGTTGATTTGAAGTTTATGGAGTTTTGCACCATTACTTCATCCTCTACAGAGCAAGCTTTTGTAGCCAAGTCTCAGGCTAAGAGAAAAGGGAAAGGTCAACCTTCACAACAAAAGGACTCAGGTCAACCTCAAGGAAACCTTAAGAAAAATAACATTCAATGTAATTACTACCACAAATATGGTCATATGAAGAAATGTTGTCATCAACGTTTGGCTTCTGAACATAAGTAGGGAGGGTCTCAGTAGAAAGAGAATGTTGTTGAGCACACTGAGTAGAAGGAATCTTCCTTTTATGCTTTTATGGCTAAAAGACCTACAAATCATGTGAAGTCCTTTGCTTGGTACATTGATTCAGGTGGTTTGCGACACTTCACCCATTGGTGTGATTGGTTCACAAACTTCTCTCTTTTTAGTGACTTAGTTATTTTTGGAGGAGGTGTGTTGAAAAATGTGACTCAAATTTACTAGCTTGATTGACTTCCTAAAGCACTTGTGATTTCCTCCTTCATCGCACTGAGTTAATTCGATGGTTTTCAAGTCTTTCTAATTGAATTCACTGGGTTCTAAAGTTTCATAACCTCCTAACGTAGCAACTGTGAAGCGAATGCTTCTTCCTTTGTTGTCAGCGTGTCGTGGGTTTTCAGAACTTCACAACCTCCGACATGAGATTCAGAAGTTCAGGGTTTGAGAGACAAAGTGATTCTATTGTTGGCATGTCACGGGTTTTGAGAACTTTGCAACCTTCGACATGAGGTTCAGAAGTTCAAGTTTTGAGTGATAGAGCAATCCCTTTGTCAGCGAGTCATGGGTTCTGGGAACTTCACAACCTCCAACAAGAGGTTTTGAAGTTCAAATTTTTAGCAATATAGTGACTTTGATGCTGACAAATGTGGGACCTAATAGGATGGTGGATCGTGACAAAGCTTGATAGGTGGCGATGATGTGGAGGACAGATGGCATGTGGGCCCATGTGCTCAGTGAACATTGGTGAGATGGTAATGAATGTCTCTTCGACTAGGTGGCATGGTGTTAGGTTGATAGCCCTAAGTTTGACGATGGAGATTTGTTCGACTACTTATCCAATGACTAGGATTAGACACTAGATGATGGCATGTGGCTCAAGGTGAACAAGTAACCATAAAGGGGTGTGTCAGTTGAAGAGTCAAATGTGAGCAATGATTACCTCGGGACTAGCCGAGAGAGAGATGAATCTTGCAGAAGGTGAAGGTTGAGTGGTTGTGTGACAGAGAGGCCGAGAGGCCGGTGGTCGAGCCATGAGGTTGTCTAGCCGAAAGAGATGTCTCTCATTGAGAGAGGTGGTCACAATGGGTTATGCTGTCGGATTATTTTCAGATGGAACAAGATGTAAATCTCCTGTAAAGGTTTTGAGCCTGATATTGTATTATAACTATATTTTGTTATTGAATAATACAATGGCGATTTGAGCTTTTGAAGTGTGGGGTTTTTTCCTTGTAAGTTTTTTCCCCATGTATATCTATGTGTTAATGTATTTTGTCTCATCTTTCATGGTTGTTGGTTTTATTTTTTGAATCTATTAATGGTGTTATTAAAATTGGTTATTTTTGCATGAGTTTCTCTCAAAAGGATTAATGTGGGAAATCAACTATGTCTATTTCTGCTTTATGGCATAGTAGTCTATGTCTTTAAGGTAATCTTTAGTCTTACTGAAGGCACTGCTATTCTTGGATGTTCTTTCTAAGATGAATGAACTTTCCCAACAAGTGGTATTAGAGCCTTCTTCTGGAGTGTGTTTCTTCCTAGTGTGTTGTTGGTTCATGATATTCCTTTTGTGAATATTTCTTAGTCTGTCAGGCTTGAGGAAATCTAGAGGAATCAACTGATGTATTGATCCATTGGTGAGTGGAAGTTTGTGCTCTTTTTCTTTAGTTTCATGAGACAACTAGCAGCATGAAAGATGGTGAAGATGGAGAAACTAGAACTGGTCATACTTGAATGTTGTGATTTGAAGTTCCTAGTTGGCAGTGTTATAAATCTAATGCATGGGGTGGAATATTTTACTCTATGGTTGTGTTACAACAAAAGTTTTCATATTGGGTGTCTATGTGAGAGGCTCCCTGATGATATGGAGAATCTTGGGTTGTTGTTCAATCATGGAGTAATGTGCTTATGTTGGGTGTTTTTCCTAGTATTGGAAGGCACAGTTTTATGGTACCCTGATTGCAAGTAGGCTATGGAGTTGATCATTGGGTGATTTGAAAGCTTTTGAAATAGCCCATCTCTCTTAGATGCATATGCATGTTGGTGGTTTTGGAGTTGGATTGAAATGAGCTTGGTGTTCTTGAGCTGCTATTTCCTTTTAAGGATGTTTGTACTTGCATGACTCTATGGTTTTGTAGGTTTTACATGGTCAAGAAAAACTTGTGAATATGTGGAGTTGTTGTTAAGCTATTTTTTTAGACCCTAGCTTTTGGGGTGTGACTGGATGAGATAGTTGTAGTTTGACATGATGTGAGGAGGTGAGATGTCTTCTTTACATAGGAGTGTTGGTACATTTCCAGTCTCTTAGCATTCCCGTGGTATTGCTTGGTGGTTTCCTAGACTATGGTGCTCAAGTTGTGGACATGATAGGTAAATCGAATTTGAGCTTGGTTTGGTGTTTGACTCAAGTTGTCTACATTGCTATTCTCCTTGAGATCTTAGTTTTGTAGTTTCCAATGCGATGATGGGTTTGCATGTTTCTGTTGGTTAGATCTATGGGTTGTGCATTTTTTTGTGGGTTGTCTTTACCTACATGTTTGTTGTGGGACAACTCAAAAGTGGACTATCTATATTCATGAGATTTGATTTTGTTGATGCAAACTTGTTAGCTGGCCTTGTGGTCACTTGTGCATTGGTGTAGTTGCTTTGAGATGAGAGGATGCATGGTTTTAAGTACTTGGATAGTCAGTTATGGGGACCTATAGCGTGTGTATCATGATTTCATAAAAAGCTTGATATGTGCTCTGACATAAGCTTTTGGCAGTGATGGTTTTTTCTACTTTTTTTTTTATCTTGGTGTTGCTTGGTATTGTTGTCAGATGGACATGTTGATGAGTGGATCTGGAGGATTTTTTAGTTTAGCAGATATTTGGTCATGATGCTTGGAGAGCTTGGTTGTCACATTTTAGTGGGAGCTTTAGCAATGACTATGGATTCATCACTTGGTGATGGATGGTCTTATTTAGTGTTGTAGATGTTACTTGGAGGAGCTCTTAGATCTTGTTGTTGCATAAGGGTTCTTTTGCATTTGCATGGACACTATTTGAAGATGTGCAACATCTCAGAACCATGGACGATTCTTGGAGTCTTTGGTTGAGGTGTTGGTGGTGCTTGATAAGTGATGTTGGTTTAGAGTTT
This sequence comes from Sequoia sempervirens, assembly GCA_007258455.2. Lineage (NCBI taxonomy): Eukaryota > Viridiplantae > Streptophyta > Pinopsida > Cupressales > Cupressaceae > Sequoia > Sequoia sempervirens. Next base: position 423,933,499 of record VDFB02047230.1, read on the forward strand.
GTTTTGTTTCATGTCATGGTATAATCTTGATTGCACATGACATTTTTGGCATGATGCATTGCTCTTGAGACCATGGTATGTTCACCTAGAGCATGGGATATCCTACGGGGATGTTTAGATCATGATGTCATGATAAGTTCCAAATTTAGATGGTTGGAGCTTTGATAGTGGTCTGGTAAATTCTCTATGTTTTGGGTGCATTGGTCATATGTTGGAGAACTTCATGATGGTGTAGTGATGCATTTGGAGTTTAGCACGAGATGATCATTTGTTGATGCTCATGGTTACATGGAGAATAAGGTGAGGTTGTAATTCTCTTGAGATGAGAGAAGTGTTGTTGATGGTTACTCTTGATGAAGATTTCAATAGAAAGTCCGAGAAGCCTTCACCTTGGTTGGACATGAGTTCAACAAAGACCAATTGAGCATATTTCTCTTGGAGAAGTCATGAGGACTTGGTTACCTTGGAGGAGAATTCTCATTCCCCACTCTTGGTCTACTCGATAATTTATCGCTTGAGAGGTATTTCCCATTGTTTCTCTTAGGTGTTCTATACTTTCTTTCATGTATATGGATCTTGAACTGCTATTAGATGATTACGAAGGATTCATTGTGAGAGATGGATAGCATGGTTATCTCCTTGTATATTTTTCATACATTTCTTTTGAAAGGTTATTAAGGAGATGGTTTTATGGGATGATTTATTGAAATGGGAAATGAAATAGTTTGATCTTCTTTGAGAGGCTTACATCCATGTTGATTACATGATATATGTGTTTTGTTTGATCTTGGTGATTGAACGGTTGGAATTTGTTAAAGATTTTCTCTTGGGGTTTTAAAGGAGATCATACTTGGACATATGTGGCATTAAGAGGTGTATGTAGGAGGTTTTTTATATAGGTACATGATGTGCAGTGGCTGCTCTCTTTGGTCTTGGTTGTCTTCTTGGATGTTTGATTTCACATTACATTGGTTTGAGATTTGGTCAGATATGTAGTGATCACTAGACTAAGGTCATGTGTTTTCATTCATGTTCTTGGATGATGACATGGAGGTTCTTTATCTCTTTCCTTTGTTGGGTGTGGAGAACTTGGGAGAGCTGTGCAAACTTGTGGTGAGAGTTTTGTCTATTTACAGATTGTGCATATCACTGTGGATGATTCTTTGGTACTACATGATGTGGTTTACACTTCTTGTATGAAGCTATTAGTAGACTCGTTATGCCTTGATCTTTTAGATTTGGAATTATCCATGCAGTGGGAGTTCTTGGATGTGTTTTGTCTTCTTTGACTGGTTGGAACTTAGAGCTTGTATTTGCTGATGATGGGTTGGTTATGGAGTGACATGAGTTTGTTGATATTGATACCTTGGAGGTATGTGTGATTGGATGGATTAGCACTTGCTATGTGTGCTATTTTCAGTCATGTGGGTAGATTAGTTGGATGGGAGCAGTTAGTTTTCTAGTTGTTCTAGCTGATGTTCTATCTTGTTTTTGGAGGATAAACTTCATGGTTATGTTCATGTTGAGGGCTTTGAAGTTGATAGTGCTTTTGTATAGCTTGTGAGCACAATAGAGTGGTGGCAGTATTCAAGCCCTCTTCGTCTATTGGATCTAATGCTTGTGTTCTTGAGACTAGTGCATTTACACCTTGGCTTGTTCTTTTTCCTATGGTCAATGACTGGAACAGTTTCCTGAGTTGGTGGACATCTTTGATGTCATTTTAGGTGTCTTGGTTGGAGCACATAAGCATTGTTTAATATTTGTGAGTTTTCTTTGGAAGGAGCCTGTAAGTTCTTTGTCAAGTGGGAGAATGTTGAGAAATGTGACTCAAATTTACTGGCTTGATCAACTTCCTGAAGCACTTGTGATTTCCTCCTTCATCCCATTGAGTTAAGTCATTGGTTTTCAAGTTTTTCTAATTGAAGTCACGAAGTTCTAAAGTTTCATAACCTCTTGACTTAGCGACTATGAAGAGAAGGCCACTTCCTTTGTTGTCAGCATGTCATGGGTTTTGAGAACTTCATAACCTCTGACATGAGGTTTGAAAGTTTGAGTTTTGAGTGATAGAACAATTTCATTGTCGGGGTGTCACGGGTTTTGAGAACTTCACAACCTTTGACATGAGGTTTAGAAGTTCAGGTTTTGAGTGACAGAGTGATCCCTTTGTTGGTGAGTAGCAGGTTCTAGGAACTTCACAACCTCTAACAAGAGGTTTTGAAGTTTGTTTTTTCAAAGATATAGTGACTTTGATGCCAATGGATGTGGGACCTAATAGGATGGTGGATTGTGATGAAGGCCGATAGGTGGAAATGACGTGGAGGACAGATGGCATGTGGACCCATGTGCTTGATGAACATCAGTGATATGGTAATGAATGTCTCTTTAACTGGTGCTATGGTGTTAGGTTGATAACCCTAAGTTAGACGATGGAGATTTGTTCAATTGCTTATCCAACAACCAGGATTAGATGTTGGATGATGGTGTGTGGCTCGAGGTGAATAGGTAACCCTAAAGGGGTGCAATAGTTGAAGAGTCAAATGTGAGTTGCGGTTACCCGAGCTAGCTAAGAGAGAGATGAATCTTGTAAAAGGTGAAGGTTGAGCGACTATGTGACAGAGAGGTTGAGAGGCCAGTGGTCAAGCTATGAGGCTATGTAGTTGAAAGAGATGTCTCTCACTGAGAGAGGTGCTCACGATGGGTTATGATGTTGGATTCTTTCTGGATGGAACAAGATGTAAATCTATTGTAAAGGCTAAGCTTGATATTGTATTGTAACTGTATTTTGTTGCTGAATAATACAATGGAAATCTGGGCTTTTGGAGTGTGGGGTTTTTTACTCGTAAGGGTTTTCCTCACATAGATCTATATGTTCATGTCTTATGTCTCATCTTCTATGGTTGTTGGTTCTATTTGCTAAATCTGTTAATGGTGTTGTTGAAACTAGTTGTTTTTGTATGAGTTTCTCTCAAAACGATTAATGTGGGAATCAACTATGTCTATTTTCGCTTTATGGCATAGTAGTTTGTGTCTTTGAGGTAATCTTTAATCTTACTAAATAAATTGTTGTTCTTAGATGTTCTTTCTGAGATGACCGAGATTTTCCAACAAGGTGAAAAGTATACGATTGTAAGGAAGGGTACTGTTCAGATTCATTTTGGTGGAAGAAATATCATATTCCTCAATGTATACTACATTCTTGGCATGGAACTAAACCTTCTCTCCATCAGTCAAATTATGAAGCACTCTCCTCAGTTGGTTGTGGTATTCAATATAGATAAATGTTCGATTGTTGATCGGGAACTCGCACCACTATGGTTGTTGGTATTGAGTATCATGGTCTATACAAACTTGTGGATATAGGTGATTCTCTAGAGTTAGCAATGGTAGTTAGAAATTCTACTATTACCAATATTTGGCATCGATGGTATGGGTACTTAAATGTGCACTATCTCTATCTCAGCTAGCTCGGGAGGGACTTGTAGCTAGTTTACGTGAGATCCAAACTCAACATCATGGAGTTTGTGTAGCTTATCAGGCTAGGAAGCAACATAGGACACCGTTCATAGTTGGTGACTCTTGGCGAGCCTCTAAGGTACTGCAATTGGTTCATGTTGATGTATGTGGGCCAATGAATACTCTTATTACTAGTTGCAAGTATTTCTTGCTTTTTGCTGATGATTTTTCATAAAATGTGGGTGTACTTTCTTAGACAGAATTTAGATGTGTTTACTATATTTCAAAATTTTAAGGCCTTAGTAGAAAAAGAGTTTGGTTGTTGCATAATCACTCTTAGGTCATATAATGTGGGGAATTTTGTTCTACCTCTTTCTCCAAATTTTGTGATACACATGGAATCAAACGCGAGTTAACCACACCCTACACTCCTCAACAAAATGGTATTGTAGAGCAACACAACTGCACAATCACTAAGATGACCCACTCCTTAGTGACCCACTCCATGTTACAACATAGGAGTGTCCCTAATAAATTTTGGGCAGAAGCAGTCTACACTTCTGTCTATTTTCGTAATCAATCTCCTACACAGGTTGTTAAGGGGAAGACTCCCGAGGAAGCTTGGATTGGTCACAAACCTAGGATCAGTCATCTAAAAATATTTGGCTCTTTAGCATATGTATGGATTCTAGATGCTAAGTGCTCCAAGTTGGATTCCAAGAGTCAAAAGCTTATGTTCACAGGGTACAATGACAACCATAAGGCTTACAGGCTAATTAATGTAGACATTGATCATCTCATCTTCAGTTGTGATGTTGTCTTTGATGAAGAATGAGAACCTTTTCACCTTTCCTCATTTGTATAGCATTCTAAGGATCAACCTTTGAAGGCTTCTTATTTGGGTGTCTATTTTCTATTAGGTCCACCTGATGGGAGGGATGATGAAGATTCTATCTTTAATGATGCTCAACCCGATTTTACTTCAGATGATATTGATCTTCCACTTGATGAACCTATTCCAAATCCACAACTAGTTCCAACTCCTCTTGTTACATCTGATGTTGGTACTTCTCCTCTCTAACCTAAATAGTGGGTTAAGACTATCGGTGATCTTGATGATGATGAGCTCATTGAGGGGAGATCATCTATAAAAAACAACAAATAACAACATACAGTTAATTTTTCTCTCATGGCCGACATTCACAATGTTTATGAGCCTTAGACATATTCAGAGGCTAAAGGAATTCCTAAGTGGGAAAAGGCTATGGAGGCTGAATATCATAGTCTTCAGAAGAATCACACTTGGTTCCTTTTTGATCTTCCTCCAGGGAAGAAGCCCATTAGCTACAAATGGGTGTATAAGGTTAAATACAAAGCTGACAAAACCATTGAAAAGTACAAAGCTAATCTTGTTGCTAGGGAGTTCTCATAGAAGGAAGGCATTAACTATGAGGAGAATTTTGCTCCTATAGCCAAGATGAGTACCATTTGGCTCATCCTTGCCTTAGTAGCCCAGTTTGGTTGGAAAGTTCATTAGATGGATATTAAGAGTGCTTTCCTCAACCGTGAGTTGAAGGAAGAATTCTACATGATGTAGCCTCCAGGGTTCAAGGTTGTCGATAAAGAATACATGGTGTGCAGACTGGTAAAAGCACTCTATGGCTTGAAATAGGCTCCTTAGGCTTGGTACATGAAGATTGACAAGTATCTCATAGATCATGGCTTTAGAGGAGTCCATTTGACTCTAATCTATATTTCAAACATACTGGTAGTGATATTCTTATTCTTGTTGTCTATGTGGATGACCTGATCATTACTGGTAGCTTGACACATTTGATCACTGAGATCAAACAAGATTTGTGCAACACATTTGACATGACAGATTTGGGACTTTTGTATTACTGTTTAGGTGTTGAGGTTTGGCAGATAGAGAGTAGTATCTTCATCTCCCAGTCTAAATAACTCTTGAAGTCTACTAGATAAGTTCCAAATGTAGGATTGCAAACTTTCCTCCACACCCATGGAAAAAGGGTTGAAGTTGTCAACTAAGTCAGACTCACCTATAGTAGATGAATCCTTGTTCAGGAAACTAGTGGGCAACCTCATCTATCTCACAGCCACTAGACCTGACTTTAGTTTTGCAGTGAGCTATATTTCACACTTCATGACAGCCCCCAAGGCTGATCATTGAGTAGCAACAAAGTGTGTACTGCGTTATGTGAAGGGAAATTTTAATTATGGACTTCTTTACACTAGGAGTCACCATCCTAGACTCTCTGGTTTCATAAACTCAAATTGGGCAGGTTCAGTTGATGACAAAAAATCAACATATGGGTATGTTTTCAGTTTAGAATCTGGTGTAGTCACTTGGACTAGTAAGATGCAATAGGCAGTGGCTCTCTCCTCGACAAAAGCAAAGTATCAAGGAGCAGATAAGGCAAATTTTGAGGCAATTTGGCTTTTCCAGATGCTTGTAGATATGCAAATTTCTCAAGTAGGTCTAAATCCCTTGTTCTGTGATAATTAGGGATTTCTCAAACTTGCCAAAAATTCAATCTTCCATGAAAGAACCAAGCATGTGGAAACTCATTTTCACCTCATTTGGAAGCTTGTTGAAGATGGATCAATTCAGTTGTTGTATGTTCCAATAGAGGAGTAGACAACAAATATTCTCCCCAAGTTGCTCAGTCCAAATAAGTTTGTAAAATTCAGGGGGCATCTTGGTGTAGTTGGTAGATTGAGCATTAAGGGAGGGTATTAAAATAATATTTTGTATTTATTTAATTAATGCTCAATGTTGCATAAATTCATAGATAAGATTATGTCTACAGTTTCTTTTTAGAAACTTTCCATTCTTTTGTAATCTATGTATATTACAAGGAGACTTTATCTCTTATGTACATATCAAGTAATTTTTTACCAATTACTCTTGTAATACATATAACATATATTTCATTTTTCTTTATTAAGAAATATAGGATAATTTTGTTAGTTGCTTTAAATGTATAGACCCTAAAGTCATATTCTTAACACATCGTGAGCTCCAACCTTGTTTATAACTTTGGTGGCCCCTTAATAAGTTCAAATAAGTTCAATAAATTTGGGTGTTTCCATTGGAAACCCCACTCAATTCAACCATTTATCACTAGAGTATGTATGAACAATTCATTACAAAATAGATTAGAGTGTACTTCAGGGTTTGTGACAATCCTAGTACCAATTCATGCAATACTGCATCATCCCCTCTCTATGACAGTCGCCAATGAGCTCAAACCAACACATCCCTTCAGGATAACCGTAGTCATAGTGACTTCATGAATAAACTTTGATCCTAATGACTATATATTTACTACCCTTACTAAAGCAAGTTTATGGCTGTCATAATGTGACATCCTTTATTTTTTTTGTATGTGATGACAAAAAATTGTGTTGTTGCTGATAGTTCTATGAGTTTAAATATCAAGATCTAGGTGTGATGATTATCCTTTTGTACAGTTATGCTGGATCATGTAGCTTTTATGATGTCTCAATAACCTTATGACAATCCCTTTTGGGTCAATGACTATCCTTAGGTAAGATAATAATTACTCATTTTCTTGACTATAATTAATTTGTCATGCAATTATTGTTTCTTGGTATGTATGGAAATTTTCCATGATAGGTTGTTGAACCTTTTGTTGTTGATATATGACTGAGATAAAAAAATTAAGATTCTTGGAATTGAATTTCTTTGAAGAACCTATCAAATTGTATCATCCAAATATATGTTATGCTTTGTCTTTAACTTGAGGTCACAATCCATCATTCAAGTTGTATTTATTGGCATGGTCTTCCTAGCTCTTATCACTAGCTTCCATATTCAAAAATTCCTAGCCACCATCTTCTATAAATTTATTTGGATCATCAGTAATAGTATTCAAAATTGGCAGCCAATTCAAGTTCATTCTACTTTCATAATACTTTATATCCACGGATTTCAGCTATTCCTTGATGCCATCAAGCAAAGATTGAGGAATGGTGTCAATGCGGAGTACATCCTACTTGAAGTATTTGAAAACAATAGCCATATCAAATTCCTTTTTCCCAAGTCCTACTTTCTAAAGGTTAACAATCTCAATCTCAATCTCACTAATAGTCATTACTAAGAAAGGTAATTCCACCAACTCTACCAAATAGTTTACCGTAGGAATAATAAAAGCAGACACTTTGAAAGGAGCTCCATGAAAACCAAGCTCTCTAAATGGTATATCAAACTCTAGTTCAAAATATTTTAGATGAGGCTACTCCCATAGCTCCGTTACTCGCTTGAAAAATCCTTGAAACTCTATGTTGATTTTATTTTTCATGTCCGTCTCTTGTTGTTCTTCCTCAATTTCCTCAAGATCATACATTGACCTTATTTTCCCTCTGAAAGTTTGGACCACATCCATTACCTCCACATAAAACTAGACATCCTTGGTCTTCTTGGTTCACACCATGATATGGTTATGCAAATGAAAATGAAGCAAAGTAATCATCTCCTTCTCCGCTGGCTGGAAGAATGCATGCTTAATGTTTTGATACATGATATCATCTCTCTCTCTTTCTCTCATGGTTGAATATTGAAATCCATTATGGTGGGCCTCGAGAGTTCCAATCATCTTTCTTCCTCTTCCATGAAATGCTGGCATTTTTTACTAACATTTATTAGAATTATTGCATGTTTTACATCATTGGAATGGAATATTAGCTGTAACTTTTTTGAAATTTTATTATGGTATGTGCACTTTGATATAATGTAATATGATTATGGTTTCATTTCATATGTTGTAATATTAGATATATAACAGAAAAATAAATTATTGCATGAAATAAATAATAAATTTTTATTTTTGTAGAACACAGGTCTTCCAAAAGATGAAGATGATCCTCATGATATAGATCTAGAATATGTTGGTTCTGGTATAGATCACACGACAGAGGATGCTGATGATGTAGATATATAAGACACCAAGGCTGATGACAATGATGATGATCACGATGGTGATGATGATGACGAGGTAGTTGTTGGTAGTAGCCAATGACATTCATGATCATATAGATTGCATCATGGATCCTTGCTGATATATTGTTATGATGCCTCTTTTCATGGTTACTATCATATGTATGATTTTCATGGCCTACAATACCATATTATTGAGTTGTATCATTTTGACATGTATCATATTGACTTATATCATTTGGACATGTATCATCTTGGCTTGTATCATTTTGAGTAACATAATTTATCATTTTTACTTATATCATTTGTACATGTATCATTTTGACTTATGTCGACTGTTGGACATGCATCATTTTGACATGTTATTGATCTTCTGGCATATTTGACTTTCACTATTTTTAGTTATATATGATGATGATCTTACTAGTATTTACTGTTCAATTTATATATATTGAAAGTGGTCGATGATTTTTGGATGGATATTTACTATGTATGATGATTTTAATTTACTGCTTAGGATGGATGTTGTCAAATTCAATTAAATTATAGATATTTGACTCACTTGTTTTAATTATAGATGATGGTCATGTTATAATAATTATCTTGTTATTTTATCATATGAGTTAAATAATTGAATTACTTACTCTATAATCATATTAGTTATTTAAGAAGCATGATATATTTAACTAATTAAATTGAAATAAAACATATTAAATTAATAAATGGAAGCAAAACAAGAAGCATTTTTAGAAGAAAAAAAAGAAGCAACAATGGAAGCCAAACTAGAAGTAAACCAGAAGCAATCTTGGAAGAAAAACTTGGCGTTATCTAGGAAGCAAAAACATAAGTAATTTAGGTAGCGAACAAAGAAGTAATAATGGAAGCAATTTTAGAAGCAACAAAAGATGCAATAATAGAAGCCATATTAGAAGCAACAAAAGACGCAAAAATGGAAGCAAAGCTAGATGCAACAAGTGAAATTATATTGGAAGCAAAATTGGAAGTAAAATTGGAAGAAAAAATAGAAGCAAAACTAGAAGCAAAACTAGAAGCAAAAATGGAAGCAAAAATGGAAGCCAAACCAGAAGGAAACCTGAAAGCAAAACCAAAAGCAAAAATGGAAGAAAAGATGGAAGCAACACTAGAAGCAAACCTAGAAGCAACACTGGAAGCAAAATTGGAAGCAAAACTGGAAGCAACATAAGAAGCAAAACTGGAAGCAAACATGGAAGCAACATTGGAAGCAAAACTGGAAGCAACATAAGAAGCAAAACTAGAAGCAAACTTGGAAGCAACATTGGAAGCAAAAATGGAAGCAAACCTAGAAGCAACACAAGAAGCAAAACCAGAAGCAAAATTGGAAACCAAATTGGAAGCTTCAAAATTCGGTGCTAAATCCAATGCTAAATCAAACGCCAAAGTAAAATGTAGTTTGGCACCGAGTTTTGCACCGTCAGAAGTGTCCAATTCATGAACTCAAAATGGACTAAATTCTGGTGCTATTTTAGGCGCTAATTGTCTATTTTGTTGTAGTGAATGACAATAAATCCAAAGGGCACCTTCTTCATTCTTCCAACAATTTAAAGAAATGGTCAAATTTTTTTTGCTTAACTTTTGATATAGGATCCTTCTCTTCGAGACATATTTGCTTATTACTAGGAGAATCCAAACAAGCACCTTCATATCCATCATGTAACCTCAAATTTTAACTTAGGAGTGGAAAAAATAGAAGAAAAATTTCCATTGCAATCCTCCCTCTGAACCTCCATGCAAGGAGAAGAAGACTGCTCAAAAATAGGGGTTGTTTCTTTTTCCTTCAAACAAACTACTGCTTCATATTGGCCAAACAAGTAGAAGTAGCATGTCTCACTTTTTGTCAAGTATTGCAAATAAAAGGAGAGCTTTCAAATTTCACTTCTTGAACCCAAGTACCATACTTGGAAGATAAAGTACAATGAATGGGGAGCACCTTGCTCCTCTCCACAAACACACAAAATCTAGAAAACACCAAATATTTCATTGATTTGATAATAGGGTTAGTGGCACAAAATTTCCCAAAAGAATTAGCAATGATAATAAAAAAAATTCACTATAGAATTCCAAAGGAAATCCTAGTAGATGAACCCAAACAAGAGACTTGAAATCCCAATGGTTGAAACAAGGAGATCACTTAGTAAGATAGAGGCCATTCATACCCATTAACCAAGGACCTTCACTAAGGATCCTTATGCAATCCTCCATATCATAAAATGAAAAAAGAAAATAGTTGTTCCACATAGCAGTCACCTTAACCTGACCTCTTAGAAGCCAAGCCTTAAGAGCCCTTCTTCTTATAGAGTCAATATTGGGATGATTATCACTAAATCTCCCAACTAGTGATCTCAAGAGCCAATCCAACAACTTAGCCAACATAGAATCAGGAATATCGATTTCAATATCCTTAGCACTGAGATCCTCACCCAATGTAGGTTTGGGAGCAAGAACAACTACCATAGGTGAAGGGGCAGAAGCCACATGAGACATAGCCAACACCTCACAAATAGAAGAAGCAACCACCCGTCCCAAAGCTCCTATACCATGACAAACCAAACATTTATTCTTTTGGAAAATACAATCAACCTCCCCACTTAGATTAGGGGAAGCAGGAATAGCATGAGTGGAATAATCCTCCACTCCATAAATGCTCTGCAACAAAAAATCCTAAAGAATAGGTGCATTTTGAGTAAGGAAACCCTTCTACAAGAAAAATGAGAATGAGACTCCTCCACATTCTTCCCAACCTCCTCACACCCTTGCAACTTCCTACGAGCCTATAAGAGAATATCAAGAAGGAATTCCTCTTCCTCATTAGGAAGATCATACTCAAAAATACTATACAAGCCAAATTTGTCACAAGAAAAAGGTGAAAAATTTCGTCAAGGGTACATAGATGCTTATTTGAAACATCAAAATTTTCCATCTCCCAACCCTCATGAGCCTGGAAACCCACCTCTTCAGCTCCCACATTAGAGCCATCAAAGCTTGCAGTGAAGCCCTCATTGTCAAAAGCATAGCCACCCATATTTGCAGAAGCAACATCTTTTGTAGCAACAAGAACATCATCAGTGATTTCACCATCTGCAAAGCCTCCTCTACCACCAACAAACCCACAAGAGGAACTGGCCATGGTTTGGGAGAGAAAATATCCCCCCACATAGACCACTACTCAAACACCATCGCCGACCTCAACTTCATCCACGACACCATCAACATCACCATCCTCTTCTTCATCTTTCATACAAACAATACGATTTTGTCGTCACTGTTGTAGACAATGTACTTCCTCATTCTACCCTTTCCCTTGCACTTCCTCACTGCACTTACTCTATTCATTGCTCCATTTATTCAAATGCAAGTTTCAAACCATTAAATGTGAATGGGAGAAGAGATGCAAATAATGCTTCCTCATTCTGCCCTTGCCCTTGCACTTCCTCATTGCATTCACTCTATTTATTGCATTCTTACTTTATGCTATAGAATAATATTGCTATAAAGTAAGAATGTAATGAACAGAGCGAGTGCAACGAGGAAGTGTAAGGGCAATATTGTTCATTTGAAAGGGATTTTTTAGATATTTCTATATTAAATTTAGATATTTACAATTAATGATATATTTTATAAATGCACATCATAAATTAATATCTATGAATCAATTATTTGAATTATAAATACTATATTAAGAATTTATATTAGGTATATTTACATAGATAATTTTATCATGCACACATGACTTTACATAATCCTTATTTTAAAAAAGATAGTTATTACTGATTAGATGTTAATATTAGCTACACATTAAAGAGTTGATATTATTAAAAAAATATATATTAAAGTCAACTACACATGTTAAGTATTTGATTAATGTAATAATGAATATTAATTAGAACTTTAAAATGATCAAGATAATAATATAATTACTAGTTTACAATGAATAATTTATAATTATAAATTAATCATGTAATTTTAATAATATTATATATAGGCATCTCTTCATATGGGTACAAGAACAATATTTAAGGTATTATATAGCCAATCAATTTATAATTAAGTTATTATTGATTTCACATTCATTATTAACACTTATTGGTGTGATGAAACCTTACATCAAATCCTTTTTCACTTTTATAATTTGATTAAGATCATATATCAATGCCCAAAATATTATTCTTCTTTTTATAAGATAAGCAACATTTACAGGGTGTTGGACCCAAACACAAAAAATATTATTCTTGTTATCTAAGTGACATAAATATTAATATAGAGCAATTAAAAAAATTCCTATTAAAAATTTTCCCTATATCAATAAAATGTCGATTCACGACTTTTCATATTGTAATATCATTTATCATAGATAGAGGCCTCTTTTATTTCTTGAAAAGCTTCCCTGAAAAGATTCAATATCATATCTACATTGATATAATCCTTTTGTGCTACCACTTGTACTGTAATTGTGTCCATGTAGCTTATAATGAACACGGCAAGTGTCTGCATTCACAAATTTTCTATAGTTAGGAAATACATGTTACTTTTTACAATATCATAAAAAGAAAATTATTTACTTATTTGACGTGTAAAAAATATGTGGAGTTTTTGTACTCACTATTGGTCCTCCTGATACAAAGAAGGAAAATCGCTTTACTATATTTGCATCAATTGCTATCTTTTCCTTAGGACCAATCATATTTGATATTATCATTGTTGAACTTGCAATAGTCTTGTATGCACATTTGGAAAGTGCCTATAAAATCAACAATGAAAATGATAAGTTTTCATGATAATATTTTTACATAATTTATATAAGTGCATGAAAATATGTACATTTGATGTTGATTTTATGCTTACCTTGGCTCCTCCAAATCTCCCTAGATAGCCCAACATTTTGGTACTAGCAAATACTCCCAATGATATTTTCTGCCTATCAATTATACACTTTGCCATTTTAAAAAACTGTAAAGGATTCTCCATATTTTTTAGAGGTATTGGTACTTGTAACATTGCATAGTGATTTCCCCAACGAATTTGAGTATTTGGTTTCATCATCTCTTCTAAATTCTATAAAAGAAATATTGTAGTTAGATAGTATACAAACCGAGGTATAATTTTTTTAAAATTAATATTTAAATTAATTAAACTAAATTATAATATATATTGAACCTCTAGACCCGCCAGTGTTCTCGTATTGATCATTGTAAGTGCAGTAGCTCTTTTATCCTTCATTTCTTTAATATCATTTGGAATTGATCTCTTTTCATATGCATCTTCTAAACTTTGTTCTCCACCTGCATATATATTATATTGAAGTTTAATTAAAATATATATATTTAATTTTAGTATGAAATACATCACCTAAAATGATATAAAAGAGAAGTAGTTTCAAACAAGTTATAAGTTTAGTTAATAGGACAACATGATTTGTAAGATCCTAAAGATAGAAAAGATAAATATAGCATATATAAAGACAAAAATTTCACAATTCAACATTTAAATATCAATTAATTGTGTTGTTAAATTAAATACCATATACACTACACAAGTAAATAAAAATTAATTTATTATCTAAAAATTAAATTATTTTAAGACTATGATATGTTCAAAAAGCTTTCACATAAGAAAAACCTAAAATATTAGAGTGGATTTTATTTTAATTTATTTATAAAAGGAAATGCATTTAACTCTTTATTTTAATGTGAAGAAAATTATAAATTTAAGACAATGAATTATAAGGAATGACTATTTTTTAATATTTTCTATTAAAAAGAAAATAGATTACCTTTCACTTTTATCTTATTCCTTTTTCTCACTTTTTTCTCATCTTAAAATATTTTGTGTTGGTGCTTAATTTTATCTATTTTATGTATAAGTTAGCTTTAACTTGAAAACGACCCTCAACCAACTAGTATCAATTTTTGTTTATCTATATCAAATATTACTACATTCATGCCTTCTTTCTAGACTAGATTACAAGAATGACATTGTCTCTTGCATGAAATTAGGATCATGATCATTTCATCCATTTAAAAATATTTTTTCCTCCTATCCTAACTGACCATGTCATAAATTTAATTGTTGCTCATTCAATTAAATGTTAAATAGTTTGAATTGAGTGCTTATGGTTTATTGGTATAGGTATCATGCACACCACAATCATAATGTTAAAATTTATTAGTTATTTTTTATTCATTTATTATATTCGCATATTTGGGGAATCTGATGTAGAGGGTACTCCCCTCTTGCCCAACAACTCAAACACAAACACTTCTCACAGGAAACTTTGCCCGAACTCAACACTCCATAAAACAACAATTGCAACAAACTCTTATCTTTATTAATTCAATTACAATAATGCAAAATATTGGCCTTTTATGGCCTCCAACTTCTTATGACAATCAATTCCCTCCTTTGTTCTAACACAACAAACTTCACTTTTCCTTTTATGCATGTTATGCCCTTCCTTAACTCTGTCCTATGCAAGCTTACACTATCAAATTTCTTTGCAAAATTTAAAAATCCAAGATAATTGGCATAGCCTGCCCCACTATCCCTTGCTATGCATAACCTTTACATTATTGTGCAATCTGAAAGGACACCCCTATTCTTGTTGCACGACCTTCACCATACTGTGAATTATACTTTATTCCTTTCTATTTCTTACACAACCCTTACCTCACACTACTAGGCCATCTGCAACCCCATCACCAATTTTGCTTTCCCCCTCTAGCTCTTCTCCTACATTGTCTCCTCTCTTCTCTTCTTTGCGTTATCTCCTCCCTTGTCAGCTTGTTCTTATCTTCTTATCTTGGCACTTTTTTTTTTGTTTAGTTTAAATTTGCATTGCAAATTAAAATAAAATTTCTTCTACCCCCTCACACTTGGTCTGTGGTGCCACACTTAGCTTGAAGTCTCCTTTCTTTTTATTGACCTCTTCTCACAAAAATTGTGGCCTCATCCACTCAAGGCTGAATCAAAAAATATTTTGTTAACTTTACACCTATCAATCTTTGAAAAATCAATTTTTTTCATATCCAGTAATCGACATTGTTTGTGGCATTGGAAGAATGGTTCAAGTACTCGGCCTATGATTCACACTTTGCATACATATTTACAAAGTAGTTGCAAATACAACATTTGACCAAAACTCAACATCTCATTGAAGCATTAAATTTAAGAGGTTTAGGTACTGATTGGAGTGAGATAAATCAAACATGAACAAAGTCAAAATTGAAAGAAAATCAAACAATGTTTTTGGATGTTTTTGATTTCCCATCTGCCTACGTGCTCCTGCACTAAACATGCCAGGTAGAAATATTGTGAGAATAGGCTCACAATGATGGAGTTGAGTGATAGAATCACTCTTTTGGGTCAAAGGTAACTCACAACGAACTCCTTCGCTGAATATGTGCACAATGTCATTTCTTCTTCTAATTTTTCCAATACCTTGTTGAGACACTTGTCACCTTCCTTCTGCACCTCTGCTCGTCACCCTTTACTCCTCTCATGGATTCAAATCCACCATATGTCATCCTCCTCTACCAAATTCTCTCTATCTTCTTCTTCTTCCTCATGGGATCAAACCCACCATTTCTTGACCCCCTCCACCAAAATTCCTCACCAACATCCACAACACCTTCACCCAAATCTACAGTATACAATCTCAAACTTGCATCCAAAAACTCACTAAAATCTGCATATACCTCATTCCAATCTGCAAAATCTTCACCCAAACTTGTATACACCATTCCATATTCTTCTCCAAAAGCAATATTCAACATATCCAATGAATGCATAAAAAATATCATTCTTATAAGCAAACATATTTACCTTGTCTTCTTCGGCTGCAACAATTCCAACAACTACACCTTTTTCCTTCTCATCCTTCACCATGGCTACAATATCATCCTTTGTTGTGATATCTTCCAAACCATCATTAGCTGAAATATTTTTCTCTTCTTCCTTCGCTGCAAAAACAAGCTTTGCATTTCATTCCACTTCAATCTCTTTGTCTTCTATTGCTGCGACCTCTTCATTGTTAACCTCCATCTTTTCTTTTTCTCTCTTCATTCCTTTCTCATGACATTTCTCTATTGCAACTTCTTCATCGGTAGGGACTTCTCTTACTTCTTTTGCTTCCCATCTGGGGATGCAACACTCATTTCTTCTATTCTTCTTTCCATTATCCTCTTTCAAGAGAACCTTCTTCTTCTCACTACTCTTCACCATTTTCCTCTCACTTTTTCCAACACTCTTTTCTACTTTTCCTTGAACCATCTTCTTCAACGCTTCACACAATTCCTCGAGCCTCACCTTGTTCTTTCCTACTTCTTCACAAACTATTTTTCCCATCTTTTCAATCATCTCATTCTCCACTTTATCCCAATACTTCTCCCAAAACAGTATCTGCACGGGTCTCCTCATGACCCAACCCATTTTGTTTGCTACAATCTCACCTCATAATATGTCATCACTTCTCAATTTTCTTCCACAACTTCAAGATCTTTCTCTCGCTACCAGGATTCCTCTCACACTTGCAATAGCTCTCACGAGCTTCTTCACAACCACTTCACATGCTTTCCACTAAATGCGAACTGCCTCCCTGTCGGTGATTTTCTTACACAACACCCATAGGTCCTAGTGGATTCTCTCCACTCTCAGGACTACCCACTCTAATACCAATTGATACAGAGGGTACTCCCCTCTTTCCCAACAACTCGAACACAAACACTTCTCATGGGAAACTCTACTCGAACTCAACACTCCATAAAACAAATATTGCAACAAACTCTTAACTTTATTAATTCAATTACAAAAATACAAACTATTGGCCTTTTATGGCCTCCAACTTCTTATCACAATCAATTCTCTCCTTTGTTCTGACACAACAAACTTCACTTCTCCTTCTATGCATGTTACGCCCTTCCTTAACTCTGTCCTACACAACCTTATACTATCAAATTTCTTTGCAAAATTTAAAAATTCAAGATAATTGGCATAGCCTGCCCCACTATCCCTTTCTACACACAACCTTTACATTACTGTGTAATCTGAAAGATGGAAACCCTTGTTCTTGTGGCACAACCTTTACCATACTACACATTATACTTTATTCCTTTCTATTTCTTATGCAACCCTTAGCTCACACTACCAGACCATCTACAACACCATCACCAATTTTGCGTGCCTCCTCTGGCTCTTCTCCCACACTATCTCCTCTCTTCTCTTCTCTACGTTATCTCTTCCCTTGTCGACCCAATCTTATCTTCTTATCTTAGCACTTTTTTTTGTTTTTTTTACATTTTCATTGTAAATTAAATTAAAATGTATTCTGCCCCCTCGCACTTAGTCTGTGGTGCCACACTTAGCTTGAAGTCTCCCTGCTTTTTATCAATCTTCTCAAAAAACTTGTTGCCTCATTCACTTCAAGACTGAATATTACAATGTTAGTTTTCAAGATGAATAATAAATCAATCAACAAATCTTTTGTTAGCTTTACACCTCTCAATCTTTGACAACTCCATTTTTTTCATATTCAATAATTGACATTGTATGTGGCATTAGAAGAATGGTTCAAGTACTCAGCCTATGATTCACACTCTGCATACATATTTACAAGATAGTTGCAAATACAACATTTGACCAAAACTCAACATCTCGTTGAAGCATTAAATTTAAGAGGTTTAGGTACTAATTGGAGTGAGATAAATCAAACATGAACAAAGCCAAAATTGAAAGTAAATTAAACAATGTTTTTGGATGGTGCCGATTGCCTGTCCGCCCAGATGCTCTTGCACTAGAATCCCACTCGGAGTGGCATGATATGTCACTTGTAGTTTCAAATTTTTTAATCTATAAGTCTCACTTAACATCATGGAAATTTTTAAATATAACTATGGTAACTTGTAAGGGTGTGTAAGAGTTGCCACTATATATATATATATATAGATGATGCAATAAAGTAAACAAAAAGGTAGGATAAGACTAAATCAACTACCCAAGTGGGATGGTATTTTTTATTTAACTATTAATTAACTCAATATATTTGTAGGAATTATATTTTTATATAGATTTATGAATCTAATTTAGTCCATAGTTTCTAGCACACAGTTTTAGAAACCACTAATGTTTTATGCTTTTGATTTTTCCTTTATATTGGGTGGTTAGATTGGAGGTATTAAGCTACATATTTGTAGATTCTATTGTGTTATAAAATCATCTTCAAAACTATATGACTATGTGATCTCATATTAAGCTATATTATATTATAACCAAGTATAGTGATAATAAATTGGTTTGAGATGTGGAGGGTAGGTGCTTTCTTGAAAGGTTTTTCCCAAGGTAAAAATGATCATGTATTATGAGTGTGCATTTGTAATTTTATATATTTAAAAATTAATAATTTTATTACTACACTACTATCCTTATAGATTCATAGTGCAGAGCTTTATTCATTTTTCCTTTGATTTAGTATTAAATCTTGACTTATTGTTGAGATCTTAAGGTAGGTTAGAAGAATTTTTAGATCAAATTAAGCTTGGTTTGAGTGGGAGGAATTTCTAGAGGACATTTTTCATAGGAAAAATATAAAGCATACCTCATGTGGAGATGGAGAATTTTAACAATACCAACATTGATTTTTCAAAGCTTAAAATGGTGGACTTATTAATATATTAGGATCTATGCAAGTGATCTCTAAAAGTATACCTACACTACTACAAAATATACATGGGTGTGTTGGTGATGTAGGAGCATCCCTCATTGTAAAACAATCTTGTATCAACCAAAAACATTTATTTTCTTACAGTTCAATCCATAGTTGTTTTAGCAGTTTCTATTGCATTTTATTGCATTACCATTTCTTAGCTCATAGAGCCAAATATAGATTCTACATGAGACCATCTTCAACATATCCAAATTTTAGGATATTTTCATTTTCTTACAAAAATTTATCGCTCTCAGAAATTCACTATCAATTCTTAGTCAAAGCATTATGGGAATATCTAGTTCAAGCTTGTTGTTTCGACCATTCTCAGAATGTGTGTAGCTTAATGAAACACCATTCAAGGAATTTTAGGTCCAGGAGAATTTTCTTGGAGATTCGCAACACTTTTTCATCTCCCGTTGGGTTATCTTCTCATATTCTAAGTTTGACCCACACATTTGATCTTGTATTAGGGTTTGTAAGCCCTTGAGGCCGATGTAGATCATAATTGAAGCTAGAGGTTCATATTTGAGATAATTTTTGTAAGTTGTTGGAAAGTAGTTAAAAAGGGAATAAGGATAGTTTTGATAGTTAGTTCAATTTTTCTAAGTTGTTGGATGTAATAAGGAAATGTACCAATTGTAATGTCTTGTAATGCCCTACGATGGGCCTATGAGCCCTTAGTCAATATATGCCTATGGAATGTGATGCATGTAAGACTATTGGTTATCAAATCAATGACAATTCATGTTCTTGAACATTTCTTGTGTTATTTCCATAGTCTCGAAATCTAGAATGCATGGTTGGATAGTCCTTTTTGGACCCTCCATCCATGACTACATAAAGTGGTATCAGAGAAATTTTGTGAGTCCTTTGGGAGAGAAGGCATTCCTTGTGGTGAAAATATTGTTGACCTGAGGTAGCCTGCAAGTGTTTTCAATTGAGTGTTGATTGTGAGGAAGTTGAGACCTTGTATCTAGATCATCAAATCAAGGTAGTTACATCATGTCCAAGGGAAAGAGATGCCACCAAGAAGACCACCTATTATGGAAAATTTTACTAGATGAACAGATGAAATGTTAGGGATGATGAGGTTAATGAGAGTCTGGTTGGATGTTGTAGAAGAATATATAAGGAGAGGTTTAAACCATAGAAATGAGGCTAAAAGTGATGATGAATTGGATCATACTGCAAATCAAAATGATTATAACCTAGAAGAAGAAGAAGATCAATTAAAGATGTTAAAATCTATATCCAAGATTAGTAAGAGACCTAGAATAAATTAAAAATTATGTGGGAAATTTAAACCTTGATGAATTGATTGATTGAATCAATGGCATAGAGGAATACATTGAGTATAAAGAAATTGAAGATCTAGATAAAGAAATTGAAGATCTAGAGAGGGTGAGATTTGCAAAAAACTAAGTTAAAATAACATGTTGTTATTTGGTGGAAATAAGTTCAATTAGATAGGAATAGGAAGGGAAAGGAGAAAATCACAAAGTGGGATAGGATGGTGACAAATTTGAAGAATCATTTTATACATTTTGATTATGAGCTTGAATTGTTGAAGAGATTGTAAAATTTGAGGAAAAATGAGAAGTATGTGAAGGATTATATTGAAGAATTTTATAAGATGATAATCATGGTTGGACATAGTGAAGAAAAAAAGGATAAGGTTGCATGGTACATCAATGGACTGAGAGAAAACATACAAGAAGATTTGAGCTTGGTGAAGATGACAAGAGTTGAAGAAACATACCAATATAGGCTAAAGGTAGAGGAAAAGTTAAATAATAAGTTTAAGCAAAGATAGAGAAGTGCAAGAGGAAGATCCCAGAGAGGTGGATCACAATCTAGAGAGAGAATACCTTACATAAATCAAAACAAGGATGGAAAACCCTATCATAGTGAAGAGAAGGACAATAATCCATACCACAAAGGAAGAGAGGACATAAATTTCTATTGCAGTGACAAAGGAGGTCATAATTCCTACCGTAATGATGGATATAGGAGAGATGAAGGAAGATATGAGAATAGACCATTCAGAGGAACTTTTTTCAAGTTGGGAGGTGAAGGACATAGAGTATTTGAATGTTATTAGGGAAGTAGTGGCAAGAGGATTGAGAACACTGGAAGAATAGATTATGTGGATGAAGAAATTGTTGGATCCCATAGTTTAGTAAAAAAAATAGAGAAGGGAAAGTCATTAGTAATGAGGAGAGCTTTGATTCATGAAGAAGTGACTAAGGAACCATCAGAAAGGAAGAATTTGCTTAGGACAAGATGTAAATTTGTAGGTAAGGTATATAAAGTTATCATTGATAGTCGTAGTACCAATAATTTATTTTTAGAGGAGATGATAACCAAGCTGAATTTGAAGAGATTGAAACATTCAAAGTCCTACAAGATAGCATGGATTCAAGATGAACATAAAATCTTGGTAAGTGAGCAACTTGTTTGGAAAAAAATCAGATAGGTTCATATAATGATGAAGTATTGTGTGATGTTATGCTTATGGATGCATTCCATTTATTATTAGGAATACCATGGAAATATGATTAGAAATCAATTCATGATGGGAGGAAGAATACCTATATTGTGACTTCAAATGGAAAGAGACATATATTGATACCTTTGGGAGAAGAGGACAAAAGTTATGTTTGTGGTATTGGTAGAATATGTTTGGTAGATAGAAGGAAGTTTTTGGAAGGATTGAGGTATGAGAACACGTGTTTTGAATTGATTCCAAAGAATTGCAATACTTAGGGGATAAATAATTCTACTGCAAAGGGAAGAGATCCACCACAGACAAAAGTATCATAACTATTGATATAATATCAACATATCATATCAGATAATTTACTTGATGGATTGCCACTGGTTTAGAGCTTTAGTCATCATATAGATCTAATACTTGGAGAATTTTTTCCTAACAAAGTGGCACATAGTATGACACCTACAAAAAATATAAAACTAAACTGATAAATACAAGAATTGTTGAAGAGGGGATTGATCAAAGAGAGATTAAGCCCATGTGTAGTAACTGCTATACTGGAACCAAAGAAAGATGGAGAGTGAAGGATGTGAATAGACTCAAGAGAAATCAATAGGAACATGATCAATTATAGATTCCCATTTCCAAGGATGGATGACATTATGGTCTATTTGAGTGGAGAAAATTATTTCAAAAAGATTGACCTAAAGAGAGGATATCATCAAATTAGAATCAAAGAAGGGGATGAATGGAAGACCGTATTTAAGACTAATGAAGGATTGTATGAGTGGTTAGTGATACCTTTTGGATTGACCAACACACCTAGCAACTTCATGAGGTTGATGAATGAGGTATTGAAGCAATTCTTGGGCAAGTTTGTCATTTTTTATTTGGACAATATTCAAGTTTTCAATAAGACTAGAGAAGAACATTTGTGGCACATCATACACGTATTACATACACTGATCAAGGAGAAGTTAATGATAAACATCAAGAAGTGTGTCTTTATGAATATGGAGTTGGTGTGTTTTTCGTTTTTCATTTTTCATTTTTATTAAAGGATTAAAAATGGACCCTGAGAAGGTTAGAGTAATTGTTGAGTGGCCTACACTAGTGAACATTGGGGAGTTAAGATCATTTCATGGACTAGAAATTTTCTATTGAAAAATCATCAAAAGCTTTAGTAGAATTTGCACACCCATGAAAAAAACAATGAGAGGAGATAGGAAAGAATTTAAGTGGACATCTAGAGCACAAAGAAGTTTTGAATTGCTAAAGCAAGAGGTGATATAGCAACTAGTGTTAGCATTACCTAATTTTGATAAAGTATTTCAAGTTGATTGTGATGCCATTGGAAATGCAATAGGAGTAGTCTTGAGTTAGGAATGGAGACCAATAGCTTATTTTAGTGAGAATTTGAATGATTCCAAAAGGATAGATTCAGTTTATGATTAGGATTTCTATGCCATAATTCAAGCCTTGAAGAAGTAGAGACATTAGTTTTTTCCTAAGAAGTTTGTGTTGTACACTGACCATCAAGACTTGTAGTATTTGAACAATTAAGGTAAGTTGAACTAGAGATATATGAGATTGGTTGAGTTCTTGTATAGTTGTACATTTGTGTTGAAGCATAGGAGTGGTAAGTCAAATAAAGTTTTAGATGCATTAAGTAGGAGAAGGAATTTGTTGACAAAAATAAAGATAGAAGTATTGGGTTTTGAAGAACTGAAACACATGTATGAGGATGATCCAAATTTTTCTAAAGCATTGAAGGCATGTAAGGAAATAGTAGTGAAAAATACGAGTCAATGGTTGGGTTATTTCATTCAAGAAGATATGTTGTTCAATGGAAATTAGTTGGGTGTTCCAAGGAGTTCAGTGAGGGAGAATTTAATTAAGGAGAAACATAGTGGAGGACTAGTAGGATATTTTGGGCCGATAGATAAGACAATAGCTTTGGTGAGTGAACACTATTTTCGGTTGCAAATATATATAGTTGTCAAGAAGTATGTTCAAAATTGAATAATTTTTTAATTAGCAAAGGGGAGTAGTTAGAATATTGGATTATATAAACCTTTGACAATATCAGAGAGACCTTGAGAAGATATAAGTATGGATTTCATATTAGGATTACATTGAACACATAGAGGATATGATTCTATAATGATGGTAGTGGATAGATTTTATAAGATGGAAAATTTTGTTCCTTGCAAAAAGACTAATGATGTTGTACATGTTGTTGACTTATTTTTCACGGATATTGTGAGATTGCATGGTCTACCAAAGAGTATAGTTTTAGACAGGGACACCAAGTTCATTAGATACTTTTGGAGAACATTATGGAAAAATATTTATGAAGAAAGACTTAAAGTTTAGCTTAGTGTATCACCCACAAATCGATGGACAAATAGAGGTATTAAACAAGAGTTTTGGTAACTTATTGAGATGTTTGGTTGGGGATAAGGTAGGAAACTGGGACATAGTTCTACCACAAGTAGATTTTGCATACAATAATTTAGTAAACCAAAGAACAAGGAAGAAGCCATTTGATATCATGATAGGAATGTTGAAAAAGACAACTGAGAGGGGAGGTGAATCAGTTGTAGAAAATTTATCCTTTAAAATATTCATCGAAACTTAGATCAATTATAAACCCTTAACTTTGTTAAAATGATTAAGCATTAAGTGCAAGTGTAGAAATTGAAAACCATCACACAAACATAGTAGCACCAGATTTATGTGGAAAACCCAATAAGGGAAAAACCACAGCGAGGATTAGCTCACAATATAATGAATTTCAAAATGGATTACAAAGGCTCACTACAAAAACATGGCTAACTATTTGGATTATGACTCAGTGTCCAACAATGGCTAACCATTCAGAGGGCTCACTGCTATAGAGATACAAAGAAGATAGAAGAGATATGTTACAAAGAGAATACAATATCAATGCAACAAATATTTCCACCATAATTTACTCAACCACTTGCAAACATGCATGAATGATAGAGTACACCTTTAGCTCACTACATCTGGAAAATCAACATTTAGAATTCACACTGATCTACCACACTCACATCACACACACACACACACACTGATTCACATCTATTTTGCATCTATTTTTTGTATTTCTTTGCACTTATCTCTTGTACACCTTTCACCAATGACTCATCTTGTATTTATACCATCTTCAACTTTGAAACCTATCCAAAGTCATACATCCATCATTAAATTCAAATTAGGTCAATGCCAAAACATCCTAGGGTGGAATTAGAATGAGGGAAATAAAAACACACGCTTGATGAGGACCCAAATAGGTCCCAACATGCTTCATCAACTTTGAAAGTAGTGTTCAACACAAGGTCAACCAAACCACTGTAAAACACAGAAAAATTAAGCACACACAATCCTTAGCATGAACCAATCTTTCTAGACACCAAAATTATCTTCGACATGATCATAATAAATTAAATCTAGAAACGCAAGCCATAGACCCAACGAAAAAGAAATCTAGACCAACAACATTTCTCTCGGACCTCAACCAGATACACAAAAAACTACAGTTCACAATTGGTGAACATAACTCCGCTATACAATGAATTAGAAGCTAAGAATATGGATATAGCAACTTCCAACAAGCATGATCAACATATCTGAACCAAACAAATATATGAGCAAATCCCAGAGAAAAACTTAGAGCAACCACTCAACACAAGTGCAATGTTTCTTCAATATAATTTTCAAAATATTCTCAACATATACAACTAATAACCCGCATCCATGACATTAATGGCAACAACAACTAGCTAGTAACCAATTGAATAGTTGAAAAGACCTTCATTCTTGCAAAAATCTCCCCTTTTTTCATGATGGAAACATGTGATGTGAAAAACCATCAAAGACAACATTCTAGCTTTGAACACACTTCTCATGATTTTTCTTTCTATTTCTCCCCCCTTAGTAGATAATTTTTTCACATGATACTCTTCTCCATCTCATATTCTTCCTCTCCCCCTTTGACATCAATGGAAAAGTCCAAGGATATTTTACATCGATTTCCCCTTTGACATTAAAAATAGAATACTCATACAATAACAACACATGAAACTACTTGCTCCCCCTAAGAGGTAACCACCAAAACATCAGTTTAGAAGAAAGATAGATCCATAGACCCACCAAAATAATGCATCTCCATATGCATATAGTTCAAGAAAGGAGGGGAAATGACCCCTAGCTTCTCTCAGAGATACTCAAAAGTATATTTAGGAAGATCCTTCATAAATATATCAGTAATCTAATCCTTCATAGGTACATACTCAAGCTTTACTTCATTCTCCACAACCTTCTCTCTCAAGAAGTGATACCTAATACATATATTCTTTGTCCTCGAGTACATCACTAGATTCTTTGAAATGTTAATTGCACTTGTGTTATTAAAGAAGATAGAAATAGGATCATCATATACTACTTTTATATCTTTCAATGTTTGTTTCATCCATAAAATACTCAGCTTCCGCAATAGATAAGGAAACTGAATCTTTATTTTTTACTCAACCATGCCACCAATCTACAACCAAGAAAGAATGCACCACCACTTGTACCTTTTTTCTCATCTACACATCCAAACCAATTTGCATCTGTATAAGTACTTAGTGTAAAGTCAGTATCCCTAGGATACCATAAGCCATAATCCAGAGTTCCATTCAAATATTTGAATATTCTTTTAATATCAAAAACATGCATTTCCTTAGGATCTTTTTGAAATATAGCCACAAGATATACAACATGCATAATATTCGGTCTAGTAGCATTCAAATACAACAGTCCACCAATCATAGATCTATATTTTCTCTTATCAGCCTTAGGTGAAACATCATCTTTACCTAATTTGCAATTAGTCACCATAGGAGTGCATATCAGTTTGGAACAATCCATCCCAAACTTCTTCAACATCTCTTTCACATACTTTGGCTATGAAATAAAAATCCCTTTCTCTATTTGATTAAATTTGTAGCCCAAGAAAGAAATTCATCTCACCAAACATAGACATCTCAATTTTTTTTTGCATTTCTTCTACAAACATCTTACACATAATTTCATTTCCTCCAAAAATAATTTCACCAACATATATAACCATAATCAAGATTTTGTCATTTTCAATTTTAAAATACAGATTACTATTTATCGTACCTTTGTTGAAACCTTTCTAAATCAAGTACCTTTCTAACCTTGCATACCAAGCTCTAGGAGCTTGATTCAATTCATATAAAGATTTATTCAATATGCAAACCATATCCGGTTGATCTGAAAAATGAAATCCTTCTGGATGTTCCATGTAGATCTCTTCTTCTAGTTCACCATTCAAAAATGCAGACTTAACATCCATCTAACAAACCTTGAAATATTTATGAGTGAAAAATGTAAAAACATCTTGATAGCTTCCATTCTTTCCATCAGCGAAAAAATATCCTGAAAATATATGTCTTCTACTTGTGAGTAACCCTTACACACAAACCTCGCTTTATTTCTGACCACTTCTCCACTCTCATTCAACTTATTCCTAAACACCCATTTTGGTCCACTAATGTTTTTATCTGTCAATCTTGGGACCAATTCCAATGTTTGATTCTTCTCAATCTACATAAGCTCTTCTTTCATAGCTTCCATCCAATGCTCATCTTTACAAGTTTCACTTACAGTCTTAGGTTCAATCTCAGAAAGTAAACACGGATTTAGCTCACTAGTAGCAACTATGCTTCTTGTCATTACTCCTTTTGTCTTGTCTCCAATGATCTGACTTTCTGAATGATTTTTTTGCACATGTCTAGGTGTCTTAGGGGACACCACTAGAGCTTCTTCTTCTTTTTCTTGATTCTTCTTCTCTTGATCATCCTCTTCCTATTCTTCCACAACTTCTTCAATCCTTATGCAATCAAGTTCATCAGATACATATCCATCAACATCAATTGAATTCTTCATTGCTTCATCAACCTTGACATTTGTAATTTCTACAATCTTTTATTGAAACATTTGTAAGCCTTTATTTTAGTAGAGTATCCAAGAAAAATACCTTCATCACTTCTAGCATAAAAATTCCCTAAATTTTCTTCATCTTGTTTGATGTAACATTTTCTTCCAAATACCTTGAAATATTTAACAGTAGGAATTCTTCCACACCATAGCTCATAGGGGGTCTCTGTACCATTTTCTCTTTCTTGAACTTGATTGAATACATAAACAACAATGTGAATAGCTTCTCTCCAATAAAATTTTGGTAGACCAGCCTTAGTGGTCATTGATCTAGTAGCTTCTTGTGTTGTTCTGTTCTTTCTTTCAACAAATCCATTCTACTAAGGAGTTCTCGAAGCAGGTAACTATATTTTTATTCTATGCACTTCAAAAAACATATTAAACTCATGGGATGTGAATTCACCACCTCTATCAGACCTTAAGAATTTTATGCTCAAATTTACTTCATTCTCAACCATAGCTTTGAATGTCTTGAATCTATCTAATGTATCATAATTCTCTCTAAGAAATGCAACCAATGTATACCTAGATTAATAATCAATCAAAAGCCTAAAGTAACTTTCACCTTGTAGACTTCTCACTCTTGTAGGAACACAAAGATCTTTATGAATTAAATCCATTAGTCTAGTAGTAGATTGTTCCTTTGATTTGAAATTACTTCTTGCTTGATTCCCAAACAGACGATTCTTGTAGATAACATTATTAGGCTTTGTAATCCTTGGTAGATCTCTCATGGCCTATATTGCACTAATCCTTGCAAGATTATCAAAATTAATATGGCACATTCTTCGATGCCACAACCAACTGTCATTAATACGAGTCAAAAGCATCATCCATTAGCACCCTTAAGTTGATAGATATTTCCTTCAGATTTTTTTCTTGCAGCAATCATTGTTCTTGAATCTTTCCTGATTTCACATCTTTCATCCTTAAATACAAGATTATATCCTTTACTACACATCTGTCCAACACTCAAAATATTATGCCTTAAACCCTTGACATAGTAGGTATCATCAGTATTATGCTTTCCATCAAAACTTACTAAACCTATCCCAAAAATATTAGCACTAGTATCATCTCCAAACATAACTAAGCCTCCATCATATTTTTAAAGTTTAACAAATGTACTCTTATCACCAACCATGTGATGTGGAAAACCACTATTAACAACGCAATAGTTCTTTTCCTATTTTGCATGTAGGGTAGACATTACAATACCTTCATTTTTTCTCCTTTTCTAGAGGGAATTCCTTTACCTATTTTCAAAATTAGCAGAAGTAGGTTCATCTTTTATAGCCAAGAACAAGCATTCATTTTTATCAGGATCTCCATAATCAGATTCCTCATCAGAAATATTGGCATCCTCATTCACATAATAACTTTGTTGATCTTCTTTCCTTTGTTTTATTTGTTAAATCTTTGTTTATTCCTCTTAACTCTTTTTGGACATCTCGAAGCATAATGACCTATTCCTACACAACTAAAGTATTTAAAGGGTAACTTACCTTCATACTTACTAAAGGCTTTCTTCATCCTTCTCACACAGTTAGATTCTACTTCATCAAGATTTTCTTCATCCAGATCTTCAACTCTTGTAGCCTTAAAAGCGGTTTATGATTTGGATCCATTTCTCAAATTTGTCTTTCTCATCTCATAAGATATTAGAGTTCCCAACAACAAATCTTTGGTGTAAGTATTGTAATCTAGATGTTCTTCAATAGCACATACCTTTTCATTGTAAGTATCAAGAAGAGTTCTAAGAATCTTCTTTACAATCTTGGATTCATCTATTGTAGCACCAAGTCCTCACATTCTAGCTACTACCTCATCCAATCTCTATACATATGATTTAATATTCTCATCTTCAGACATATGTAGGAGCTCAAACTATGTCTCCAAATTCTATAACTTTTCCTCTCTGACCCTTTTATCTCCTTCATGCATCTTTTCCAAAGCATCCCAAACTTCCTTAGGAGTCTTCAGATTTTGAACTTTAATAAACTCAGAATGCACAAGAATATTCTTCAAAATTTACTTTGCCTTATTGCTCACTTCATGTGCCTTGATCTCATTAGCCATACTTGGACCATTAGAAGAAGGAGTGTAAGTATTATTGTAAGATTTCTCCACATCATACCCACAATACTCCAGATAATCTTCCATCAGTATTTTCCAAATAACATAATTAGTTCCATCGAACCTCAAATAATCATAACTTTTCCAGACATCTTAGACATTCCTTAAGCAGTTAAGCTCTTCTCCAAGGAACCAAGATCCAATACCAATTGATGAATAAGATGATTGAGAGGGGGGTGAATCAGTTGTAGCAAATTTATCCTTTAAAACATTCACCAAAACTTAGATCAATTATAAACTCTTAACTCTGCTAAAATGATTAAGCATTAAGTGAAAGTGTAGAAACTAAAACCATCACACAAACATAGTAACACCATATTTATGTGGAAAAACCAATAAGGGAAAAACTACAGTGAGGATTAGCTCACAATATAATGAATTTCAAAAACAATTACAAAGGCTCACTACCAAAATAGGACTAATTGTTTGGATTAGGACTCACTGTCCAACAATAGTTAACCACCCAGAGGATTCATTGCCACAAAGATATAAATAATATAGAAGAGATATGTTACAAAGAGAAGACAATCTCAATGCAATAGAGATTTCCACCACAATTTACTCAACCACTTGCAGACATGCATGAATGATAGAGTACACCTTCAACTCATTGCATCTAAAAACTCAACATTTAGAATTCACATTGATATGCCACACTCGCATCACACATAAACATACTGATTCACATCTATTTTTCATCTATATGCTCAATTTCTTTGCACTTATCTCTTATAAACCTTTCACCACCAACTCATCCTGTATTTATACCATGTTCAACTTTGAAACATATCCAAAGTTAGCCATCCATTATTAAATTCAAATTAGGTTGGCACCAAAATATCCTAGGGTGGAATTAGAATGAGGCTGACCCAAAGACATGCTTGATGAGGACCCAAATAGGTCCCAACATGCTTCATCAACTTCAAAAGTAGTGTTCAACACAAGGCTAACCAAACCATTGTAAAACACATAAAACAATTAAGCACACACAATCCTTAGCACGATCCAATCTTTCCAGACACCAAAATTATCTTCAACATGATCATAATAAATTAACTGTAGAATTGCAAGCCATAAGACCCAACCAAAAAGAAATCTTGACCAACAACATTTCTCCCAGACCTTAGCCAGATACTTAGAAAACCACAGCTCACAATTGGTGAACATAACTCGCACTATACAATCAATACAAAGCCAAGAATTTGGATGTAGTAGCTTCCAACAACCATGATCAACATATTTGAACCACACAAAAATAGGAGAAAATACCAGAGAAAAACCCATAGCAACCATCGAACACCTACAACCTTTCTTCATTACAATTTTCTCAATATCCTCAATGTATACAACCAATAACTTGCATCCATGACATTAATGACAAAAACAACCAGTTGATAACCAATTGACTAGTTTGCATCAATGACAACACCTTCATTCTTGCAATAAGGAATACATCCCAAAGGAGTTGCGAAGCTCAAAGAAATTAGTATGGAGAATAAGAGGAGTTCATAAGTCAAATAATTTGGAGGATTCATGAAGACAGTGCATAGTCAAGTCTAGAAATACTTGGAGTACATGAACAATAAGTACAAGGAGCAAGAAAATGTGAAGAGGAGACAAGGAATTCATTGTTGGATATGAAGTTATGGTATATCTTAGGAAAGAAATTTTCCCAGTAGGAACATACAATAAGCTAAAGATTAGGAGGTTTGGACCATGTAATATTCTCAAGAAGTTTTATTCAAGAAATGCATATGAAGTGGAGTTACCGGAGGTGCTTTGTATATCGCCTATTTTTAATGTTGCAGAAATCTATGAGTATCATGAAGAATTTTCAAGTGGGAGTAATAAAGAAGGTGGATTGGAGGAGTAGTTACTGTTGGAAGTTTGAGGAGATTGTCATTGATATGGTTGTTGACAACATGGGCATGAGCTTATTTGGTGTTGTCATTGATGTCAACATTTTGGTTTGATGTGAGCATTGATGTGTAGTTGGTTGGTGAAGCTTAAGTGATTGAGGTGATGTTAATCCAACATAGAGATGCAAAGGTTTTTCTCCAGTGTAAAACAAAATGATGTGTATTCAATTATGTCCAGAACAACACAGTTTTTAATGTAC
The DNA here is from genome assembly GCA_007258455.2 of Sequoia sempervirens. Lineage (NCBI taxonomy): Eukaryota > Viridiplantae > Streptophyta > Pinopsida > Cupressales > Cupressaceae > Sequoia > Sequoia sempervirens. The sequence goes on from VDFB02047230.1 coordinate 423,965,450, forward strand.
AAAGCATCATTTTGTTGGTCCATTTTGGTTTTCCTTGAGGGATTTTTGTTTTCAGTTCTAAGGAAATTTCAGTACATGTTTGAGGACCTTAAATCCAAATTTTAATGTCTTTATGTCCTCTGGTGCAAAGTTATGGTTGACAATATATCAGGTTTGCTAGTGGCAGTAAACCAATGCAAAGTGTCTATTTGGAATGGTCCAAATTCCACCATGGAGTAATATTTTATTATGCAGATTTGAGGGAGTGTTTATAGATGTCAAAAGAGTGTGTGGTCCAAGTGGTGTGCTTTTTGGAGGTCCACATGTTAGTTTGTGGATAATCAGTTGATGTATTTTGGTGTTGTCTCACCAGCAGTGCCAACCTAATATGACTGAGGTCATGCAAAGTTAAAAAAAGTGTCAATTGGTTATGAGGGAGCTATTATAGGTCAATTCCAACCTATTTGGATGTGTTGCAAGTTTTAAATTAAGGTGTGAAGAATTTATGTTTGATATTTTGCCAATAAGTTATTGTTTTACATGATACATCCAATTAGGCTGACCTAATTAATGCGGTAGGTATTTGCGAATGTAATGGGTATAAGTATAATATCATTTTCATTGTTGTAGAGATGATATGTGATGTGTGAAGTACTATAGAAATTATTTTTGTCAATTCCTAAGAATATCATGTGAATGTGATGCAAATGCAGAGTAGAGTATGGTGTTAGAGAAAAGTAATATGAAGTGTGTTGATTTAGTATTTTGAGCTTGAGTGGAACAGTATTTCCTACATATTGTAGATGCATTTGTAGCAAGCCACCCCTCTCTTCTATTTCTCTTATTCTATGGAAAGTGAGTCCACCTATAGTGAGCCTTTATGTAATATGTTGTGACCAGTTATAATATATTATGAGCTAATACTCACTATGGTTTTTCCCTTTTTGTTTTTCCACATAAAAATATGGTGTTCATGTGTTATATTGTTTTATGGTTTTTTCATGGTTTATTTCCTTACTTTAAATTGAATATGATGTATGGAATGAATGGTTAATTTTTAAGAGGTTTCAAAGAATGTTGATTCACCCCCCTCTCAGTATTCTAGGTGATCAACAATTGGTATCAGAGCTTGGTTCCTTCATTTGTCTTGATCACTAAGGTAGATCTTGGAGTTGAACACATGACAACTAGGAGATATCCTACCCCTCCAAAAGAAATTGATATGGTAGGATTTACTAAATAAGACTCCATTGTTGATATGGAAGGAGAACTCAAAACTATAGTAGATGATTTGGATAAAGCAAAATTTGAGAACAAATATCTGAAAAGGGATCTTAGTGATGCAAATGAATGCATTATGATATTGAGAGAAAACTCAAGAAAGCTACAAATAGAATTAAAGAGCTCAAGAAACCAAAGGAGATCATTCCCAACCTGAAATCATAGATTGAATAAAGTAAAATATTTAAAGATTTCTTGAATGTTATGCTAAAAGAAAAATCTAAAGAATGCTCAAAGCTTGAACAAGAAGTTGTAAACTTGAGATCAGATCTAGAGAAAAAAAAGATTCAAGAAGACCAATTCAAGAAGAGTACTACAATGCTTGTTGAGATGATTGCAAACTAGAAGGGATCTAAATACACACAAGGTTTAGGGTTTGAGAAAGGTGAAAACTTGAAGATAGATCAAACTCCAAAAGAGACTGAAAAGAAGATTGAGGGAAAAATGAGCAATGGAAAGTAGGTAAAAAATTAGAGGAAAGACTTCTTAAGACCACCAATCAGATAACCAAATACACAAAGGTACCAATATTTTAATGGTTTTTGTTATTCTTGTAATAAATTTAGACATAAGGCTATGGAATGTAGAAACAAAATGAAATAGAACGTTCAATCATTTCCTATTTAGTGTTCTACATGCAATAGATTTGGTCATAAGGTTAAAGTAAATTTAAAAATTAGGTGATGAATGACTACAATAATGGCATAAGGTTTCAATATTTCAATGACTATTATTATACATGCAATGTATTTGGGCATAAATGTAATCAATGAAAATCCAAAATAAGTCAAAGTAAGCTTGTTCAAATGCCAAATGCCACAAATGTAATAAGTTAGGACATATTCCTAAGTTTTGTATAAGCAAGAATATAAAGGTTAATTCAGTAAAGAAGAATGATCTAGTAATTTTTTTTGATCCACTAGAGATGAAGAAAGAGATGAACAAGATATGGAAAAAGAGAGGAGAATGAGGTTAAGGATGAATCTGTGCCATCTTATGGTGTAGATGTTTCCTCCGGAAACTAAGTTGAGAGATTTGGCTAAGGGGGAGTTTTAACAAACAATCATTAATCCCCTGATAAAGATATGATGTTAATGCCTTCATCACATGGATATGATATGTAGGTTGATATGAATGAACTATTGGTAAAAAAATAGTGGAAGATATCAAGATACAAAAGTTTGTGGAGCAATCGAAGGTGACTGCGCACTATAATTAGGGTTTATCAACTTTTTTCCTAACTTCAAATTAGTGCATGCAATGCATTTTTAGGTCATTTAAAAAATGTTTTATAAGTGATTTAACATATTTATAAGTCATTTGCAAATGAGAATTCAAAGAGAGAAGAGCAGTGAAGGAGTGAAGAAAATAAATTTAAAACTCTTGTACATGAAACCCTAACTGATAGTGTTCAAAAGGTATTTACAGTTTCTATTTTCCCTAACTTTTCAAGATACCTTCATTGTGATTAGAAGATCTATACCCAACAAGTTGTTGAGGTTGTGGACTGACCCCATCCAAAATTTAAACGACACCATGATAAGTCGATGATGACTGATCTAGATGGTGCATTTTTTAGCATTTTGTATGGTATGTTGCACACAAAATATTTTAGGATATACATTCATAAAAAGTTGGGAGATTACAACCACTCTAAGCTAGGAGATGTGTGGTTTAATGAACTCGTTAGAGACTAATTTGAACTAAAATATGAGTTCAAGGCTTTGGCAAAGAAGAAGCTCAATTTCTAGAATAATTTTCCAATATTTTGCTATGTGGATGAGTGGGTTAGATACACCTTGAGTAGGATTCATGATAGTTTTATGAGGCTCAATATTCCACATATAATGAATACAAAGGAAATTAGGGTTGTTATGAGATTATGCTCAACCAGACCAATTCTAATGCTTAAATCAATAAAAAATGAAATGGTGATGGAGTTGACAGATGCAAGGTATGACAAGAGAGCCCTAATAGTCAAAGACACTAGAGACCCTACGGTGAAATATGCAATAATGATAATAGGGTACAAGATATATTTTATAAATAGAGAGAACTTTTTTTTTACAACCACCATCATCACTGCATATGAGATGGTTAAGAAAGGTGCTAACTATTGTGTGGTCTCACAACACACCTCAAGACTGAAAGACTTGAAGACCCAAGTGAAAAATAACTCTTATGGTAGGAGCTAGCGAATGAAAGATCACTAGAAATGAGGAGCAAAGAGAAATCTTTAATATAAAAGTACTTCATAATGTAAGTGCTTTAGCCACCGGATACTAAGTACCGGAACTAGTTGAAAAGGTGAAAGGTAATGCTGAATTGAATGGAAGGCTTTGATCCATATTTGGAGTCTAGTAAAATGGAGTCTGGTAAGATGGAATTTTGGTATAACCGAAGTCTGGTAAAATATAGTCTGGTAAAATGGAGTCTAGTAAGATGGAGTCTAGTAAAATGGATTCCGGTAAGATGGAGTTCTGGTACAACCGAAGTCTAGGAAAGTTCGAGGGTAAAGCTGAATATCGGGTACCGGGTTGTATTGTGAAGTAAAAAAAATTAAAAATTTGAGATTATCTAATGATTCCAGTATTCTAGTATATATGTGATTATTTATGATATGCTAGAAAGCATGATATTTATGAGATTTTGTACTAACATTTGGATAATGGTTTTATTTACATGAGGTGTTATGAATGTTTTATTTCTTTTAAAGGGATTTAATGTGTGGAATTTGTGATTGCAGGAGATATAGATTGTGATGCAAAATTAAGGTATGGATAGTTAGACAAACTTGAATTGTGGATAGAATCATTTTCATTCTGGTTCGCTTATTATGTGATACTATTGGCAGAGGCGTTTGAATCCATAGGAATGTTGGAGATCCTAGTATTTCACATGCGGAGAATAAAAAGCACCAACCTTTAAGGAAGCCCATTCTCAAGAGTAGTAGAACCAGAGCCAAGCGATGTGTGGGGATGAAAATTCCACTTATTTATTCTAAATGTATGGGAAGTCCCTACACACTATTTTGATTCGAAGTATCATCCTGGCGATTATTAAAGATTAACACTCAAAGAACTTCAATGTGTAATTAGAGTTGACTTTCATTGACTTCAATTGCAATTCTCCTATTGGTCACTACATTCCATGTGCCTTGATGGGATTGGTCTCTTGGATTTCCTCTCATGTATTTGTCTTATCCTATCTGAGCCTTCTGTTCTATAAAAGGTCAGAGGATTCCCTTTTTAATTTTTAGTTCAAAATTTGTGGATGTCGGAAGAGCATAAAACTTTTTCAAGTTTTGTTCTTTTTTCCTATTTTCTAAACTATTCCGGTGTAAAACTTTGTATGCACATAGACATTGATTAATATCATAGCCAATTAGATAGCTAACTAACTCATGAATCTTTTGTAGCTAGTTTTGTTAGTTCAACCAAACAAGACTGTATGTTGTTCCATTTAAGGGTGCATATAGAACCTACTTGGTGTCCAAAAATGAAACCCCTCTCTTTAAAAGCTTGCATCATTTTATATGTAGCCGTGAAGCAATCTGGTGAAGTATAAAGCGGTTTTCTTTGTTTTAATTGATTCTTTGGGGCATGTATGGAGAATAATTGGGAGAAACTTTTAATTTTCAGTATTTTATGCTTTATTTTAGAGTAGATGCTGAAATTCTTGAAATTTTTCCAAAATTTAAATGAATGGATGAAATTTTATTGAAAATATTTCGTTTTATATGAAATTGTTGAATGTTTAATGCTAAATCTACTTAAGTGATAGAAAAGAATTTGTGATGTTCATGAAATATTATTGTAAATCTTTTGATTTCATGATGCTTGTCTTTACGATACAATTGAAAATTCAATGCGTAAAATATTTAATTCAAAATAGTAGTCCCTTTGAGATTAATATAAAATCACATCAGTACCTGAGAGCGACCCTAGTGCAATAATGAACTGGTTATCGGGGACTTGGGATTGAACTAAAGCCAATATTTTCTTGTTAAAGTAGATTTCCCCTTTAGGTTGTCTTTGTTCCATATCTTTCAAGAAGGATAGGCTCTTTGTGGTCTTTTCTGTGAAGAATTTATTTGCCCTGTTTGCTGTGAGTAAAATCGTCGTCAATAGGAACTGGCGCTAGAAGGAGGGTCATCTTTGATATTTTAGGCCTTATTCTTTTGAATTGGAGGGCTATGTACTTTGAAATATTAGTCTTGAGTTTAGTGAGGAGCTTGTAAGTGAAAATTGAGTGCAAGTTGGCTTTTCAGTATGGAAGTTGAAAAACTATGGAAAAATTTGAACTAGAAATTACATCCTTTGAGTTTATTCACTTTTGGTAGAGTCATCGATTGTAGAATTCATGATACAACTGATCACGGTGAACTTGAGTGTGGAATTTTTTTAACTAGGGTAAGTTTGGCCATAAGTAAAGTAATTCCATTAATAAAAGAAGTTCTAACTACTAAAAGAAAGGAATTGTTAACAAGAAAAACCCTTAACCCTAGTGGAATTGGAAATATTAAAAAACTAATTGATACATCAAAACAATTAGAAAACTGTGATTATTATAAATAAAATCCTAACATTTTGTAGGGAAATAAGCAAGAATGTCAAGATTCATAGGTATTTCATCACAAATGAGGAAACGACATTAATGAATCATCATTCCCCTTATACATGGAAAACACATATAATGAGGAGTGGGAAAATCAAGTGGGAAATGCGTGTATTTTGCTACAAGTTGAAAATTCAAAAGCTATAAAAAGAAATTTTATTTATTTTATACAATATATAGAGTATCAAAATTTTACTTTTTATCTCTCTGATAACAATATAAATAGTGATATATCTTGGTCTAACAAAATGAAAAGTGAAGACAGGGCCGAAGACATGAAGATTTTCAGAGGAAGAGAAAGCAGAGAAATGGACACAACCAATCATGGAAATGGACCAGGGTTGGAGGAAGGTAGAGTATGGTCACATCAGACAAAATGTGTGCAATCGATCTCTAATGAGTTCATTTTCATACATATGAGCCAAGTCATTGGTAAGTACACTTTTGAATTTATTATTATTAAACATAGAAAATTTAAGATACTTCATTGTTATAGTAGAACATTGAAAATTTTGTTAAATGAATTTAAAGATAAACCTGTTGTAATTCGTACTAAAAATGCAAAAGAAATAGTTGCAGAAATTGAAATAAAATTCTTTATTAGGGTGAAACATTTTTTATGTTAGAGTTAGGGTAGTTAAGGTTAATTTTCTTTTTGTAGGGTTTTGTTTTGTTTCTTTTTTTTGTCCTTTTTTCTTTTGTTTGGCCTCTTCATTAGCAAATTCTTCTTAAACCTATCTTACACATGAGAGTTAATTCAAACATTTGTAAAATTGAACTGTGAAATGTAAAATGATAAAACCATACATAGTAAAACACGCTTTAAAACACACCAAAAATTTATATGTGTGTGTGTGTGTGTGTGTGTGTGTGTGTGTGTGTGTGTGTTTGTGTGCATCATGTATATACATGAGATATCAAAAATCCTTGTTTTAAAAGATCAAAAAGTCAAAAAAAGAATGAGAAAAGTTGCAAACGATAGTAGCCATTCAGTCGATATGGGATGCCTCTTCTATTAGGGCTAAATACCCTATATAGGAAAGTTCCTTATGAACTCCAAAGTCAGGAATATAGAGATTAGTAAGGAAGGGCCGAAGTGGAACCACTTCCCCATGTTCCAAGAACCGAGGAATATCATCCATGGAGGGAATCCCAATGGTCGCATGTGCAACAGATAAAATGGTATCCAAATTCTCCAGGAATTCAGGCTTCACTATCAAGTTGGCAGTTGAGTGAACATCTTCAACAAGTAGCCCAATATCTAGAAGCAATGCTACAAAGTGAGAAGCCACATCAGAATCGAAGTGGAAGTAGCAGTTGGATTCAACATAATTTTTCCCAAGGACTAAGCACAAGTTTGGTACAGTGAAACTGGAAGTCCTAATGAAGAAAACCTTTTCAAGCCTTTGCGACGTGTTGCTCCCTAAGAACACATTCTATCGGTGAGAACAACCTAAGAAAATTGGAGTATCCATGGCTAAGAAGCAAATGCAAATGCACAAAGAAAAATTATAGAAATAAAAAAAGAAAGTTAGAAAGAAAAAGTGTGAAGAATTCGAGAAGAAATGCAAAATTTATAGAGCCGTAAGAAAGTTGTGGTACATAGTTGCCTTGAGTGAATAATTTTTTTTGGAAATCATAAGCAAGGTGACAGCTGGATAATTTTCTTCAAAGATAAAGGCTAAATTAGATTAATTATTTTCACATATTTGGTGATAAATTGCTTCAAATTTGAGCAGTATGAAGATTGCGAATCAAGCAAGTTGAAGATTTTAAAATTAATAGTGGTCATTTTTTTTTAAGAGTCATTAATTATGGAGGTGCTTATGTTGCAGAAGATAAAGGACAATGAAGTCGACAAGGGAGTACACATCATCGGCTGAGTAAGTTGAGAGAATAATACATGTGAAATAAGGCATGCAAATTTAATGTAGAATAATGTGATCATATTTCAAGGTAATCATGACATTTTCGATCCATTAATGAAGTGCAGTGCCGTCAAATCAAAATTGCTAGCAGAAATTTTTAGTAGTTGCCATAAAATTTAATTGGAAGGGTGGTAACTAATGTTTCTAAATTTAGATTTAAATTTGGTGATTAAGTTGTCTATTGTTAAATTTTAATTTATGCATATTTTCTAACATATAACGAGTTATAGTTAGCTGGGATTTGGCATAAAGTAGTGAAATTTAGCTGGAAACACACACTTATAGGAAATTATTAAATGAGTTTTTGGGAAGTAGTGAATTGATAAAGGGATTTGCATTGAATGAAAAATTAAAAAGTAACCTTCGCTACCACTGTAATTCCCAACCTAATAGCGGGGCTTCATTGCTTGCAAGTTGATAATAGAGCTATCATTGAAATATCAAAAGAGAAAAATGAGCTATCATTGCTATATCTAAAAAAAAAAAAAGAGAAATCAACTCTTTAGGCTATCCAAATAACTCTACCGGGGGCTATGGACGCCTGACCAACAGTAGAGCTATGTTTGGGGGAATTACAGAGATAACCTTGTTGGGGCTATGGATGCTTGATTGACAGTAAGGCTCTATTCCTAGTTGGCTTTGGAGGATTACTATATTATGTAGTTCAATGTTAATGAACTGATTCTTTTCATGAGTTCCAAAAAATGGAATTAATTAGAGCACACACAGATGTTTCTAGTGGAATTTTACTTTTTTATGTTAGAATCTAGGTAAAGGAAAACATTATTGTTTTAAAATATGTATAAATTTAATTTACGACTGGTGATTTAATTTCAAATTTGGTTTTATTGGTTGCAAGTTTTTGTGTGGTCTCACAACATGCACCAAGACTGAAAGACTTGGGGACCCAAGTGAAAAAATAACTCTTATGGTAGGAGCTAGCGAATAAAAGATCACCAAAAGTGAAGAGCAAAGAGAAATATTTAATACAAAAGTACTTCGTAATGTAAGTGTTTTGGGCACCAGATACCGAGTACTAGAAACAATTGAAAAGGAGAAAGGTAATGCAGAATTGAATGGAAGGCTCCGGTCCAATATTTGGAGTCCGCTAAAATGGAGTCCGGTAAGATGGAATTCCGGTATGACTGAAGTCCAAGAAAGTTCGTGGGTAAAGCTGAATACCGGGTATCGGGTTGTAATGTGAAGAATTTTTTTGAAAGTTTTGAGATTATCTAATGATTATGATAGTCTAGTATATATGTGAGGATTTATGATATGCTAGAAAGTGTGTTATTTACGAGATTTTGTACTAACATTTGGATAATGGTTTTATTTACATGAGATGTTATGAATGTTTCTTTCCTTTAAAGGGATTTAATGTGTGGAATTTGTGTTTGTAGGAGATATAGATTGTGATGCAAAATTCGGGTATGGATGGTCAGGAAAACTTGAATCATGGATAGAATCATTTTCATTCCGATTCACTTATTCTAGGATACTATTGGCAGAGGAGTTTGAATTCATAGGAATGCCAGAGATCTTGATATTTCACATGCGACGAATAAAAAGCACCAACCTCTGAGGAAGCCCATTCCTGAGAGTAGTAGAACCGAAGCCAAGTGATGTGTGGGGGCGAAAATTCCACTTATTCATTTTGAATGTATGGGAAGTACCTACACACTATCCTGATTCAAAGTATCATCCTGGCGATGATTAAAGATTAACACCCGAAGACCTTCAATGTGTAATTAGAGTTTACTTTCGTTGACTTTGATTGTAATTCTCCTATTGGTCACTACATTCCACATGCCTTGATGTGACTAGTCTCTTGGATTTCCTCTCATGTATTTGTCTTATCCTATCTGAGCCTTGTGTTCTATAAAAGGCCAGAGGATTCCCTTTTTTATTTTAAGTTTAGAATTTGTGGATGTCAGAAGAGCATAAAACTTTTTCAATTTTTTTTCTTTTTTCCTATTTTTTGAACCATTTCAGCGTAAAACTTTGTATGCACATAGACATTGATTAATATCATAGCCAATTAGATAGCTACCTATCTCATGAATCTTTTGTATCTGGTTTTGTTAGTTCAGTCAAACAAGACTGTATATTGCACCGTTTAAGGGTACACACATAAAATACCCAGTGTCTAGAAATGAAACCCCTCTCTTTAAAAGCTCACATCATTTTATATGTAGCTGTGAAGCAATCTAGTGAAGTATAAAGTGGTTTGCTATGTTTTAATTTATTCTTTAGGGCATGCATGGAGAATAACCAGGAGAAACTTTTAATTTTCAGTATTTATGCTTTATTTTAGAGTAGATGTTGAAATTCTTGAAAATGTTCCAAAATTTAAATGAATGGATGGAATTTTATTGAATCTTTCATTTTATATGAAATTGTTGAATGCTTAATGCTAAATCTACTTACGTGATAGCAAAGAATGTTTGATGTTCATGAAACATTATTGCAAATTTTTCAATTTCATGATGCTTGTCTTTACAATTGAATTGAAAATTCAATGCCTAAAATATTTAATTCAAAATAGTAGTCCCTTTAAGATTAACAACAACTATCACATCAATACCTTAGAGCGACCCTAGTGCAATCATGACCTAGTTATCGAAGACTCGAGATTGAACTAAAGCCAATATTTTCCTATTAAAGTAGATTTCCCCTTTAGGTTGTCTTTGTTCCATATCTTTCAAGAAGGATAGGCTCTTTGTAGTCTTGTCTGTGAGGAATTTATTTGCCCTATTTGCTGCGAGTAAAATCGTCATCAAAACTAACTATGATTTGTGTAAGTTGTTGATGGAACAATTCCTAGAAAACTTGTAGAAGACCAAGGACTCCTGGTACCCCTTCAAGTTTGGTACCTTGATTATTTGTTTTCTTTTCTACTTTCTTAATGAGTTTCCCAGAACTAGGAACATAGTGTAGTTGAAGGAAAGACCATTGGCACATACAATCAGAGACCATATGATGAGATTGGGTGATGAATACACACAAGCCAAAGAAATAATTTTGAAGAAAGTAGTGGAGAAATATAAAGGTGGCATTATCTTCATGCTTAGTAAAGACTACTACATAATGGAGGTTGTTGAGCCTAGGACTGTGTGGATCCCAAAAATGAGATATGAAGTTGGAGAGGATGTAACTATTGTTCTAGTTTACCATATTATAAGCAATCCTAGATACACCTCTGAGGAAGGATATGGAACTTATCAGGAGAAGTCTATTGAGGTACACATGGAGCAGAGGTAAAAATAGATAAAGAAAATTGCTCAGAAGATGAATACATAGGTTGCAAAGGTAATGGGAATATCAAAGGAACAAGTGGAGAAATACAAAAGTATGTATGGCTCTCTAGGGGGTGTATCCAACACAAGAAGATTTGGTATAATATCTACCCCTCTTTGGTTGCCCCCAATTCCTTTGGGAATTTTCCCTCTAGGAACTAAGAGAAGAGAGTCAACCAGTACTCTGACAAAATAACAAAGTGTGACAGTGAAAGAAAAGGCTCCTCTAGTAAAGCAACAAATAAGAGTGATGCTTTAGGCTACAAGGGAAAATAATCTGAGTGTGGATGAAGAAGAGGAAGATGTAGAAGAACAAAATCTCATAAGGAAAAGAAAATTTGGAGTCTCTCAAGTAGAGAAAGTGCAAAAAGAAAAAGGATAATATTGTTGACACAAATAGTTAAGTGGAGGTAGAGAAACATAAAAAAAATTCAAAATTTATGTGAGGGAGAAGAAAGCTAAGTCCAGTAAAGGAGAAAAATATCTAGAACCAAAAAATAAGAAGAAGGGTAAGGCTTCCCCAATACAACCCTATGAAGTTACACACATTATTTAATGGTATAGTTGAACATGAAATGTTGGAGAAAATATGGATGAACTTGATGAATCTACAATAGAAGAGGAAATTATTATATATATTGTTATATTTGAGGTCAACATGAAGGATATTGAAGGTCAATTGCTTGAAGATTTGAAAAGTGCATTGTATGCAAGAAGAGAAGAAGCAATAAATGAAGATGCAAGGTTGAGGGAATCTACCCTGGAAGAGATTGGCCCTCCCCTCTCTATGAGAACAAAGCAAGACTAGCTCAAGTGTACAACAAGAAATTTAGGACCAAACAAAGGGTCACTACACTGATGAGAAGAGACAAAGATGGATTTGAAAGGTTGAGAAATGAAATAGTTGAGAAGGTTACCAATTTTGCAAAAGAACTAGGCATGATACCGAACAATGAAGAGAAAATGTATTATGGAATTTTTGTTTCAAATGTTAATATACCAGAAGATACACAACAAAAGGATTCTCAACCTGAGCATGATGTGAAAAGGAAAATGAGCAAGAATATATTCCTCTAGTAGTAGAGGATGTGGCTATAGAAGAAGGAAATGTTACTGATAACACTCCTCTAATAGGAGAAAACCTTGTTGGAAAAGATAAGAACAATGAGATGCAAAAGGATGATGCACATATAGGTCATAACTCCCCTCCTCTAGAAATAGAGAAGAATGTTGAAGATGAGGCTATACAAGACAACCTAGAGATCAATGAGGCACATAACACATAAAATATGCCTCCTCCAAATAACACTAATAAATATGTTGGTGATGAGAAGAGGGATGAATTTGACAATGCTGAGAAGAATGAAGAGAAAGAAGAAGACAAAATTGGTGACAAAGAAAAGGCTTTGGAAAAGAAATATGTTGACGAGAAGTTGGTTGGAGAGTCCTCCAAAACCTCCGGATATTCCTTAAAGGGCTTATTAAGCATGCAACTCCAATTACAACCTATTATTTTTGACTAGTTACTACAAATACCAATGCAACAAGGATATGTGGATATGGACAAGATGTCCCCTTTGTAAAAATTATAGTTAGGTGATAAATTCCACACCTTTTCCAAGAAATAAATTTTGCAAAAACATCAGAAGAGAGTATATTTAATAGATGAATTAGTGAAGGTGTTGTAGGAGAGTGTACCCGATGTAAGTATTGATAACTAATTATCCAATGTAGAAAATTTAAAACTTTTACTTGATTCTTTTAAGTAGTATTCTTGTACTCTTGAGCGAAAATTGGAAAATAAGATTAATATAAAGGTGGATGATTTAAGAGGCTAATGGATATAATAAAGAAGTGTGCCATTGCAGATGGTAAACTATAGAACAATGTTAAGGATGTGTAGACTTGTGTTGATGAGGCCAAGGATCTATTTTAGTTTTGCATGAAGTGGCCCAGTTCAACCAACAACATAAAGGTGGAGATGGACTCTATTGAGTCCTAGATTGATAAGGCATCTAGTTCCTATGATCCAATGAATGATGTATATGGATCTAATAGAGTAGCAATTAAAAATATGCATTAACAATTCTTCCAGATATAGGAGCAAAGAGAAAAGATCATAGTGTAGTTTGGATAGCTCAAAGACCCGGTGAATGTAAAGTTCACACCCATATCCAGTGCTCTGAACAATGTGGAGAAAGCAATAAAGATAAATCCAGTACCTAGTACTCCAGATGAAGGTGAAGAAATACTCATGTAGTTTCAGGCCATGAAATGCATGCTTGGACTAGTCAAGAAACATTGGGAAGAAGGAAAGAAGGACTGACATGCACACCTTGCAAAATTGTAGGTGTTATACACTTCTTTTGGTTAATATGTGTATATTTCCTTTCTATTTATGTATTTCAGACTTTATTGTATATATACAGAAGTCAGAGGATACTATACTAGTGCAAATTTTGATGGATAACATTGTTAGGTGGAGTTGGTTTGATTTTTGAAGAAACTTTTTATTCTCATGAATCTATGTATATATCAGTTAGGGGGAGTATGTAAGTAAAGTCATGTATAGATGTATGGGGGAGAAGGAAAAGGAATAGCAATTCTATGTAAATGTTGTCAAATAAGAATCAAAGAACAAGAAATATGTATGTGCCCTTTGCCATTGATGTCAAAGGGGGAGAAGATTTGGAAAGTAATTTGGAGAATACATAGAGGAGAGTTCATGCATGTTGCCATCAATGACAAAGAGGTATATTGTTGGAAGTTTGAGGAGATTGTCATTGATATGGCTATTGGCAATATGAGCATGAGCTTATACAATGTTTTCATTGATGTCAACATTGTTGTTTGATGTGAAGATTGATGTGTAGTTGGTTGGAAAAGATTAATTTATTGAGGTGATGACAATCCAACATAGAGATGTAGAGGTTTTTCTCTAATGCGAAATAGAATGATATATATTTGGCCAAGTCTAGAACAACACAATTTTCAACGTACAGAGCATCAATTTTTTGGTCTAAATTTGTTCGCCTTGAGGTATTTTTGTTTGTGGTTCTAATAAGATTTTGCTACATGTTTGAGGACATTTAATCCAAAGTTTCATGTCTTTATGTCCTCTGGTGCAAAAGTTATGGTTGACAGTATATTAGGTTTGCTAGTAATAGTATTTCCATTGTAGAGTACATGTTTAGAATGGTCTGCATTCCATCACAGAGTAATATTTTGCTATGCAGATTTGAGGGAGTGTTTAAAAATATTAGAAGAGGTTGTGGTCCAATTGGCATGCATTTTCGAGGTTCGCATGTCAGTTTGTGGATAATTAGTTGTTGTATTTTGGTGTTGTCTCACCAACGGTAACCTAATATGATTGAGGTCTTGTGGCTCAGTTAAAAGAAGTGTTGATCAGTTATGAGGAAGCTATTATAGGTCCATTCCAACCTATTTAGATGTGTTACAAGTTTTTAATTAATGTGTGAATTTTGTATGTTTGATCTTGAGCTGACAAGTTATTGTTTTGCATGATACATCTAATTAGGCCGACCTAATTGATGTTGTAGGTGTTTGTGAATGTAATGGGTATAAGTATAAGATCATTTGTAGTGTTGTAGAGATGAGATGTGATGTGTGAGGTAATATAGAAAACATGTGTGTGAATTCCTAAGAAAAGAATGTGAATGTGATGTGAATGCAGAGCAAAGTAAAGTGTTAGAGCAGGGTAGTATAAAGTGTGTGGTTTCATAAACTTATTTATAGGATTTATAATGGGGGAAGCTTGTGTTGGAAGTCTGTCATTGATGATGTTGTTTGGAAACATGAGCATGAGGAACATATATTACTTGATCTAGTTTTATCATTGATGTCAACATTGTTATGATCATTCTAGCATAGTTTGAAAGTATTTTTTATGACATATGTACAAAGCAAGTTGGTTTGGAAAATATGGTTATACAGGAATTTGGCTAAGTATTTCCTCTGGTAGTTTTGTGGTTCAATGCATAAGTTTTTGGTTTCACACTCCACCACAAGTTGGTACATCACTTTGCAATTCTAACTATAGTTTTGAGATCAGGTACAACTACATTCAATATTTGGTGACATTTTGTGAAGTTTCCTGAAAGATATGTATGATAGTGTTTAGCCCTATATGTTGCAATTATTTTTGAATAGTGTATTAATGTGGGAGATTCTATATTTCTTCATGGATAATTATTTTTTTCTGTGATGACAAAGATAATAGATGTCAACTGAGTAGGAATTTGAAGAAATAACAAGATTTGAAGTTGCACACTTGGTGAATTGTATGTACACATGAATGTTTTATGTTTATGTATATTTTTGGGCCAACCTAACACATTTGATGTTTTGTGGAGGACAAGCAAGCATTTTTATCTTATGTAGGATTTATATTAGTTCCATGGCGACCTATCTTGATGTAAATTAAATTTTAAATTATGGTACAAGGTGTGGATAATTTTTTTTAGGACGACATGCTTAATTTTGTGTGTTACTTCTTATTAGGCCCACCTAATGGAAGTTACACTTGATATGGATATATATAGGAGATTAACTTCAATTTTTTGGAGATTTAGTTATGAGAAGCATAAGATAATGAAGAGGTGGCATATTACATGCGAGTATTGAGCGACTTGTGACATGTATGGCATTTCACCTCCATATGTGTGATGCGGAATTGAGAAAATTATGAACAAAGCAGAGTATTAATTTATATTAGTGTGAAGATCATTTTTTACTTTATTGGAACTTTAATCCAATAGATGATAGATGTTATTGTATCAGTTCAAATAGGCTGTATAGCCACCCCTTCTTTGTTCCTTCTATTTATTTGTGGGAAGTGAGTTGACCCAAGAGTGAGCCTTTTTGTAATATACTATATCTATATATAATATATTGTGAGCTAACCCTCGCCATGGTTTTTCCCATTTTTGGTTTTCCACATAAAAATAATGGTGTTCATGTGCCATGTGATCTTGTGTTTATCTTCATGATTTCATACATCTTTGCAGTTATATTTATTTTTGATAATTGGATGGCTTATTCTTAATTGGTTTAAAGGAATACTGATTCACCCCCTCTTAGTATTTTGGGTGTTCAACAATTGGTATTAGAGCTTGGATCCCTAGAAGGATCTCGATCGATTTAGGAAGATCTTGGAATTTGAACACATGGATGATAAAAAAGTATCCTATTCCTTCAGAAGATATTCCTGCTATTGAATACACAAAAGAAGATTGCATGTTAGATAAATATGGAGAACTCAAAGTTTCTCTTGAAGATCTTAACAAATTTGAAGATGAGAATAGAGATCTAAAGGAAAATCTAAAAGAGGAAGATGAGTGCATCAGAAAACTAAGGGAGCAGATCAAAAAATTCAGATAAAGGCATAAGGAACTCAATTAACAACTAAGGCAAGCAAATGAAGAAATCACGAGATTGAAAGTGTAAGTGGAAAAAAAGAAAAGAATTAAGGAATGTTTGAATACAATGGTCGAAAGAAAATCCAATGAATGTGTGAGTCTTGAACAAGAGGTGATAAATACGAGATCTAATCTGGAGAAGGAAAGAATTCATGAAGACAAATTCAAAAAGAGTTCTGCAATGCTTAATGAGTTGATTGCTGGTTAGAAAGCATCTAAAGATAGGGGTGGTCTAGGACTTGAAAAATGGGAAAGCTCTAAAGCAGATCAAACATCTAATGTAGAAAGGATCAATGAACAAAAGAAGATTGAAGAAAAGAGGAAATTTGGCAAGTTTCAAAATTAAAGAGACAATGTTAGAAGACCTCCTATTAGACAACCAAATGCTCAAATGTACCCATCTTTCAATGGTTTTTTCTATTTTTGCAATAAATTTGGACATAGAGCTATGGGATGTAGAATCAAAATGAATCAAAATGTTTCATCCCTTACTGGTCAATGCTTTACATGAAAGAAATTTGGACATGGAAAAAATGAATGCAAAAGTTAGATGATGAATAGATACAACAATGGTAGAACGATTCAATCTTTCAATGGTTACTACTATACATGCTATGGATTTGGACACAAGGGTAATCAATGTAGATCTAGAACAAGTGGAAGGAATAATGATCAAAGGAATATCATATGTAACAATTCCAGAAAGCTTGGACATATTGCTAAATTTTGTAGAAATAAAAAACAAGGAAGAATGATCCAATGAAGAAGAATGAACTAGTTAAGAAGATTGATCCAAATGAAGTGAAGAAGGAAATGGGAAAGAATTGGAGAAAGAAAGAAGATACTGAGGATAAGGGAGAATATATACCAATCTTTGATGTAGATGTTTCCTCCAGTAACTAAGCCCAGAGTTGTGGATTAGGGGGAGTTTTATTGAAAATCATATAACCCCATGCCAATATGATGTTTCATGGCTTGGTATGAAGATATAAGATGGAAATGGATAGTATAAATCTTTTGAAGAAAATTATGGAAGAAAATATTCTAATGCGACAATTTGCAAAGCTTTGAAAGTTGACTAAGCATACAAGGTTTTGAAGTTTACTAGCTTTTTGTTTGAAGCATTTATTGCTAAAATGGGTCAAATTGAAGAGTTAAAAGTGTGCTTGGGAAAAAAATCATTTCACTAAATGCATTCAAAGAAGAAAAGAGGAGAAAGAAATAATTCTGAAGGGTCTGAAGCATCTCCATGCTGCAGAATCTCAAACCCTACTTTGTTGATCAAGAAAAACATACTTAGCAATCCTTGCACATTCTAAATTTTTGTAATTATCAGCTAGAAGTAATTTAAATGCAACTAAATCACCAAAATAGTAGATATCTCTCAAAGGACACAACCTGAATTTAGAAGGTACTCCACCAAAAACTTAGAAAATGATCCCCTAGGTGCATTTTCACAAATTCCTCTTGGGGTCCTACCTACAAAAGATGTTAGGAATTACATTCATGGAATTTTGGAAGAACACACCTATGAAAAGTTGCATAGTTTATGGATAGAAGAATTGATTAGAAAAGATTACTTATTGTAATCAAAGTACAAGATTTTAACTAAGAAACTAGATGTGTGGCACCAATTTCCATACTTCGGCAATAAGGAGAAATGTATTAGAATGACACTGAGAAAAATACATGATCAATTCATGTAGATTGATGGTCCCCACATGATAACTAGAGAAGTGATCTGCGAAATCATTGGTTTATGGTCCACCAGACTGATTCCAGTAAGATAATATAGCAAGAACAAAGACATAATGCTTTAAATAGGTACTACATTAAACCCTATCATAAATCTAGTGATTCAATATACAACTCTGATGATTGGACATATGATTTATGGAGACAATTTGGTCTCTGCCACCACAATTCAAGTGGCTTTGGATATGATTGAGAATAATGTTGAATATGATCTTTTTGAGTTGCTTTAGAAACAATTGTTGGAGAATTTGAAAGAAATCAAGAAGATAATAATGGTATTTAGGTATGGCACATTGATAATATGCTTGGTTTTCTACTTCATGAAGAAAGTTACAATAGTTGGGAAAGTCAATTGGTCAAATGAAAAGCCTGTCACTCATCAAATAAGAGAATACATGAGTAATGTTGGAGACTTAGAGGCTAAGAGTGATGCCCTTACAACTTTCTTTGTAGTATTCCAAAGAAAAATGAATATGAGATAGAGAATTCTAAGAGGTTATAAGGAAATATATGAATGCCATTACCTTTTTGGTATTTATCAATTTTTACATTATGGAAGCAATTGAACCAAGAACCACTTGGGTTCCATAGCTTGGTTATGAAATAACAAAAGATGAAGCCACTGGCTGTGCAAAAGTACTACTCAACAGCCCTAAAGACCCTAGTAGACCAATATTTGGAAGTTATAGTTAAAAGACAATAGAAGTTCAGTAGAAATTCAAGAAATCACAAATGTAGAGGGAGATTGATGCTAAGGTAGAATCATATTACAAAGAGTTTTGTATCTCAAGAGACAGAGTGAGGATAGCTATAGAAAGTTATAGAACTGATATGAGTATAGAAGAGGCATCCAAAAGTTCTGGAAGATTAGTTACTACATCTTTACCTATAGCTAGTATGAAGAGGAGATCCGTAGATAGACCTCTGGTAAGGGAAAAGTGTTGGAAATTGGAAGATTTTTATTAATGTCAAAATTAACATTAGTGTTGGAAATCAGAAGATGACTTCAACATTAACATCAACTTACCTTACTCGCATTACTTGTATAGATCAATAGTTGCTCTGGTAATAATGGTTCGATCTATGCTATTCTGGTACTGGAAATTTGGTGATCCGATATTTTGGTCTGGATTCTACCTCAAAGAAAGATATTTCTATAGGATTTTGCATATAGATTCATGACTATGAGATTCATCTTACCTCAAAGTTTTATGATGATATATGAATGCATTCAAAAGATATGAGTAACAGTGTTCTTTCTAAGGATTACAATAAGTTTTTTTTATAGCACATTGATGTGGGAGATTTCACATTTTCTCATAATTAATTGTTCTGTCTTGCGGAGTTGAAGATAAGTTATTGGATGTTGTCTAAAGGAGAATTAGATGTGTTAACAAGTTTTGGAGTTACACACTTGGAGAATTGCATATACATTTGGAGTAATTGATGTTTTAGATCTAACTATGGCTGACCTAATAATGGATTTGTGTTAAGAATATTAAATATGTGTTACGAATATTAAAGGGATCTATCTTAAGTCCATGCTGACCTATACCATGTACTACATGCTTGTGTATAAAGTTGATAGAGTTAGTTTTGATTTGAAATTGGGCTACTCAAATTAGGCTGACCTAATTAATGTATATGATTGTATACAATATATATATAAAAGTCATTTTTGAGAAGTTGAGGGATTTGGTGACATGAGATGATGAATGGATTGGTGTATGGTGTGATGTGAAATTTCATATGCGAATAGAAAAAATTATTGAGTATTCTATACAAAGAAGTGTTTTGTATTTTGTGCTTCATTAGAACTGAACTCTAGCACAAGGAAGGTGCATTCTATCTCAGTTCACTTCTTGGTAGTGAGCCATACTCCTTTTTGTAATCTCTTCAGGTAGTGAACTTTCAAGGATAGTGAGTCTTGGAAATGATCCATTGTAATATTATATATCCAAATATATTATATTGTGAGTTAACTTTCACTGTGGTATTTCCCATTTTGGGTTTTCCATGTAAAAATATTGGTGTTCATGTGTGTTGTAATCTTGTTTTGATTTCATGCTTTCACTTGTTATTATAGTTAGAGTTATGTTATTGCTTGGATGGATATTATGTAAATGGTTTAATGGAATACTAATTCACCCTCCCTCTCAGTATTTTGGGTGTTCAACAATTGGTATTAGAGCTTGGTTCCTCTTTAGAAGTCTAACAACTTGAGGAAGGTCTTGGAATTTGAACACATGGTTGACAAGAGAATTTTTATTCCTTTGGAAGAGATTCCTGTTGAACACATTGAAGAAGATTGCATCCTAGATAATAATGGTGAACTTGAAATTTCTCTTCAAGATCTTGATAGATTTGAAGAAGAAAACAAAGATTTGAAGGAAAGCCTCATGGAAGCAAATAAGTGCATCAAGAAACTAAGAGAACAAATCAAGAAATTCAAAGAAAGGCATAGATAAGTTAGTGATCAATTGAAGGAAGCAAATGACGACATCATCAGACTAAAAGAGTAAGTGGAAGAAAAGAGGAGAATTGAGGATTGTCAGAAAGTTGAAATTCAGAGAAAGATGGATGAATGTGTAAATCTTGAACAAGAAGTGGTAACTCTAAGATCATATTTGGAGAAAGCAAGAGCTCATGAGGATAAATTAAAAAAATTACTACAATGCTTGATGAGTTGATTGCAATTCAGAAACCTTTTGTGGATAAAGGTGGTTTAGGATTTGAAGTAGGCAAAATTTCAAAAGAAAATAAATCCTATAACATGGTTGAAAATCAAACAAAAACTCAAGGCAATGGTAGACAGATCAAGATCAAAGAAGCAATACCGAAAGGACACCTATCATATAACTAAATGCTCAAAGGTACTCATCCTTTAATGGTATATGTTATTCTTACAATATATTTGGTCATAGGGTAAAAGATTGTAGAAATATAATAAAATAAAATGATAGAATTGGACATAAAGTTATAGAATGCGAAAATCAGATGATGAACAAAATGATCTATCCCTTCAAAGGTTATTGTTATCGTTGCAACTTACTTGGATACAAGGCTAACCAGTGTAGATATAGATTGAATAAAAGACAATTTGGGTGGAAAAATGTTGTTTGTCATATTTGCAGCAAAATTGGATACTTTTCCAAAATCTACAAAAGAAGAAATATGAAAAAGAACTATCCAGTTAGGAGATATGAACCAATCACTAAGATTGACCCAGAAAAAGTTAAGGACATGGAAAAGATCTAGATAAAGGAAGGAAAATCCAAGAAGCGAGAAGAATTAGAAGTTGCAATTTCATTTGTGTCACCCTCTGGTGCAGATAATCCCATAAAAAATTAAACCTAGGTAGTGCCTAAGGGGGAGCAATATCTGAAAATTTAATATTCCCCTATCAGTATATTTTGTCATGGTGTGACACAAATGCATTTATTGAAGATGATGAATTCAAGATCTCATGTGAAAGGAATTTTAAGTGGACATGTGTGAAGAAGGAATATTGCAGAGCTTGAAAAGATGGAAGTACACACAAATTCCAAGGACATCTACTTGTGATATGAAGCATTTATTGCTAAAAAAAATGGGATTGAAGAAATAAATTTATTTTTGTTAAGGAAAAATCATTTGATGAAAGGAAATTGCAAAAGAAAAGTAGAGTGTGGAGCAAGCTTGAAGATTTTGAAGCACTTCCATACTGCATAATTTTAGTGTTTGGCTTTGATGTGCAAACAAAAGGTAAGTAATTGTTGTTATACATTGTTCTCTACGAATTATTCATTTGAATGTAATGGATACACCCCTAGTCATGGATAATTCAGAAAGACCAAAACTATAGTTTAAGGAGCACCCTGCTAAAATCCTAAAACTCGACCCTTTGGATGCATTCTCGAAAGTTCCCCTTGGTGTCATACTGACTAAATACATTGGGGTATACATTCATAGGAAGTTGGAAGAGCCTACTTATGGAAAATCACACATATTGTGACTTGAAGAGTTAATTGGAGAAGATTATACTTTGAAACCAAAACATAATGTACTAACGAAGATGAAATTAGATGTGTGGCATCAGTTTCTTGACTTTAGCAATTAAGAGAAATGCATTAGATTAGCACTAAGCAGGTTTCATGATCAGTTTGTATGGCTTGATGATTCTTATATGATATCCAAAGAATAAATTAGAGAAGTTATTGGACTATCCTCCTCTAGACCTACTCTGATATGCAAACCTAACAAAGGAAAAGAATTGATAAAGAATACAGGTACTGAAATCAATAATCTAGTAGTTCAATATGCAAGTATGATTAGTGCACACTTTATTTTTGGTGACAATGTTGTATCTGATGCCGCAATTGACATAGCTTTAGAGATGGTTGAGAAAAGAACCAAATATGATCTTTGTGAGTTGCTCTAGAAAAAACTAGAAGAATTTGAATGATATGAAGAAGAAGTGCACATTTTAGTATGGAACTTTGATAATATTCTTAACTTTTTAATTTATGAGGGAAGTTCCTATTGTAGGAAAAGTTGTTTGGGTGAATACCAAACCAATTACACATCAAATTAGAGATATAATGAGAAATATTGGAGATTTGGATGCACAAGGCGATACCCTTGTTGCATTCGTTGGAAATTTTTAAAGAAGAATGAATAGAAGGTGAAGAATTCAAAGAGATCTAGTGACAAGATGTAAGAATGACAACTTTTCTAGTATCTACTGATTACTGTGTTATCAAGGTGGTTGAACTTAGAACCATACGGATTCCTGAGGTAGGCTATGAGATTGAGAAATATTATGTTGTTGGTTGTATTGAAATGTTAATTAATGTCCCTAGAGATCCTAGTAGACCAATATTCAGAACTTATATAGAATTGTCTCTAGAAATTCATGAGAAATATGAGTTGGCATAAGTAAAAAGGATAATTGGGAAAAAGACAGAGTATGCAAGAGAATATGGCATATCAAGGGATTTAATCAGCAATGCTCTAGAAAAATCAGAAGGGATCTCTAGTACTACCTCTAGGGAAAAGAGGAATTCTACTGAGGTTCATGCATTAATTGCTCAAATAGAGCCTACTCCAAGAAAACCCAAGCAACTAGCCAAAAGAAAGGTAAATTTTCAATTAGTTCCTAAACCAGATACTAATTCTTTATAGTCCATTATAGAAAGCACAAATACATGGAATAATTAATTCAAAGAACTAAGAAGACAAGTAGAGAGTGAAATGATTACTTGGGTCAAGGAAAAAGGATTGTTGGAAATTGGAGAAAGATGCAAGTCTGTATATAGAAATGCACTTGAGAAACTAAAAGAAGTTTAAGATTGTGGAAAGGAGGCCAAAAACCCATTCTCATTTTTTTGGACATGGCCTAATGTGATTCAAAGATTCAAAGATGTTGAGGACACAATTGAGACACAAATAAAATATGCATTTAACACTTTTAATCCAGCTCTAGATCAGGATGATCAAACTTGGTTTGGTCTGACAAAGCTACATGAAGAATATCTTACATTGCACAAGGAAAAAGGAGAAATGATTGAAAAATATGGAAAGCTTAGAAACGTGATAAAAATTAAGCACACACTTGTCTCCTATGCTCTTTCTCTTGCTGATAGATTCCTAAACTCAAATGTCACTCCCAGAACTCTGGTTGAAGGGAAATATATCCTAGTTGAACTTGAGTATCTATGTAGAGCCTTGATGAAAGTAAAGAAACTGTGGGATGAAATAAAATATTTATGGAAGATTACTCTCCAAAAAATTCAAGGGACAACCACCTCCAGTTAATTACTCATAGTTGCTATTTTGGATGTAGTCCTAATGGGGAGTATTCAGGTGCGCAAAGGAAAATTGTTAAAATATTTTGGTCAGTGTCAAAGGGAAGGACAATACAATATCTTTTATCATTCTCCATTGATGTCAAAGGGAGAGAGAAAGCATCATGTGAAAAATTCTATCTATAGAGGGGGAGAGAGTACCATGTGAAAAGGAGAGAATGCTATTCCATTATGGGAGAGAGATGAAAAGAAGAAATTTTGTTCTTAATGGTTTTCACATCATGTGTTGTTATTAATGACAAAGGGGCAGATTGTTGGAAATCGGAAGATTTTCATTGATGTCAACATTAACATCAGTGTTGGAAATCAGAAGATGATGTCAACATTAACATTAACATACCTTACTCGTATTACTTGTATAGATCAATAGTTGCTCCGGTAATAATGGTTTGATCTATGCTATTTTGGTATTGGAAATTTGGTGATCTGGTGCTTTGGTCTAGATTCTACCTCAAAGAAATATATTTCTATAGGATTTTGTATATAGATTCGTGACTGTGAGATTCATCTTACCTTGAAGTTTTATGGTGATATACGAATGCATTCAGAAGATATGAGTAATAGTGTTTTGTTCTGAGGTTTATAGTAAGTTTTTGTATAGCGCATTAATGTGGGAGATTTTGCATTTTCTCATAATTAATTGTTTCATCTTGTGGAGTTGAAGATAAGTTATTTGATGTCATATAAAGGATAATTTGATGTGTTAATAATTTTTGTAGTTACATGCTTGGCGAATTGCATATACATTTGGAGTCGTTAATGTTTTAGGTCTAACTTTGGCCAGCCTAATTATGGATTTGTGTTAAGAAGATTAAATGTGTTGCAAATATTAAAGGGATCTATCTTAAGTCTGTGATGAGGTCTATACCATGTACTACACAATTGTGTTGGGAGTGAAAGTGAATATATATTTCGAGGATAAAGCGGAAAAAGTTAATTTTAATTTGAAATTGGGCTACTCTACGTAGGCCAACCTAATTAGTGTATGTGATTGTATACGATATATATATAAAAGTTATTTTTGAGAGATTGAGGGATTTAGTGACATGAGATGATGAATGGATTGTTGTATGGTGCAAATATGCGAAATTGTATATGTGAACCGATAGAATTGTTGAGTATTCTCTATAGAGAAGTGTTTTGTATTTTGTTCTTCATTGGAACTAAACTCCAACACAAGGAAGGTACATTCTATCTCATTTCACTTCTTGGAAATGAGCCATACTCCTTTTTGTAATCTCTTCAGGTAGTGAGCCTTCAAGGACGGTGAGTCCTGGCAGTGAGCCATTGTAATATTCTATATCTAGATATATTATATTGTGAGTTAACCTTCACAGTGGTTTTTTCCATTTTAGATTTTCCATGTAAAAATACTGGTGCTCACGTGTGTTGTGATTTTGTGTTGATTCCATGCTTTCACTTGTTATTACAGTTAGAGTTGTGTTGTTGCTGGGATGGATATTATGTAAATGGTTTAATGGAATATTGATTCACCCCCCTCTCAGTTTTCTGGGTGTTCAACAAGAAGTCCTCTCCAAAAGTTCCTACCATCAGGACTGAAGCAAAGAGGACCACTAGGAGAGTTAAACAAAAGGCCATAAGAAAAAAGGAAATTAGCACCACTATGAAATCCAAAGAAGCTATCGAAGGACATATGCATTCAGATGATTCTCAACATGAGGATGATAAATTAGTGGGTGAAGCTACTGAAACAAACCTCAAATCATTGATTGATTCCTTCAAGGAATACATCTCTCGATTGGAAGAAAAAGTTGAGAAAGAAATTAGTGCATGGCTAGTAGAAAATAATTTGTTGGACATTACGAAGAGGTGTGCAGCTACACACAACAAAGTAGAAGAGAGCTTGAATGATGTTCAGGCTTGTGAAGATGAATCAAGTAATTTATTCTTGTTTGGCATGAAGTGTCTTGATACCACTCAAAGTTTAAAGGATGCTATGAACACAATTTAGACACAAGTCAAAAGTGCATCAAACAATTATGACCATGTGCAAGACAAAGATGATCAGACCTGGAATTCCTTGGCGATCTTACAAGAAGAATAATTTACTTTGCAAATGCAAAAAGATGAATTAATCAAGCAATTTGAGAAGTTAAGGGACTTAGTGAAGATGAAGCACATACTTGTCTCAAGTTCCCTTGTAAATACTGACAAGAATTCAATGATAAATCTTACACCCAATACTCAGGGAGAAGGAAAGGAAATTATGGTAAAGCTTGAATCACAATATAAGACAATAGTAGCAACAAAGAAGCTTTGGGAAGAATGCATAACTACTTGGAAAGACATTCTGCAGAAGCTTCAAGGGTCAACATCTTCAGGTTGACAACTTTTACTTTCACTATTTTCAAAAAAATTCATGTATGTGGAAGGTATAGAAGTTTTTTGGTTAATTGTCTAAGGGGGAGTCAACACACTTTTTTAGTTATTTTTTTTCTCACATATATATCTAAGGAGGAGTATACAAAGTTATTTTTGATAGTGTACTGGTACACCCTTTGTCATTGATGTCAAAGGGGGGGAGATACTTAAAAAACATTTGGAGAATTGGGGAGAGATACTTGAAGATATTTTGAGAGAGATGTGTATAAGGGGGAGAGACAAGCCTTTGAAAATATTTTCGATATGCATGTTGCCATCAATGACAAAGGGGGAGATTGTTGGAAGTCTATCATTGATGATGTTGTTTGACAACATGAGAATGAGGCACATATATTGCTTGATTTAGTGTTGTCATTGATTTCAACATTGTTATGATCATTCTAGTATAGTTTGGAAGTATTTTTGATGACATATGTATAGAGAAAGTTGGTCCCAAAAATGTGCTTATACAGGAATTTGGCTAAGTGTTTCCTCTGGAAATTTTGTGCTTCAGTGCATCAATTTTTGGGTCCACATTCCATCACAAGTTGGTATATCACTTAGCAATTCTAACTACAATTTTGAGATCATCAGATATAACTACATTCAAGATTTGGTGACATTTTATGAAGTTTTCCCAAAAGATATGTATGACAGTGTTCAACCCTATATACTGTAGTTATTTTTTAACAATGTATCAGTGTGAGAGATTTTGCATTTCTTCATGGATAATTATTTTGTTTTGTGATGATGAAGATAAGTTAATAGATGTCCACTGAGTAGGAATTCAAAGGAAGATCAAGTTTTGAAGTCGCACATTTGGCGAATTGTATGTACACATGAAGGTTTTATGTTTAGGTCTATTTTTGAGCGACCTAACATGTTTGATGTTTTGTGCAGGACACATAAGATTTTTTATCTTATGTGGGATTTATATTAGATCCATGTTGACCTATCTTGATGTAAATTGAATTTTGAGTTATGGCACGAGGTGTGGATAATTTTTTTGATTATGACATGCTTAATTTTGTGTGTTACTTCTAATTAGGTTGACCTAATTGAAGTTATACTTTATATGGATATAGGAGATTAACTTCTAAGTTTTGGAGAATCAGTTATGAGAAGCATAGGATGATGAAGAGATAGTAGATTGCATGTGAGTATTGAGTGACTTGTGACATGTATGGTGTTTCACCTACATGTGTGTGATGCAAAATTGGGAAAATTGTGAATAGAGCAGAGTATTGATTGAGATTAGTGTGCAGATCATTTTGTACTTCATTGGAAATGTAATCCAACATATGATAGATTCTATTGTATTAGTTCAAATAGGTTGTATAGCCACCCCCTCTTTGTTCCTTCTCTTTCTCTGTGGGTAGTGAGTTCACTTGGACAGTGAGTCCACCTAGTAGTGAGCCTTTCTATAATATACTATATTAAGATATTTTATATTGTGAGTTAACCCTCATCACGACTTTTCCCATTTTGGGTTTTCGACATAAGAAAAAATACTGGTGTTCATGTGTCATGTGATCTTGTGGTTATCTTCATGCTTTCATACATCTTTGCAGTTATATTTATTATGATAATTGGATGGTTTATGCTTAATTGGTTTAAAGGAATACTGATTCACCCCCTCTCTTAGTATTCCAAGTGTTCAATAACTTGAACACCATATAAATCATATTTTGCACAAGTTTGGGTTAAGTACATAAATACAAGCTAAAAAGTGGCCAAAAACATTTTGAGATTGAAATAAGACATAATGTGTATGCATTATCATGTATACACATTATGGCTTGAAATACCCAGTCCATAACATGTGCACATTATAACTATAGAAACCCCATGTTATATATTTTTTACTTTGTTATGAATTCACATTATAACATGTATGCATTTGGTTTACATTTTCCTAGGAATCCCATCTCTTAATTTTGTATTTATCTTTGATATCCACCTAAGGGTTGGACTTGTATGTAGGGTTCTCAAATTTATTGTTTGCAAAAAGAATACACATATTGAATGTTCGCTCCATCATGTTTATGTATTTTAGGGAAATCTTCTAAAAGACACCACTATATTTTTTTATCTTAACTTTCTAACCGTGTATTTTTTCTAAAACTCAAATATATTAAGATTTTGATCTTTAATTAATTTTAATATTAATATTATATTTTTTTTTCAAAAATATATGTATTCTATTTTTGTCTCATTTTTATTTTCTCATCCAAATTTGAAAAAATGGATTTTCATATGAATAAAACTTCATTCTATACACTAAAAAAATGATTATTTTTCTCACAATTAAGGTGGGCACATTCAATTTTTTAATTTTTCAAGATGTGTCCAATTTAAAAATTAGTAAAAATGTATTTATTTATTTATTAAAAACTATTAGAAAAAATATTTAAACTACTACATTATCTCAACTAACTTTCCACTAAAGGGATTATCACATAATAAAACTCAGTAAATGAGGAAAGTACACTCAACACTATGTTATATTTCTATGACAAAAACATGATCAATTTTTTTCTTTGTATGTTTGACCCTCTTAATCTCAACCACTAAAAAATATATAGTTTATAAACTAAAATATAAGAACTATTAATCTTGTTCTTTATGCATCTTAAAATTTTGAGTATAGGCATGTCAAATTATTAGTCAAAGTTTAATTTTTACTTGTATTAGGAAAGAAAGGGCACTTTGACCCCTTTTTGGACCTCGTTTCCATGCACTTACACTTTGGCCAATTTTGGGAATTACTTAGCCTTGAATATGATGCTCCTAAGAGCCAATATGAAGACAAAGTTGAAGGTTAGCTAATATGTTTCTCAATTTTTATTTGGAAGGGTTCTATATAAAATCCACTTTGTGTAACATGTCAAATAAGAGTTAAACTCCATCCTCCATTTTGAGGTAAGTAAAAGGACTCATCAACATGATTACACATGTTGTTTGTACTTTTATAGCTTATATTTTTTAAATGTTAAGGTTTAGAATTTTTAATTGAATAATTATATATTAATGGTCATAGATAAAAGGGCAATCGTTGAGGACAATATGCACTCATCTCAATAAATTATTTTACCTTGTAAATTATTTTTATAAATTCTTATTGTAAATGTAATTTGATTGTATTGATTATTTTTAGTTTTAAACCATGAAATCAAACATTGTATAAGGATACTATAAAATAATTTGAATAAGGAAAATAAAAATGATTCTTTGAGTTCACAATTATGTTAAGCATTGTATCTATGGCATTTTTAAATCCTTTGTTTGTCATATCTCATCCTTACTTCTACAGAGAAAATGACATGATCACATGGCTATGTTGTTCTAATTACCTTGGCCATTTAATTGATCATATGCTTCTTACATCCCAACATAAATTCTACATAGAAAGAGATGCAATGACTTAACTATATTGATATTTTAAGAATGGCTATTTGGTAGATACAATATAACATGAAATTTATTTGCAATTGATCATCTAATATAAAGCCTTATTTTCTTCATTTAGTTTTTCACAATTAAAATATTCATTCTCCACCTTGAGAGACACTCAAGGAAAACAAATTTTCACAATGATTACTTGAAGTAATTGGAAAAAGAAAAGAGGTAATTGTATAAGGGATATTTTAATTTTATATTTTTCATTTAAAAAGGAGAATTGTTTACAAATCCCATTCAAACTAGTATTTGATCTAATTATTTACAAGTCACAAGGGCTATCATAAATGCCACAATATTTATAGTGAGGTATAGAGGGAAGGTATTATCTCTATTGATATCTCCTTTGTTAAATCTCTCAACTCGTAATATTTCTTCATTTTCATTTCAATAGTATGCTATGATATAAGATAATCATTGTTTTAATCAAAATAAAAATGAAGAGCAACAATTGTGATCCTTGGTTGAGATTGGATAGGTTGGGTATTACTCCTCTGTTTACTTGTGTCATGTGTGGAAATTCCTTTGAATCAATAGATCATTTACTTCTCGGTTGTGATTTCGCACACCAATGTTGGACTTGGGTAATGAACAAAATGGGATGGTCAAGCCCCCTACAGAAGTCCATCTTACATCATTTTCTCTCATGGCCTTCACTCTTTAATTCTTCTTTTTCATGTTTATGGGAGATCTATCCTTCAATCATAATCTAGAATATATGGTTTAAAAGAAATTTAACAAAAAATTTAGAAAGAAGCTTTCCTCTTTATCACAGGTATTGTAAAAAATTGAGATTTCAATTTCTAAAGTGACTTCAACTTCCTTGCTAAAAAATGCTCATCAATGTAAACATTTCTCATTGTGGGATGCCCTTATTCAAAAAAATTGCTAGCTCTTGAAACTCCCAAAAGATCGTTCTATATCCACCAAGACACAAAAAGTTATTAGGGACTCCTTGAAGTGGTCTCCACCACCCAAAAACTTCATCAAATTAAATTTTGACTGGGCTTCAAGAGGTAATCTTGGGAAATCAAGCATTGTAGCAGTTTTAAGGGATTGGAAAGATGATTTCATTGGTGTTGTATGTGAATTGATTCTAGATAGTACTAATAATGTTGTTGAACTAAGAGCATTGAGTTTAGGTTTGAATTTTTCCAAGAAGCTTTGAATTTCTCAAATATCCATCGAAGGAGACTCAATGGTTGTGATCTTGGATTTAAGGAATAGGGGCTCAGACTCTTGGCACCTAGATTATATCATGTCTCACATTTTGAGATAGCTTGATAGTTTCTCAACTTTTCAAATCTCACATTGCTTTAGAGAGATTAATGTTTCTGTGGATTTTCTTGCCAATAAAGCAATTGATGATTCTATTGATTATAAAGAATTTTCTGCACGAGTGTGATCTTCTATTCTTGAAGTCTTGATTCACATCCATTACTCCTAGGGTGCTAGCAATTCAGTTTTGTCTTTTTGATATATGAGTCGTGGCACCTGGTTGCCATATTACCATTCATTCTGAAGCAACTTGAAGGACTCTCAAGCTATCAAATGTTGTGGTCTTTTTTAGTAAAGAAATTCATTTTCCCTTCCAACGAAGACTATTGGGAAATCCCACCCATTTATATTGTGCCTCTTTTGCCATTCACCATATTTTTGCTTTCTGTTGTATCTCCAACCTATGTCCAAGGTTAATTTATTGCCATTTGTACTCTTTGTGTAAATCTTGATGGAAGCAACATGGATCATTCCCGCTCGGATGGACCACTATTTTGAATTTTATCCCCTACCTCGTCCATTTCTTGGGAATATTTGGTGCAAGGTGTTTTTTAAATTTCCAATGATGTGATTTAAAGTACCAAAAATTAAGCATATATAATTTCCTGCTCTTCTTGCATATGACTAATGCATGCTTGGTTGATGGTGCCATTGATTGTTCGCATCCGTTATTAATTACGAAGATCCAGAGATCACTGCTGACTGGTTTTCACACTAGAATGTACATTTTATAGATCTACATGTGTGACATTTCATCACACATGTTCTTTGGGATTTATAGGTGTCCTTCGTTGGTGTTCCCCACATTGAACCCATCTCATGTGGGTGAACATTCTCGAGGGTTTCTTGGCTCCGAGTCATGGTTTGACATTAATTGCTAATGTATGATAATCAAACCAGAATGTTTTTTGGGGGGCTATTAGTCTTTGGTGCCAAATTTGGCATACAAGTTTTTTGGAGAATTATCTTTCGCTTCTTTGATGTTTTCCAGCAAGAACTCTTTCTTGTTGACGGACATTGGAGAAGCGAATTAAGTGGTTTTTTTTTGGAGAAAATTGTAACACCTCTAGCAGACCTCTGCTAATTGTTTTTCATTTCCAAGGTAGAGTGTATGGTATGGCACTTGACACCCAAAAAAAATGAAAGTACTAGTTCTAATTGAACATTTATTACATTCTTAATGCAAGTATGTGTGAGGCTCTGCTTGTGGTGCCTCGACGAGCAACTCAATTATCTTAAATTTGGCTTTTTGGATGGCTTTTTTCTCACACATCTTTTGCGTTTTTTACTGTTGGTTCTCTTCGATGGATTTGGACAAGATTTTCATGGTGCTTGTTCCTCCTAGAGTACATGAAATTCAAGATGATTCTCCAATTACAGAGGAAAAATTAAGGAGATCATTCTCATTCAAATGCAAACAGGTAATGGGTGCAATTCAAGTTGTTTTGGGCTTTGACTAGATGGACTTAAACCCCATGGCTCTTGCCTATGAATTAGCTTCACAGTTTGTTTCAAATCTTATGGATGTGTTGTGGTGCGTGGAAATGGTAAAGTTTTAAGCTAGAACCTATTTTCTCCCACATGTTTATCCACTTTCTTCACTGCAACCAGCCTTGGAAAGTTATGATATTCTCCAAGGCTCGAATCTGGTTGGGTGTATTATTTGCAAACAACATGTTCTTTCTGATAGATGCCTCTCCAAGCTCCTCTACACCATAGCACATGGTTTACTTAATGAGTGCCCACAAGAATTTAATGCACGTCTTATGAGCCTTAGGATCCATTATGGAAATTTCTTTTGTGATCCCATTCAAGAGCTTTATAATGCAGTTCGTCTACTCATCAGAAACACTCTTATTGAGCCACATGAGGAACCTCACTTTCCACCACCTGCAAATATTGTTACTTCAGAAGAAAGTACCACTTGAGGGTTTTAGACTTCTCTCTTCTGGGCGTTCTGTATCTTGGCCCTTCGATATCCTTTTTGCTTCTTTCGGCTTCATTGTTTTATTTGGTTCTCTGCTAACCTTTCAGATGATTTTTTGTTCGGTTTATGGTGGAAGCTCCTTGGGTTTATCTCTCCTTTGCAGGTGTCTTGGCGGCTTTCGGCTCTTTAGTGCTTCAGTTCATATGGCCTTCTTATGCTCTCATGCTCTACACAGTTTTGGTGCTTATTGTACGGTATTGCTACATCTGAGGCATGATACTCGAATTTTGTAATCTTTGGAATTTTTTTGTTCCTCTTGGGTTAAGCAGATAGTGTTACATCCTTCTGCTTCCCTCTCGACATGTAATTTCCTTCTTATTCAATAAAAATTTCATGGCTCTACCACCTTTATTTTAAAAAATAATAATTGTGATCCTTGTTCTCCAAGTTGATAGTTAAGAAGAAAATTTAATGCATATTAATTTTGCATGACATTGGTAAGACCTACTATAGGGTTTGATCATGTCATTGATATTATACATAGTTCAACTATTTTGTATGTTGATGGGAAGTATTTTTATAAATATCTTCCATCTATTTATAATAATAATAATATTTTTGTACACGGTTGCTCATTTTTGTGTATCTTGTCTAAGTTAGTTTCGGTCTTGAATGCATGTATCACTTATAAAATAAAAATAAAGTGGTCTTTCTAGTTAAATTTTTCAATATGTATCTATTATTTTGTAACAATTATAATGTTGTTTGGAAGTTATATGGCTTAAAAGAAAATTTTACAATTAATTAATGTTGAGAATTTTTAGAAGTAATCATCAATATTAATAAATTTCAATACCTTCAAAGTATCTTATTTTTAAAGAATTGTAAAAAATATTTTAAATTATCAATACCCATGAAATTCTTAAAAACTAATAATGACACCTAAAAGCGCTATTAAATGAATCATAGGCCTAATTTGGTTAATAATTATCGACTAAGTAATACATGGAATTACTCTAAAAGTGACATAAATGAATACAAAAATACAATCACATAGCATTAATTTATAGATGTGTATTTAGTTGAATCTAGAAAAGAAAGTAATAAGCAATAATAAACTAAATTTTGAATTTGAAATTTGTAATCAAGGAGGCTAAATCTGCAAGTGTGAGATCAATCCTACACTTGCAAGATTTACCTAGAAAAATTACGTAATAATATCACTAGAATGATGAGAAATTTAATATGATAAATATGACGAGCAATCAAATATGATAAATATCTATCACCTTTTTATACCACTACTACATATTATTAACACTTAAAATAACATAACTTTGCAATCAAATTTTAAGTAGAAGAACATGGGCATTAAGAATTATCTTACCAGCCATAAGAGAAATCTGCACATAGCGTTGAAATCCACTGAAAATTATTCCGCACATCACATCATTCACTGTCTGTATACAAATTCAAAATATAGTAAGAACTGTGTTTAAAGATAATCAAGTTTCTCTTCAAAATTGCTTAGAAACATTTTGGATACTTTCTATGAGATATTTGTAAAGAAAATGTATAAAACCATACCCCTCCAATTCGATTCTTTATGTGCTTTATATCTTCTAAGGGGAATTCAATATGAGAAATAGCAATGGGTAAGAATTCCACTCCAGGGGGTCCTCTCATTGGCAACTTACTATCTTCCATCCATCCCATCAATCTCAACAAGAAATTTATAACATCAACCATTGTGTACCACAACACCACCACCACATACCACAACCTTTGAAAATGTCTCAATATGAACCATTTATGAGTTCCTTGAAATTGTTTTTCCTTAAGGACATTAAGATTTTTGGATTGAGGAAATGTGGGTGGGAGAGTAGGGTTGTCAGCTCTGGTCACAAAGGAAAATAATGCAGACATCAAAGAAATGCCATCTCCAATTGCATGGTGAACTCTAATTACACAAGTGGCTTCTGCTTGGCTTGTTTTGTAATTAAGTAAATGGATTTCCCAAAGAGGATGGGAGTAATTGAAGGGCTTTAGATGTAAATTGCAAATATAATCTTCAACCAGTGAATCATAACACTCCAGTCTAGGTGGGAAATTTGGAATAAATATATGATCATCCACCTTCACTCTTGTTTTCTTCCACATCATTCCTTCCTTGTCATTCTTCTCCTGCAAAGAAAAAGGACTACTTATCAATATCAATACACTGGGAATAAGAGAAACAAGAATGGAATAAAAATGAGATAAAAAAGATAAAAGAGCGATATGCAATTGTAAATTTTGTTTATACACTTTTTAATTAAACTAATGATTATAAAAATTAACTTTGTAATATATTATATTAAAATTTTAAAGAGAAGAAGTTATTATAGTTCCAAAATAATGGAATAAATTTAAAAATGTAATTTGTAACAAAGTTAAGGACAATTCAAATTATCTATCACACACTTTAATTTTATTCTGGAGTATAGAGGGTTTCACTATCATTTCAATCAAAGTGATTTGTCATGTTATGAAAATAAAAAACAACCATATTTCTTAATTATAAATTTCTAATTATTTATTATTGTTGCAAAAAAATAGTCTAACAAAAAAAACTTTTCAATCAAACAAAGAACTTCTTTCCATTATTCATATCAATTTAATAGTTTTAGAGTTTGTGACATCCTTCATGACTTTTCTTTTTCATTTTGGTAGTTTATATTGTAATTCCCTAAATTTAACACTTAAAATATAGTTAAGGACAAAACAAAAATTCCAAATTTCGTTCACTTATGCTTGCAAAACTCTCAAAGTTTGCTACCAAAGCAGACACCACAAGAAGGCATACACATTTTGATGAATCATAAACTATAATTCTTTTAGTTAGATAACTAAATTGTTTAGACCATCATGGTCAGTTCAATAGGAGACATGTAATCCACATCTCTGAGGCATACTTAAATAGTTCAACCAATCCAAAATGAATCTGAAACATTATATAAGTCACATGTCAACAATAACATATATATATATTATATATCAGTAGTAATCACAAAAATAATAAGAGAACAATTCCTAGGGGCCAGACCTAGTCTTCGAGGGCTCGTCTCAGATGGCCTTGCCTACATATATATTTTGCAGAGGCACCATAGTTCAACAACATAAGCTTGATCCCACACAAGCTTGACAACAGGAGAGTGCAACCTCTAGGTTCAATCTACCTTTGATAATTATATACCTTGGTGAGCACATATAATTGTCCATTATAAATTTAGTAAATAAAAATTAAATAAAACTATATTTAGGAGCAATCCGATCCTCATTAGACATAACTATAGGGTTTCCCAAGAAATTTACAATAGTGAAAAGACACACCTACTCTCTTAGTAATTTCATTGAGAACCATAATATAGGTGGACTCAAATTATGTAAAAGAGAAACAACACTCTATCACACACAATCTCCATTAATGCTATAAAACGTTTACTACTTAGTTTGCAATCATATTTTCTCATTAATCTTAATTTATAGGGTTGATAATAGAGAGACAAATTCCTACAATCATTTCAATATACACAATAATTAATTGTTTCTCTTTTGAAAACTATAAGTTATCTATTTAGAACCAGGGGTTTAATTTACAAAATGTAAGTAGAGAATACAAACAATCTAATCAAACACAATAAATAATCTTTGGTCAAAAGATTTATGTTGTGTCGTAATACACATAAATTGTAGGCTAAAATTCCCACTACTAATTTGAGGTAACCGTGTACTATTCTGTATGTCTTTTTTTTTTTACTTGTTTCCACTTTAAACAAATAAACAATTGTAATGAATAAATAAATATTAATAAATTAAGACCCTTTAAATTATATTCACTAAATGACAAACCTTCATGCCTTTACCTTATAAGCATTTAAATAAAATCAATTAACACTTAAGTTCTATTATTATTGTTTTATACTACTATTTTATAGCATCATTATTTAAAATTCAAAATAGTAAATAATAAGAATTAATACATGTTACCTTTAAAACCTTAAATTCTCACTTTATAAAAAAAATCACTAGTGAATACTATGAGTCTACTTTCCATTTTAAATGAAATACAATAATTATTAAATTGTAAAAGAAAAACACATATATACATATTTTAAACTAATAAATGGAATGATTTGGTATTACTTTTCTAATCTTAAAAGCTACTTGTTTTTTTGCTTTTTTCTTTATTGTTTACACGTGAATTAGGAAGGTAGGGACACGTAAGACCTTCTACTCAAGTTTAACATTTTTTAGAATGATTAAATAAGAGTAAGGAATTAACTTGTCCTTATCCATAATATTTAATCTTCTTCAAATAATCTTTATTTCAAGTTTAATATGAATAACTCCCTAGTTTATCAAGAAGCGATACTTTTACAATAGTTTGATCTTATATCAAAGTTATACTAATCATATAGTATAACGTTGTCTCAATTTTTATCATGATTGACTAGTGCAATGACAATAATACTACCCTTATTACATTCCATTAATTTATTTAATTACATTATATATAATGATCCCACATATCACTACTAGATGAAATAAAGTTAGCAACAATACTAAATACATATAAAAATAATAATCTCATAGACAATTCAACTACTACAAACTTATAAATATTAACTAACAATATAATAACGTAGATCACAATTAGTTCACAATGGTAACTATCCAAATGACATCATTGAAGAACATTACTTAGACTCTAAATCTCACAAATAACTACATTGCCTTATCCATAATTCATTTAGGGTACTTTTACTAGCTACTAAAAGATCCTTAGTTTGCTTCAAAGAGAATTGATCAAGTGGCTAAATGATTGGGTGATAAATGCTTAAATTTAGATTGAATACAAGTGGTAGTTTATTCGTTTATAATTCATGTTGTTATAGCCAAGATTGTTGTGTTAATTAAATATCAATGACACTACCACTGTAGATTTAGTCACATACCTTAATAGAAGTATTCACATGAGGATCTATCAAATTTTACTCCTAGAAACATATAACTACAAGTACATTGGCACCCAAACACCATTAGATGTTGCATCATCCCATTTGGTGCACTCTTAATCCACATAGGAGAGTAGCATAGGTTCAAAATAAAAGGGTTGTAACCCTAATATAAAGGGAGAGGCCTTACATATATAGACAATCAATATATATTTTAAGAGAGGAATCAATACTTGGTGGGATCCACAAAGCAAGATCCTAACACACACGATTATAACATCTATCCCCAGAAGTTGCTCTCCACACATGTGGAGCTAAATCCAAAAGAATTACTTTAATTTTTTATATATTTGCAACTTTGATTCCCCTAGATTTACCTTTTTAACAATAACAAGGTTTGAAAATTTGATTGATATTATCTTTAAATTTTTTACGTTGGCCTTCAAATTTTTTCATATTATTTTTATAAATGTTTTAGAGTTTTCTATATTATATTTTCATTAATCTTATTGTTAAGATGCATTTGGTTTTTAAAATATTATTGATAATTATTATAGTGAATGACACAAAACATGATACCCGAAAGAGTAAGGAAAATATCTTAAATATTTATAATGAGGTAATGACCTTGATATCTGGTAGATGCTAACTTATTCATTGATGTTGTCAATTATCTCTTTTAATGGTATCAAAATTATGATCTTTCAGCTTTATACCAATTATATTTTCTTCTTCCTATGTGTTGCAATCAACTTGCCAATAAAAACTATGAAATACAATCTCATATAAAACACCTTGCATTCAAAAAATCAATACCAAATTTCATATATGAATATTTACTATGCAAACATAGAAACTTAAAGATTAAAACATATATACAAATAACAAGAATAAATAACAATTTTACAATTAAAAACATATAATATACAAATTACACATACACATGATTAACCTTGCCCAAAGAATAAATAAAAGTCACTCTTTTCCTTCCCTTTGTTTGCCTAAACTTATAGGAACTCAACTCTCTTTCCATTATACATTATATCATCCCAAATATATCTTTCATGCAAATATTATTGAGGTTCAACTTCACACAATAAGCATGATAGATCTAGAGTAGTTAGGCATTTTCTTCATGTGTTTTAATCTTATTCCCATTGTATTTTTTAAGTATTTGATTTTGGTCTACGTGTGACATCCTCAAACATTGAGGATATTCAAATCTTAAACAAGGATCTAGTGCATGCTTAAATCACTTCACAAAATATTATACTCATACAAGAATGCAATTATCTTGCTCATGTTTGTGTCTTGTTGAGCTCATCTTTAACTAAAGAGAGCTTGCATGATGTGTTAATAAATACATTTTTTATTTAATTGCATTTTCTAAGAGATAAAGTTGTTATGTAAGTCCAAACATAAGTGTATATATTTTATTTATAATAATCAATGTCAAAGGAAGATAATAGCTAATTATGGAGACTATTGTTAAATTTAAAAGGTTAAGAGAACCTCTTTCTTATGGTAAATTTTATATTGAAATAAGTAATATCAATAAATTGGAATTCATTATAAATACTTTACAATATTAAATTAAGATAAACAAAACTATTAAAATAAATTATTAGATTAAGGTCTTGCAATACTATAATATGGAAATGTCCAAATATCTTTTTAAAAGTTCCAAATTCTCTGTATGTTAACCAAATTCTACTTCGATAGACCTAAAGTTTTTGAAAGAAAACAAATTTGAGTTTGAAATTATTTACAAAATTATTCTTAAAGAAAGAAAAAAACACTTTTTTTGCTTCAACTATCATTAGGATTTCTATTTTGAAAGATCTAGGAAACTTTTTGTCAAAGAAATTACCTTATAGAATAACTTAATGTTTTAAAATAAAGAATGACAAATAACATATTGGATGCCATCTCAATTAATTTGACTAGTATTGATAATTATAAAGAATTCTATCATCAAAATGAAAAAAAAATCTCTTGTCAAGTCTCACTTGTATTGTTGATGGAACATCAACAAGACATCCCATAGATGCTTGTCTACAAGAAGAATTTGACAAGAAATCATGTCAAGCACTAGCTTTGATAAAATTTTCTAATAATAGTATATTTATTAAAAAATGTGTGAAATATAATGCCAAAGGAAGCCTGGGATAAAATCACTACAATCTTTGAGCAAAACAATGATGTGATAAAACAAATGCTTCAAACTCGATTATACAATCTAAGAGTAGATACATTGATAACTAAGAATCTCTCAAAGCTCAAGGATATTTTAGATTATCTCATTAATGCAACTGAGGCTATTTCTAATAAAGATATCATCTCCATAACTCTTAATGTTTTCCAAATTCATTTAAAATTTATAAGAGTATGCAAAAATTTCAAGTGAAAATTCAACAACCCCAAAATTCAATGCTCTAAAGGGTATTGAGGCATGAAGAAATGTTCCATAAAATGATGAAGATAAATTGGAAATTTCTTTTCATTTGAATTCAAGACCAAGAATCCTTAATGATAATTGCAATTTTCCTAGTCATTTCTAGTGTTAATGCTCTAAAAAGAAGTGAACACATGTAAGCAATGAGGTATGATGGTCGATGTAGATATTGAATATGATGATCAAAGCTATAGAATATTTTAATATATTCTTATGAATGTTAAAAATAATGTTCTTTGGATCATCAATTCAAGTGGTACTCATCCCATGATTGGTAATATTAACAATTTGAGAAATGTTACAAAGTAATCAATAAACACTATTACACTGCATGTTGAAGGAGTTTGAAAAGATCCTCTCAACATTCCAAATCAAGGTAGAACAAATATTGATAGTGTTTTACTTATTCCAAGACTAAAGAAAAGACTTACCTCAATTAGCCAACTCATTGCAAAAAATATGAATGTCATTTTTTAACAAGGAAATTTTAAGGTGTTCAAGAATAAAGGAAAATTGGAATGTGATAGATATAAGGATGGAGGACTATATTACTAGCGTAAAATATCCTATAAAGCCTTAGTTTTAGTTGTCACTTAAATATATTAGTTGTGGAATGAATGGATTGGAATTAACCACAAGTCGCTGAAGTAAATGGTTAACGAAAATATAATATACAGTATTTCACTCATCACTACAAAGAAGTATTTTTCACATCCCATATTATGGGGAAACAACATAGAGAAAACATTGATTATAGAAAATCCTAAAGAGGCTCCAATAAAATGGTGTTAGTTTATTTTGATCTTTGTAGACTGAAAAATAGTTTTCATAGGGAGATATTGATGTTTTATGGTATTCATCAATAAATTCACTCAAAAGTTATGGATTTACTTTCTAAAGAACAATTTTGAAGCATATATGTTTTCAAGGAGTTTGTACTCTAAGTTGAGAATGAATGTAATAAAAAATTGTTGCTATTAGATAATGAGAGGGATATGCCTAGGTGAAACCTGATTTAAAACCCCATTTTTAGGTGTTAGAACCTCACTAAATTTTTCTTCTTATTTATACTCAAGGATCTATAAAAAGTTTTGGAGATTTTGAATTGTTCCACTAACTACTTCATGCTCAACACTTTTTTGGTGTTTCATTGTGAGATCTAAGAAATATAAATCCTCTTTGGATGTCCCCATTTGGGTTGAGTTTGAAGGATTTCTCATTATTATTAATTTTATTGCATATAGATTACGAATAACAAAAAAATTGCATCATTTGTATATGATCATAATAAAGACATGAAAATCACATACTGATAGACCGATAGCTTCA
Source organism: Sequoia sempervirens (assembly GCA_007258455.2). Lineage (NCBI taxonomy): Eukaryota > Viridiplantae > Streptophyta > Pinopsida > Cupressales > Cupressaceae > Sequoia > Sequoia sempervirens. Next base: position 424,007,417 of record VDFB02047230.1, read on the forward strand.
AAGTCGTTTGGATAGTGGAAATCTGTCCTACCTCCTAAATCTTTCAAAAAAATTCAAGAAAAAGGTAAGTGTGAGATCTGATTCCCGACCCCCGATCATAATTACAACTAGACCTTCAAACCTCGCTGGTTGGAGTTTGGACTTAGTAATGTTATTACCATAGAACAAAAAGTATGAGTTAGTGTCGATCCCCAATCGCTGATGAACCAACAACATGACTTGAGCTAGTTGAAGATACCTAAACCATTTTTCTAAGAGGTACTGTGGATCTCCAATCCCCAATTCTCGAAGGACCAAATGCAAGAAAAGCGAACTCTTGAGTGTAAACATTATAATCCTTTGGACATGAGGTAAGGGGTAGGCTAAAGGGTCGATCCCCGAAATTTTGTATGAACTTCAACCCTTTTTGAAACAAGTTGTAATTTTGCAATGTGAGATATATATTGGCTAATGTAACTTGGTTTTGAAGGTCTTCTTTATTATAACGTAGATAAATGGTCACACTTGGTGTTTGTACATGCAAGAGGCATGCCACCAAAGGATCCAACGGAGATGAAGTATCAGTACAAAGGCTATCATCCACCATACAAGATGTTTTCCCTGTACAAAAAAATTGGAGACATTGACCTAAATCATGTTAACATGGAAGAATTCAAGAGAAGGATTAGTAATGAAGAAACAAGAACATGCATCTCCAAAGCACTAGCCAATTCAAGATTGGTGCAAGATTCTACTTTCCCTGTGACCATTATGTCCCTAGAATTGGTCTTGACTTGTGAAAATTACTACAACCACAAGACTCAGAAGGTGATGGGATCATTAGGAGAGGTGGTCCTTGATGTAACTCCTAACATGATTGAGAAGATCTTCAAAATTCCTGCTCAACCCCAGTATGAGGTAGTGGATATGAAGAAGGCTATTAAACACATTGATGATCATGAAGTAGAAAACTTGAACTATATTAATAATAACATGTTGGTCCACCCCAGGAAAGTCATTGTCAAAATGGCTAAGGTACAACATAGGAGTGAATTTAAGGGTGACATTAAGGATTTGATTATTTTGTTGAGTAAAGTGTTTGGATATAAACATGTTAGAGAGTTCTACCCATGGATGGTGAAATTCATCAAAACCATCAATGATGCCAACGAGAAAAAGATTGATTGGGCCACTCTCATAAGTGACACCATCCATGACCAGTTGAGCACTATTATTACTACTTCAAAGTTCTATATGACTTCATATTTGGTTTATCTACTATCTACTCAGGCCTCCTTCCTAGGACTCAACAAAATTGGTTCTTTTGAGCTAGGAGAAGTGACCATTTATTAACACTATCCTCAATTGAAGTTGGAGGATAGCTATACACATTTCTATGTTTTTAGTGACAACTTTGTTTATGTTGTAATTAGAGGACTAGAAGGATATTTCTCCAGAAGAATCTCTAATAAAGCTATAGAGGCATTAAAGGGTTTGGAAAATTGGTACATCTAGTTTAAGACCTTCTCATACATTAGAGTGGCAAGCTTCCACAAGATGCCATACAAGCTTCCAAGATACCCCTCAAACAAAATGATCATGTTGGAAGTATGCCGACAAGTGGTTGAGGTTCACCAACTCATTACTACAAAACACAAGCCCAAGTATAGCTTCCCCATTTAGATAGGGGTGTATTCATGTGCAAGTATGCAAAATGCAAAAGGTACAGATGTGGAGTTCTCAAAGTATGTCCTTGTGTTGTGTAATTTTGCTTGAAACATATTTGATCTAATAGGTAAGGTTGGTAAGGTGATAGGCTCTTGCTTTTTTCATAAGCCTAAGATTGAAGATCATTAGGCTAACTGCGAAGAAGAATTTGAAGCATGGATGAAATATTACTGGTGGTTGATAGTAAACCTAATCAAGCATGGCACAAGAACCCATGTTTCCAAGGACATAAAAGAATATGGAAAATTTCTTGATCCTGCCTACCACAATCAGTAGGTGTATAATCAACCAATATTTAATAAAGATTTATCAATGTATGAGAATGATGATATACAAACAAGATCACAATATGTAATAGCGCATTCTCTTTGATAGCTTAAAAGACTTTTCCCAATGATGAATTACCAACACCTACAAAGGTAGTTGAGAAGGCTAAGAAAGGAGAAGGTCCATCTATTATTGCTACTAGGGAAGGAACATCCATTGTTGTTGTTGCCTCATCTAGAGAAAAGATGAAGGGTGAACCTACCAAGGTAGTAGGAAAAAAGAAAAGAAAAAGATCCAATAGCTATTTTCTCAAGTGAGGAAGAAGTTGAGGAAGGAAAGACTTTGGTTTGAAAAAAGAGAACCAAAGAAGCTAACAAAGAAAGGATCCCAATGGGAAGCCAAACAAACATACTCTTCCACTCCTCTACATGAGTCCCCATTTCCTTCACCTTCTCCATCACCAAAGAATAAGCCTCTAACTCGACCACCTGATACACCACCTTCGCCTCCTCCTCTTCTCGAAGATGAACCACCTCATGGAGAGGAAGAAATTCATGTTGAGAAAGTGTTGGAAGAGGGAGAAGTAGAGAAGGAACCTCCTAGAGAAGAAGTACCAAGAGAAGTTCATATGGAGGAGCTTTGTGTCGAAGAGGTGCATACTGAGGAGGTGCATATTGAGAAGTGCATATCTAAAAGAAGTTCATGTAGAAGAAACTAACTACCAGAAGAACTAACTACCTTCAGTCACTACCAGAAGAACTAACTACCTTTAGTAAACTATACCAGTAGATGGAGAAATTAACATTTAATCAAAGAATAAAACTTGAGTACCATAAAAGACTAGCTATGGAAAGAATGAGCGAAGTAGTGTCAACATTCACTGACAGCCTCCCGAAATAGCTAAGGTTAATATGTTGTTGATGTTGTGTGTTTTTTTATATGCTTTTAATGAACAGTTGTAGAAAATTCCCACGCTCAAGTGCAAGATGCAAGTTGGTGTTGGAATTTTGGTTAAGTATGAGTCACTTTAGTTAGATTTTTAGTTACTTTTAGTTAGCTTTTCTATTCCCTAAATTTTAGCGTACTTGAATTGAACTCAAATTTGGGCATCCTACTTTGCTTTAGTTTCATTTTCAGTTTTCTTTTAGTTAGAACTGGAGTATTGGAGTTAGTTCCAATTGGATTTTCATTAGATCCATAATTATAGGAACTTGGATTTCTTTATAACTTTGGTTTTGGATAATTTCTAAGGATTTGATTTTGATGTAATTTTTGCAAACAAATTTATGCACTCAACATGGATTTACCTACTAAATTTATGGACATCTGAAATTATTGATAAATCAAAGGATCATGCCTGTTTTGCATGCATCTCAATTTGGTTCATCGATAATTATATGATTATTCATTTTAATCTAGGTTGACATATTAATGAAATCTTGTGAGTTATTCTGGTATTAAGTAAGGTTTTGTCTCAGATCTGCATGTGCTTGACAGTGTTTTGATTTGATAAGATTTGAAAATCTTATGTGTTGTTGTATTTCCTTAGAAGATTACATCACTGTTAATAGTAAATGTGTGAATTTTTATTTACTTTAGTGGTGGTTTGGAAATATTTTATTTAAATGCTCAAATCTGATTTGTGAAACAGTTATTGTCATTGTTGGTTGGATTAAATTTTTTTAGATTCCTTGTTACTCTATCTATCTTTTAAATTTTATTTTAAATCATCTTTGGAATCATTAAAAGAGCATAAATTCAATATAAACCTACTATAGATCTAAACATGCAAAATGTTTATTAAACTACTAGAATCATTATCTTTGAATTGCATGCTTTAAATATTATTTTCTAGAAAAGCTAATAACCAGATCCCTTGTGAATATGTTGACAACAAACACTGTGTTGTCTCATGTGGTCAAGATCCGACTAGAAAGGAACCTTGGAGTAATTCATTTACTTTTCAATAGAATTAATAACTTGTTATTACTTAGCAATTTAGATGTGTTAAAACCACCCTCAACAATATCCTTATTTTTTCCAATTTAGAATCTTTTGATATCATGTTCAATTTGTTATCCCATTTTTGATGCATTAATTTTTCTACCACACTCGTTTTGGTCTGATGAACCTAGGATTTGAGGTATATGGTGTGGGAAAGGAGTGGCTCTTGACATTTTTTGAGATACAAAGGGATGCTAGGATATAAAAGAAAATAATTACTAAGTAATAATTAAGCTTTATTGGGTAAATAAAAAGAACTAAGATGCTCATATTGCAACACACTTAGTGCACTTGTAAAGGCTCGGTGTGAGAATAAAGGAAATTATGCACTCCAAATATCATTGGATATTATCAATGGCATGTTTCTCTTTGAGAGTCATTGGATATTTTTGATTAGTACCCTCACAAGGTGAGTGGAATGCATACACAGTCCCACATAGCCATCCCTTTGAGATATTTTAATGACACTCCTTTCCTTCCCCTTGGGCTCTCATCCTTATTTCCATTGGATCAATATCTAATATGAGAATCACCCCTAGTGATTTTTGTGATTGGATGAGACCATGATTGCATGTGTTTATATGAGTATTATATGTTTTTTTGTTGGCATTTTTATTCTATTAGGTGGATTATATATTATGCTTATTTCTAGTGATGGTTCCCCTTGAGAATGTTAATCTATTATTGTATGATTATTAATTATTAGCATGTATACCATCATAGTTTATTTTTACTTTTTTTTAATGTAGATTTTATGATGTTTGTTCATATTGACTGGGATTTTTATGAGCCATACTCCATTGTATTGCATGAGTGTGTACTCAACTAACTATCACCTAGCATTATGGGGTGGACTAGAGGGTACCACATCATTGGGTGTGATCAACCACTATTGGGGACCAGAGGACTTATAAGATTCTTCTTGGAGAGCATGATGGACTTGCATGGTAGCAAGGACAAATTGTATATCTAGATTATTATTGCAATATGTATTATCAAATGGGTCATTGAGACCATTGTATAATGATCTTGTTAATTTAATTGATTACTTTTTGATGTGGGTTTATGATCCATCCATGTTTAGGATGAGACCAATTTAATATAATAATTGATTAATATTGTTTGGTATCTTTCCACATCTCATTTTGGATGGGTATTGGTATATTTAAAGTGTTGATACCATGTTTATTAGCCATGTTGGATTTATTTTACATAGCTCTTTAATATTTTTCATGGAAATGTTAGCATTGGATAATATTCTATCCATATAGGTGGCAAGGATCCTATCATTTCTTTTAGCCCATATCAATGTTGGTGTTGAATGGACATAACATATTTAAAGAATTATTTATTTGGGATAAATAGTTGTTGATAGTACGAATCTTAGGGTACATTTGGTTTTAGTAAGAATCTTGTGGCAACTGTCTCCCTCATTGGTTGGTGTGTTGGAGATTAAAAAAATTGGCCCCTCTTAGTCTCCCAATCATTTTCAATCATTTTATAATAATACATATTTGCTATAGTATTGCTATTTTTAATATTGGATGTTGTCCATGGGTATAAGACCTAGAAATGGTCACCTATTTAATCTATGGTCAAGAATAAAATATAAAGTAGGATTAAAATGCAGTATTTGGACTCCAACACATTTCTAAGAAACCTATAGAATTTTTTTAGTTTCTTTCTTGTGTATTAGTGTCCTTTTGTCATGTTATATTCCTCTAACATGTTGTTATCTTTTATTTCACCAAATAGTGGATACTTTTAACCATTTTTTGGGGAAAGTTTGTATACACAAGTTTTTCCCTTGGCTTGGTGAGTCTTCCCATATTTACACTTGGTTTTTATGTGTCAGTTTTTGGAAGATATTATATATTTTGTATTGGGAAGAATGCCTATGCACAAAAGTGATCCATTAACATTGTTGTTATGGAGGGTTTCTACCTCCTCATAGTGCAACTTCTAGTGAAGGTTTTCCCTTGTGTTTGGGCTTTTGTGGGGTGGACTAGAGGTAGTTGTCACAATCCTCCTCCTTGTTTAGGAAACCAATTGTCATGCCATCTAGTTAAGAAGTATTTTTCTCCTAGTTGTCCCACCACTTGTGTAGGATTACCTCAGTATTATATCATGTGTCCTAAAGGTGTTGGATATGAGGTAGATAATTCCCTCATCCTATCCTTGTGTTCATGATAAAGTGTGATCATGGGTTAGGACCCAATTTTAGTTGTGGTGTTATTCCACCCTCTCATATATGTGTTGTGATATTTTCATTCCATGACTGGTAACTCTTTCAATTGTGCTACCTTTCTTGTAGAAATGATGATTTTTTCCATGTTGTTAATGTCCTTGTGTCACTTTGATTGACACAACACTAATGTGCACATTAGTGTGTAGTGTAGCATGTCATTGCCATATCATGAATGATGAGGTCATTCTTATTGGTTCTTTTAAAAATAAATTTTGATTGGCTAACATCCTAAGTGTGTGGCTTGGGGAATTGCAAGAACTTCTTGATGCATTTAATCAAATTAAATATCCTAATCAATAGGGAAATAGTATCTATAAGATATTAAAAGGTTTTCCATTTGACACAAATTTCCTCCATAATATTGGTTCTATACTAAATTCTTCTAATAGTGTATCATCATTCCCTTCTTCTTCATTTGGTCTTAACTAGATCACTACTAATTCCATGGGTGCTACCACCTAGTATGATTCTTATCTCTACTATTCCCACTTCTACCACTCTTTTTCTCTCTACATATATCACTTCTTACAAATTTCTCACCATATCTGTCCCTCACAATGGCACACATCAAAGTTATGCTCCTTCTACCATACTTTCTTGTAGTTTTTCAATCCCTTGTATTGCTCCTCCTACATCCCATCCTTCTGCTCATATACCTACTAGTACTATACCTTTTACCCATATATATTATACAATAATACATCCCTCCTAACGAATGGCTCATCTTGTTCCCCCATCTCATCCCATGAACAACCTTTATTATAATATTGTTCATATCTCCACGGCTATGTCATCACCCCTTACCTCACACCAACCTCTACCTCTTCCATGGTTTCACATGCACCTAATACACCCCTTGTCTCTACCTCCACCTTAGATATACTATTGCAAGAATTGACCAATATAAAGAGGAAAATTATCAATGATAATAAGAAGGATTCTATCACTTAGAATAATCCACATCCCACATCATTAGTATTTGAGGTTATTACATATCATTTTTCTATGAAGATTTTTGGTGCCTATATTTGAGTTATATCATGGAAAAGGATATCCAAACATATATTTGCAAGCTTTCACTACTACATGTATAGATTTTTTATATGATTTTATGATATTTGAAAGACCATAGTTGCATCAAAACGATAAATGTCTACATGAAAAAAGGATTGTCAAAGCTGAAAGATCTCATTGTAAGACAATATCAAAAGTTTCAATTTTTAACCATATATTGTATTTGCAATATTTTGGTGCCTATCCTTAAAAGAAGAGATATTGAGATTTTAAAAGTACCAGAATACAGGAGAAACGTGGGATCTTGGGCAAGAGTGCATCTGCAAGCCTCCTCTTGGTACGATCAATATCTACAAGAGGTTGTTCAAACTCCAATATAATATTTATACCCAGAGACATTACAGAGGTACTCAGAGACTGGCTGCCGGGGCTCACTGCCTCTTCAATAATAACATTCCCTTCCTCAATATCGTACTTGGAAGTTTTGAAGTCCATCTTGTACAGAACAATGAGATGAATTAATCTAACACTGTACCACTCTTCACAGTCTCTTCCTCTCTTTTCTTCGCTTATTAAATAATAAATTCTAGTATGGTTGATAGTTTTCAGGCTCTGTACGAAGGCATCAGCAGTGTCAAAATTAGTTGGTGGGCAGTTGAAACTAAATTGTGTCCGTGTTAGCTATTCAAGATGTTAAATGTATAGCTGCGCCTCAAGTCTTATGGGTCAGTATTCGTATATAAATGGGTCATTTTCACTTCGACAAGATATTAGATTTCATTTTTCTTTATTAAGAAGTATACAAATGATTCATTCATTTTCACTTTGACAAGATATTTAGTGTTATTGAATGGTTGACAACAATGCTATGTTCACCTCTTTTACAAGACAGATGAATTAATCTAACACTGTACCACTTTTCACAGTCTCTTCCTCTCTTTCCTTATTAAATAATAAATTTTAGTATGCCTGATAGTTTTCAGGCTCTTACGAAGGCATGGTCAGTGCCAAAATTAGTTGGTGGGTAGTAGAAATTGGTTGGTGGGTAGTAGAAATTAAATTGTGTCAGTATATGGGCTATCTGTTAGCTATTCAAGATGATGTTTGACTCAAATGTATAGCTGCTTCTAAAGTCTTATGGGTCAGATTTTGGTCATTTTAACTTCGACGAGATATTTAGTGTTATGTATTTTATTTTATTAAGAAGTATAGAAATGTGTCATTTTCATTTCGATGAGATATTAGTGTTATTGAATGGTTGATAACAAGATATTTGGTGATATTGAATGGTTAATAGGAATGTAAATTTTTAGTTTTATCAATATAACATTGTATGCTTATATTCTTTCTTATGATTATGTTAGTTTTACACATTATAATTTTGACAACATTGTATATTCTATAAGCATATGATATTAATATCATGATTTAAATTTGACACATTAAAAAAAATACTTCCTTATCATTAAGTAAACATGTTAAATATTGGTAGCAACTTCCTTTCATTTTATTATCTGTAAACAATTAATAATGTTGTTGATTGCTTTAAATGTATAGCTTTTGAAGTCCATAAATAATTAATAATATTGTTGGTTGCTTTAAATGTATAGCTCCTAAAGTCCATAAACAATTAATAATGTTGGTTGTTGTAAATGTACAAATTTTAAGTCTTACTATGCACACATAAAATATATTTCATTTTTTTTTATTAAGAAGTATAGAAATGAGTCACTTTAACCTCAACAAATTATTTATTGTCATTAATATATTTAAACACTTTATTGAATGGTTGATAGGAACATAAATTTATATTCTTGTTTTTGATAAAGAAAGTAGCATTTACAAGGTGTTGTACCATTTACACGAAGAGCCCTCGAGGCCAAAAGGAACTAGTTCAAAATAGAACATGAACTAGAAAGAGAAGAATAGGCCAAAACAAGCCACACATAGAACATAACTAGGACATGAACAATAGAAAAACATGTTGAATTGACTAGACAACCCCAGAATTTGAGGGGTTTGATCTGACTCCCAAAACCTAAGGCCATGATTTGGGAAGTCCCTTCTTCTTTCTTTATACAACAGACTAGGATGGCTCAGGAACTAAGTCCATCAAGCAAGGTGAGATGAGTGGATCCTCAACAACCACTAAGGGCAAAGAGCCACCACACAACGAAGTTAGCAGCGTAGAAGAGGAGACAAGAGCATTCGAAGGATCAGTAGAGCCGATCATCAAGGGATGAGCAGGCTCTACTAGAACAACAATAGCAATTCGGGGCAACAATGGTTCCACAAAAGGGATAGTCGGAGAAGGATCCTAGGGAGACACATTCTCCAAGGATGAATCAATCAAGGGAGGGATGTCCTCCCTGGAGGGACCATCCAAAGAGGAAGAGCCCACTATGAGATGGTTTGAGAGAGCGTCCCTCCACCAAGTAGTAGCGCCCTTGTGGTGAGCAAGAGGATAGCCAGAGGCCAAATGACCAATAGAGAAACAATGCCAACACCGAAAAGGGAGCTCCTCATAGTCCAAAAGATGCTTCCAAGGCCTATCCTCCACCATCAAGACCACGTCACCATGGAGAGGTTTTGAGATGTCCAAATCAACAAAAATATGAGCCACTGTAGTATGCCCAAGATCCCAAGACATAGATTCCAACTTCAAGAAGCAACCAATGGTGTTGCCAATATCTTCAAAACAATAATCCTCCCAAAACTGGAGAGGGAGGTTCGGCAGTCGAACCCAAACAGGTCTGACATTTAGCGGCTTCGTAAGAGGATTGAAAGAGCCAGACCAAGGCCGAATGAACAACGAATGAATACCCCACATCCACCCCCTATCTAGCACTTTGTCACGATCCTTAGAGGAAGCAAAGGTTGCAAAGAAAAAACCTCTAGCGTTGGGATAAAGGTCAATCTTCCCAAAAATAATAGGCTTTCAGGAAATGGAAACCCACTTATGGAGATCAAGAAGGGAGGGCCACAAGCTATTAAACCTACAGATCACACCCTGTCGCACATAGAAATCCTCATTTTCTTTAATCTTAGGTCCACATACCACAATAGGGGAAGCACAGGTGTAGGGAAAAGGCCGAACCCTAGTTGAAGCGGGAGGAAACTAGGCAGGAGCATTTAAAACAATATCAAAAAATGATTTCCAAAGGCATCCTGTAGCATTTGGAGCAGCAACACCAACCACCTACTCAACAGAGGGAACAACGCCAACCACAAGGTCCCTGTCTAGGTGTTCCCTCTTAGCAACAATCTTCACAACCTCAAAGACCCCATCCAAGCATTCTCGTATAGCACCAATCTTCACTACCACATTTTCCTCAGAAAAGGACTTCACCCGGTAGCCTGAAGTGGAAGGGATGCCACCAGTAACTATAGCATGAGGTGGCACCATAGAGCCGACCATCCCTTGCGAAGCCCCATCCAAACGAAAATGCGTTGCATCATTTTTCAAAAAAAATTCCTGTTGAGCATTACTTGAACAGTTCCCGCCCAATGCCATTTCAATTTTTTATTAACTAGATATTAATTTATAATCTTGTTAGTCAAGTATTGCAAATTTTTATTTTTTATAGTCATTTTGTGTAATGCTTCATAAATAAATCTAAACTAGCAATCACACCTTAGTGTGCAATGGGTACGCCGAAGAGGTGTGAAATGTTAATTAGGATTTTTTTGGTATATTTTTTGCATACACGTGTGTAATACATGATGTCAGTTTGTAGGTTGGTTACCAAATGATGTTGTTTGTACAAAAAGGGTCTTAATGGAGAAGTGATAGCTTAAAATCAACTATCCATCCACTTACACAGATCCAAACATGGCTAAAATAAGAAAACTAAAACAAGACAACTAAATTAGGATGATAATCAACCTCCATTACCAATAGGATCATCTTATATTTGCAATAGGGAGAGAGGGAGACACATGGAGAGACAGGGAGACACATGGATAGAAAGAGGGAGAGATAGAAGGGAGAAGAGTGAGAGAGAGAGGGAGGGGGTAAGGAGGTAGAGATAAGGATAAATATAGAAATGGAGATAGAGATAGATATGGAGAGTGTTGGTTCTTTTCTATGCTATAACCAGGTTGGTCTTCTAATCTACCTATGGAATTGCCAATTCCAATCAAAGGCAGCTCGAAGGAATTGGACCAACTGACGAGGACTTTAAAAAGCCTCCTACACTTCGGGCTTTGCAAGACTCGGGAAGGGAATCCCTTAATGCGTTTACAACCTCTACACCATTTTCATAAACAACATTAATAATAAAAGATGATCCCACTTAATAGCTCAACACAATAGGATAATATCGAATAGAATTGGCTATTCTTCGACAAATATCAACTATATGGAGCATGGGATGACTACAACATAATCCATAATATAAAATAGTCACTGATTTGCAATTTGTAGCAAGCTCTAGGAAAAGACAAACTAATATTGAATCAAACAAATAAATGCAACTTAGCTCAGTGCCATATATCCATTGCAGGAGTCAAATTTATAAGCATTTAAAGGTTTATAACAGATGTAATACATGACATATAAGGTCCCTGACAATATTGCATTACAATTTCATCAGTATGTATTTTAACCCAATACTACTTATCAAATCCTTATATGGAACATATCTCCCTATAATCCCACTCAAGCATTTTAATTAATTCCTTGAATTAAAGCTAAAATAAAATCATACACACCACAACAGTGAGATGAATGAAACAACGCTTAGTTATTTTATTCAAAGTTCAGATATGCTCATACAATGGAGAGACATGAGCTCGAATTTATCATTTCAATTCAAATGCTAATACTGTTATGCAACATTAAATTCCCATGAACTCAAAACCTATTACAAAAATGACTCAGAACCTAAATTGCATTTCTTTCTAAAACTATTGGACTTTACAATCTGCTCTGCAACTTCGCCTAGACTCGATAAAAATTATCTAGCTTGCTAACCTATACTTCTGGCCTTGAAATCCTTCTTATAGAAAATGAAGGAGCAAACAAGCCTCAGGCCAGAAAGTACACATGTCACCAACCAATTGGAGCACCTGATGATATTCCAAAATCATTACAATTGTAATCATCTTGGAGAATATTCTTGTTCATCATGTCGACTCAGGACGGTTGATGCAATAACAAAAAACCACACGAAACCCACACTGAGAATGCCATCCACACAAAATTGGAACCGTTGTAACCGCAACATCAAATTTGCCACTAGTAAATAGGCCACTCCTTTTACTCTTCATCATTCAAATACTTAGCTACCCATTTTTGGTATTCTTCATCAGTTGTCAAACCAAAACTAATTACCTCTTTTACCTTTGTACTATAAGGCATGTATTTTACCACTACCTGATTTGCGTCTCTTTCAAAAGATTCTAAAAATGAGCTGGTACTAATAATCTTATCCATACAACTTACCAATAAATCATAATCTGAGTCATCACAAATTACTTTAATCTGATTATTGATGACCTTACTTGCTTGATCCTGCCATTGTTGGAGTGTTATGATTTTCCCTTGCTCATGAATTATACCAGTTAACAATGTGTTACCCCAATCATTGAAATTCTTCACCAACTCCTTAATCTTCCTACTCAAATCATCTGGTAGGGTTTGAAAACCTTGCAATGATTTTACTAACATATGAGTAGGCTTGAATAATTGGGGCCTATTATTTATATCAAACCTTGAGGTTTTATTCATGATATCTAGATCATTGGCCCTAGGGATCCAATTTTCAATTATTTGTACCACTACCCCCTTATCCCTATCAATATTCTTTATTGCTTCCAACAGCAAAGAATACAAAGAATGTATAGATAGCAATTTACTATCTACCCTTTCATTTATGTGTTCCAAAATAGTAGTAACAATCTCCTTCTCCTTTAAAACAAATTCGTCCTCTCTTACCTTTGCTGATGTCTGCAATTCATCAATTTTCTATATGAGCTGCTTCTTCGTTGGATCAATAGAGCACTCTGTTTCTTCATCAATTTGTTCTAGAAAAGGGGTGAGAGTAGGATTTTGAATGGGAGACCCTGGTGTGGAGACATTTGGAGAAGCATGAGGCATTGACCCTACTGTGGGAGGTAATGTACTGGTTCCTGGAGCATTGGATGTTTCTCCAATCTATCTATACCTGAACCTTTCCACTTTAGTTTGCAACTCAACATTCCTCTGTTGCATTTTACTATATTCCAATCAAAATGTTATACTTCTCCATTAGGCTCTTCCTTTAAGCCTCCTCCCTTTCAATAGTCTTTTTGGCCAATTTTTCCACATTCACAGTTAAATTAGTAGCCTCGGTAGTTGAAGTCTCTAAAGCTCTCTTTATTATTAATCCTCCTCTGAAATTCAGATTAGTATCAGCAATATCTAGTTTCCTCCCTTGTGGAGCCAGTGCCCAAATTGCCAAGGTCTCATATTCTTCACTAAAGAAAGAGTTTTGCAATGCTGCCTTAACTTCTTCCTCAGAATCTTGAAAAGGATTCTTGGACTTCATAGTAGCATTAAAAGCTACTACATCTACAATGTCCCGGACTTAGGAAAAATCAATACACTGACCTGACTCACCAGTTGTCTTCCTTCCTCAAGAGTGATGTTCTTGAACTCTTCCATTAGTTCAACTTTTACTTCTTCATCATTCTCCTAGTCTGACCTGTCAGGCCTTAGTTCTCTTCTCTCCCTGTATTTATTTTCATACTCTTCAAATTTCATTCTCCATGCCAATTGCAAGAATACAGGAGTCTTTACAAATGTATTGTCATCTAAGAACTCCTTGCATGCTTCCATTCTTGCATCTTGAAACACTTTTACCTTTCATATCCAAATCGGATAAAACCAATTCAGCTGACCTAGGAGGGGAAGGCATACCAGCCTGCATGTCTTGATCAGTAAAAATAATTTCATCTGTCAGATCCTCATGTGGATGATTAGTTCTTTGCCTCTTAGGGCTTGGCTCAGATGGTGGTGATGGGGGACTACATTCTGGTGAAGATTTGAAATCAATGATCTTGACTACCCTAGGTACCTTCAACTTTGGACCTGGTCATGGACGGGCCTTCATTATTTTCTTCCCCTTCTTATCTACTTCTTCCTCATCACTACTACTATCCTTTTTCCTTCTGTAGATGGGCCGCTTTTCTCTAGGTTGGCATACTGGCCCTATTTCATTTGGCCTAACACTTTGTTCTTGCATGCCCAAACCTAGCCTTAAATTTATCTTTTTGGTTCTCAAGGTGTCCATAATCTCCTTGAAGTTCTTCATTAGAAAATAAATTTTCTTATGGTATGGATTGAATTCTAATAGTGGACCATACTTCAGATCCATTTCATGCACAACATCCAGTAGCTTACTATAAGCTATCCATTTTTCCTTGTTCAACTTCTGCTTATGTAGATCAAATTCATTTTTGATCAGGTCCTTAGGGAAGTTGAACTCATGTGCGAATTTTCCACCTTTTATTCTTTGTCTGAAAAGATCAAAGAAACCTTCAGGATCATGTTGTCATCTTGGACCAAATCTCAAATGGTAATCAACAAAGAATTTATCAAAATGTGTCCAGCCTCCCTTTGAAAATGTAAAGTCAGACAACACTATATAATCAGGGAAGAATGTTCCCTTTCCCCTTCTAGTAAGGTTGCCTTCATGAATACAACCCATCTACCACATAATTTTTGCAAACCCTATTCTTTGTGGCACATTGTATGTCAGTATGTGAGGGGCTCCTTGAAACCCATATACTCTCAAGATAGTGCTCACTGGGTATGGGATAATGTCACCCCAGTTATGTAAAACCCTAAATTATGGCTTCCTCCCCTTTGGCCTGAGGAAATCATGTACTTCCTCAGGGATCGTAGGTACATTCACCGTTAATCTAGCCCTTAATCTAGAAGCAAAACAATTATCAAATTGAACATAACTAGTGCTTTCTTTATTACAAGATAAATCTGCAACCCATATCTGTACTGACAATCTTTCTCCATCAATTGATTGCCTTAAGTTCATCTTCTTAGAAAAGAAACCAGCATTCTTAAACAGAAACTGATGCATTAGCATAGAATAGCAAAAGAATTGAGTACCAGTATCATTTTTCTGCAACTTCGACAACCCTTCATGTATCCTATCAACCAAGAAAGAAGCAAAGTCATATGTCATATAAAAGTTAGGGTGTTGTATTTGCACGCCCATGAACATGTACGCAATAGGCATTACTGCACTAGGACTGAAACCCAAAATCTGACATAATGAATAGAAAGTGGCCAGGAAAGGTTTTGAAAAACAATTCAATTTGAAAGCTTCCTGATCACTAGGGCTGATATGAAATTGTAACCTCCCGCCCTAACCAGATGAGGTGGAAGCAGCTTAGCCCTAAAAAGAGATTTCAGCTTTGCATACTCCTGCTTCATTTCCTCGAGATCGATAGGAACAAAGTCTTCACTCGGCTCACTCAAATCAAAAATCTGTTGGATATCATCTCTGTTAATTTCTAATAGCACCCCTCGATCATTATCCCTAATTACTTGTGTGATGGGGTCATATCTTGTAGCCACTTCCCTAAGTAGGTCCACATCAGGGAATACATTTGGTACAACCAGCTTCCCCATGTCATACATCCACCCATTTTAAAAAGGGTGAGTAAAATTCCTCTGTCCATACCACAATCTAAACATTTCTAAGTCGATGAGTGGAACCCTAGCATCGGCAATGTTGGAACAATTACACACTAACCCCTCTCCTAGGATTTTCCCTCGCATCAACACTACAACTTGCCTTCTATCATTAATTGATAATGGAAATTGATCTAGGAAATCATCGTACAAGTTTCTTTTCAAATATTCAATTTGGCCAAAGTGTTGCTTAGGTGGTGCCATCTTGGACAAACTAGGGCTTCGTTACAATGTTACACTTCAAATAGCTATGACTAAGCAGAAACAGGAAATTATAGAGTAAAATACTGCAATTCCTCACAATTTTTGATCAAATTATAGCCCTAACAAAGGATTTCAATGAGCTCAATAACAAGCATAGCGAACCCCCTTCCCAAATTTAGGTGCGTAATGACTGGGAGGTAGAGAAAATAAACTTACGACTCTTTTCTCACAAACTCCAAATTCTGGCTGCAGCTGCTTTGCAATTTCTCCTTTGGCTCTGAAACTATTTTCACGAAATAATTGGATGCCTTTTGATTCAAATAAAACAAGTAAACTGATTTTATGTCAATCAAATCTCGCCATTAGATGTCTCATCCACCATTAAAGCTCATTCACGGGCTGCATAAGCGGCTTCGACCATATTTGATACAAATTTAAATTTGAGCTGTTGATCCTCCAGTTTGATCAAATCATCGACGGCTATCTTCAAAACAGGATGACATAATCACCAACATGGCAATAAGGGGACCACCATGTCATACGCCACAAAGGAGAACCATGTGGTCGTTGCCCGCGATATCGCAATCCTTCGATTTACCATCACGGAATGGCGGGCAACCATTGATCTTTCTCATTAGAGATCCTGATCCTTCAAAAATGGTTGCCATCCTTTTCGTTAACTGTCGTGCAGCTTTTCCCTCAAAATTATAACATCCATGTTGAAATAAAACATGTGCATCTCACAAGTACTTTAGTAATCCGCCCCTTAATACATTTAAAACCGGCCAATGCTTCCTTCACCCTTAGACGTCATTGGATGAGACACTTGGCAGTTGCCCGTGATATCCCGATCCCATAATTCCTGATCACGGGATGATGGGCGATGTTGATCTTGAAAAGACAGCACATCAATGGTCGCATGGATTTCATCCTTTAGAAAGGGCACGTGGCATCCACCCGTGATTTTGCGATCCTTCGATTCACCATCACGGGATAGTAGGCACCATTGATATCTTTAGAAAATAGATCAACGGCAGCGCTAATTCAACCCTCTGCAAAATAAAACATTTATTAAAAGGGCAAGGGGACACCACTAGGCAGACAACAAAAAATCAACATAAGTTGTTTTAAAATGACAAAGCACAGGGTCAGCCTAGACTTAGGGAAAATAAAAACCTTCAGAGGCCACAACATTTAAAGACCGAAGGGGCCAACGTCTAGATGAAATGATGAGGCACAAGATGTTTTAAAACCCCTCTAAAAAAAGGTAACAGCGAAAAAGAACCCAACCAAGGCATACCACAAAAATAGGT
Organism: Sequoia sempervirens; assembly: GCA_007258455.2. Lineage (NCBI taxonomy): Eukaryota > Viridiplantae > Streptophyta > Pinopsida > Cupressales > Cupressaceae > Sequoia > Sequoia sempervirens. The sequence goes on from VDFB02047230.1 coordinate 424,024,872, forward strand.
TTTAAGATGAAAACAAGGCTAAAACCCCAACCCTTAGAAAATTTCCAACACCATGAAAAACCAGCGACATAATGGAAGTCATGAGTGACTAACAAGGAGAAAAATCTGAAAGCTCTATCAGTGGCTCCAGTTGGGGATGTTCATTCCATTGGAATGAAGCAAGGATTTAGAATCTGATGAATAGCAGACCAAGAGGCAGAGACGACCAAAAAGGAAAGTTCAGAGAAAACAACCCAACGTATGTACAAAACATATACAAAATATACAAACCTAAATAGTTACTGTTCATGTAAAAGAAAACTTCAAGTGAAGTATAACTTCAAGAACTATCCATGAACTGGCAGTTCAAGAATATCTCCTGTCATATCTTGGAGGAAGTACGAATCTTCACCCCACTTGTCATTAATCAGAAATGGACCTAACCAGATTGCATCAAATTTCCCATGTTTCCCTTTATCTTCCAGTTTGGCATTCCACATTAAAACCAAATCTCCATTTTTGAAAATCCTTGTAGTTGATCTTTTGTCTTACAAATTCTTTACCTACAACTGCAACTTAGTATTTTTCTTTTGTGCTTCCCTCTTGGCTTCATCCAACTCTATAAGAGCTTCCACCCTCAATTGCATTTCATCATCAATTTCATTATCATATATCTGGACAAACTCATACATCTCCATTAAGTTGTTTTAGGGTAACCTGGCATTTATCCCATAAACCAAATCGAATGGGGCACAACCTATTGCCTTCTTCATAGTTACCCTATCTTCCCAGACTGCTAATCTCAACTTAGAATCCCAAGCCTTTTTATTCTGATCTAGGATTCTTTTAATAATCTTCATCAAGATTTTATTGCTTGATTATGCTTGTCCATTTCCTTGTGGGTGGTATGGTGATGAATAAGAAATTTGGATGCCATGCTTTTCATAAAATTCTATGTATTCTTTAGATCTGAAACACATTGCATTGTCTGACACAATCCTTTCTGGACATCCAAATCTAGTCAATATGTTGCTCATTAGGAAATCAATTACCATTTTACTAGTGGCCTTCTTTGTTGGAATTGCTTCCACCCACTTGGTGAAATAATCAGTGGCCACCAATATCCAGGAATGGCCTCCACTAGATTTACATGCTATTTCTCCTACAAAATCAATACCCCATTGCAGGAATGGAGCTTGTACTATAACTGGTTTTAGAGGCAAGTTTCTAGAAAACTTTAACTTACTAGAGAAATGTTGACAAGCATCACATGTCCTCACTAGTTGGTGTGCATCCTTAAAAACTGTAGGCCACCAAAATCCAACCTTGATTATCTTATGTGCAGTTGTTTTAGCCATATAATGTCCTCCACAAACTCCACCGTGCATTCCACTCAGAAGTTCTTTTGCTTGATCTTGATCAACACACTTTAACATGACACCTTCTCCATTTCTCCACTAGAGCCTTCCATCTACAATAACATACTTGATAGCATGTAATTTTAATGTCCTTTTCTCATTTTCATTCAAGTTATCAGGACATTTCATTTTTTGTAAGTAATATATCACATCTCTATACCATTCTGAATGCTCCATATCACATAGATGCGATCTATTCTCCTCTTCTAACCAATTTATCTGATTTTCTTCTAGATTACTCTGGGCCATGAGTTTGTCCAATCGTTGTCCTCTTACCAATTTAGTAATCTGAACCTCAATATTGAATTCTTGAATTCTATTTATCCACCTACACCTTCTCTCGGACACTTCTTGTTGTGTGAAAATGTCCTTAACAGCAGCACTAGGCACATAGGCAATTATAGTTGCTCCCATCAAATAAGGTCTAAAATCCTTCACTGCTTTTACCAGTGCATATGCCTGTTTTTCATTTATATCATACTTAAGCTTTGCAGCTTGTAAAGATTTGCTGAAAAAGGTTATAGGCTATTCAAAACCTTTTGCATTCTTTTGCAGCAACATAGTTGCAATTGTGTGGAAAGAAGCAAATGATAAAATCTGTAAAGGTTTGGAGAAATCGGGAGTTCTTAACACATGAGCCTCCTTTATTGCTTTCTTAATGGCCTGGAAGGCCTGCACAGGCTCCTCATCCCATTCAACCTTGGCTCCTTTCTTGAGCATTTTGGAAATAGGGTGAACTATCTCAGCAAAATTTGTCACAAACCTCCTCAAGAAATTTATTTGCCCAAAGAAAGATTGTATTCCTTTGACATTTCGAGGTTGTGGCACTTTATCAATTGTAATAACTCTGTCTGGATCAATTTTTACTCCATCCTTGGAAACTATATGTCCTAATAGTTTTCCTTCTAGTACTCCAAACACACATTTCTTTGGATTCAAAGAAATTCCATACTCCAAGGCTCTAATGAATACTTTCTCTAGATGCTCACAATGATCCTCTTCCTTTTTAGAATATGTTGTTAGGTCATCCTGATAAATTACTAAAAACAAGTTAATGAAATTTGAAAACGCCACATCCATGGCTCTTTGAAAAGTAGCTCCTGCATTTGTTAGACCAAATGGCATTCTTACATAAACATATGTTCCCCATGGTGTAGTGAAATCGTCTTCAATTGCTCAGACTCTTTGACCATGAGTTGATTATATCCAAAGAAACATCCATCATAGACATTAACTCACAGCCTGTCACTCGTTGCAACATAGCTTCCATATTAGGTAATGGATAATTGTCTTTTAATGAAGACACATTTAAATTTTTGAAATCTACACATAACCTGATGTCTCCATTTTTCTTTCTTACCGGTACCAAGTTTGACACCCAAGATGAATGTCTGATTGGCTTGATGATCCCTGCATCCCTTAGTTTCATTAATTCTTCTTGCATTTTGGGGGCCAAAGTGGGATTAATAGGCCTGTGCTTTTGTTTGAATGGCTTAGCATCATCACGCAAAGGAATCTCATGTTGAAAAAGATCCTCCCTGTATGCCTTAAGATCATCATAAGACCATGCAAACACATGCCTAAACTTCTTTAATAAGTCAATTAACATCCTTCTCACCTTTGGTGAAATTTTCTTTCCAATATACACCTTCTTTGGGGATGCTTCTGTTCCAAGATTTATCTCCTCCAGGTTGTCAGGATGGGAAACAATATGATTAGCCTTTATCTTGTCTTGATTGTCAAACACTCTTTCTAATATAACTAAACCCTTGGGAATTGTGTTTGTCTTTAACTGAATGACTTCATTTTCGAATATAGTATCCTTACCATCAATATTTTCAACAAAAGCTCCAAATTCAATTTCCTGATTTTCATACTCTCCCACACAATTCAAAAAAATTAATATATCATCATTATCAAAAATTTGCCAATTTTTTATATTATGAGGGACAGATGGCCTAGTTTGCATTTCAACCTTTGAAATTCCAGCATAAGTCATATCATCTGGTTTCAATGCAATGTTGGCTAATAAGTCTGCCACTTTGTTTTGACCTCTCTCCTTCCACCCTATACCAAATGCGTCAAAGCTCTCCAGTTCATCCCAAACAACATTCCTATACTATTTTAACCTCTTGTTCTTTGATACATATTTGGATCTAATTTGAGAGACCACAAGCTTAGAATCCCCAATTGCCTTGAGCTTATTGATACCATGTTTTTCAGCCAATCTCAACCCTAATAACAGGGCTTCATACTCTGCCACATTATTTGTGCATTCAAATAATAGAGTGAAAGAGAACCTGAATGTCTTTCCACTTGGTGACCGCAACAAGACACTTGCACCAGACCCTTCTTTTGAACTTGCACCATCAAAATACATAGTCCACAAATCATCAGATTTTGACAATTGTTTTATTTCAGTATCAATTAATGCAATAGGGTTATCACAACTGCTAGGGAATTCCTCAACCCTAAATTCATCTATACCACTGTCAATAAAACATGTCATATTCTCAATCGGACCATGTTCAATCATATGAGGTACTTTTGACTCTCTTTCAATTTTAACATCCTTACCATCAATAGAGAAAGTAGCAAATGACAAATCACATTGCATATTACCCCCCATTGATGCACTCCATTTCCTTGACAAAAGCATCACAAAGTGAGGTGGGATGTCTGCAACTAAGACAGTCATAACTAAATCCCTGTCAGGGTACTGAGTCAACTTATAAGGCAATGCTCTGATGGTTCCAATAACTAGAACTTCTCTTGAATCCATAGCATAACATTTACCGTGAGTAGTATCTACTGTCAAGCACATTACCTCCATTATTTTGACTGGCATAACATTATTTGAGGCCCCTGAATCTATCATACAGTTCTTTAGAGTTTTCCCGTTTATATCCACACTCAAGAAAAAGGGGTTTATGTTTTTGAGGCACATGTTAATAGAATTTCCTAAATATACAAGGGGAATTTGTGACACAATTCCCTCAACTTCCTTTTCTTTCTCTCTATCTTTCACTTCTTTACCACTTCCATGTTTAGCCTTATTACCAACAACATCTATGATCAAGGCTATTGTCTTTTCTTTGTGTTCATCTATTCTCATCATTTCTAGTAAAGGTACAGTTACTTTAACCTGAGAAAGAACATGAAACATATCCATAGGTGTATACTTAGGAAAATTAAACATCATACCTTCATCATTTTCCTTTCTTTCTAGCTAATTACATCCTCCTAGCTTCTTTTGCTTGTTATCCTCTATAGCAGGTTCAACTACCTTTGTAATCACCTTTGTCTTCACCAATGGTGCAATTACACCTTCTTGAAGCTTTGGGGTTTCATTCTTTTTTGCCCAAACCTTATCACCTTTAACTTCTTTGACTTTTAAAGCATCCTTTTTATTGTCAACTTTAACACCTTTTTTTTTATCCTTTTGAACTTTGATAAACAAGCCAGTAGGTTTATCCTGCTCACCACCAATAGCTCTATTTCTCAATTGAAGTGAACCTCTCACTTGGGCAGCCATTTCTTCAGTCAACCTTGCAATTTCCTCTTTTGACGGTCTCCTTAAGGACACTAAATCTTTAGCTTGCTCCATATTGCAAGCATTATGATCAAGATCACCTTCCTCATCAGAAAAGATCTGCTGATGGTACATCTCATTTCTGTCTCTGATTATCCACATCAGCTTCTGATATTTCATCATCAGAGGAATCTTCTACTTCATCAATGTATGATCTAGCCATACAAACATCTACATCATCTTGCTCATAATCTGATATCTGCTCATGAGTGTCCTCTTCAATTTCCTTAGCAACAATCAATTGGGCAACCCCACAGTAATTTTGATCATGAGGATGTTGACACATTTCACACCATGGTCTGTCTACTACCATATTCATTGAATGTTTCTGCAAGGGGTCTGGCGTATGCTGATCATTTTTAGGCTTCTGGTTAGGCAAGATTGGCTTTCCATCTTTCCAATTTGTATTGTAAGGATAATTTTGCAATCTAGGCGGCCTATCATTTTTATTATAGGGCTACCTTTCATTTCCTACACCCTTTTATTGCTTAGCCATAGTTTGCTTTATGTCTTTCAGAGTATTGTAGACCTTTTCCCACTTTTCATCATCCTTAGGCTTTGCAGCGGGAACTTTCTCAGTTTTATTCCTAGGATTTTTCAAAAGTGTAGGTTCTTCTCTCCTACCATACTTCCTAGAAGCTCTTCTATTGCTTTCAATATTTATAGCCATTCTAAATGCATCCCTCATAGTCTGAGGGTCTTTGTCTCTGAGGAAATATGCCATTTTAGCATCAAAAGCATTGAAGTATGTAGTTAAGAAAACATTTTCATCAAGCCTCAAAACCTGGAACAACTTATACATTGCGTTTTGAAATCTTAAATTAAACTCTGTCACAAGCTCATTCAATGACTTCTTGATGTTATTAAATTCATTCAACATGAAACTAGCATTAGTCTTATCACCATACTGTTCTTTAAAACACTTCTCAAACTCATCCCATGACCCAATACTAGCATTAGGTAGACCTCTATACCAATCCCTTGCATCTTCTACCAGGGATTGTACAAATAATTTCATTACAACATCTTCGTGTTCTACCTCATAATCATTTAACATGTCCATGAAAGCTTTCAGGTGTTCCTCTGCTGTTACAACATTATTACTAGCAAACTTATTCATCTTTTCTCTCAAGTCAGTAGGGATAGGGTTTGGATAACCAAGGATACCATCAAAGAATAATGGCCTATACCTTTCCAATTGTATAGGTCGTCATTGTAATAATCCTTCATTTCTCTTAGAATCCACACCAGACCCTAAATCTTGTACCCTAAAACTGTCCTGATTTGGATTGGCAAACCCAGTTGCATGAATCTTCGAGTCAGAACTATTTATGGTGGGATCTAGATTAACTTTAGAACTTCCCTTTAAGGCATCTTGGTGATTTGATGAGGTTGCAGCTTATATAACCTCATCCGTAGTTTTCATCTTCAGGAAACTTATTTTCCTCTTCATTTCTACATTTACAGCCTCAATCTCTGTTCTTTCCAACTCTTCTGCCAAAGCTTCACTCTCCTTCTTAGCCTTTTCTAAAGTAGATTATGTTTGAAATGACACATGTGGCTTGAAATCTTGTTTAGTAGAATGGGGAGTCACCTTCTCATTTATTTTAATCCCCTCAACCTTTTGCTTTCCTTTGTTCAATGTAGGATTAGGATTTGTATTACTTGGTTGAGATCTATCATGAGTCGAGGGCTTTGGGTCTGCAGGTTTGAGTTGGGAATCAATGTGGGCTACTGGGGTTTCTTTAGGCACATGCTTTACCTCCTTATTAGCAATTTGTTGTAGAACTGGACCCTCAATATTTGGTTCAAGTTCATCTCGGTTCAGGAGCTTCATTGTTGCCAACTGTCTCATTAACCTATCCCTTTCAATCACAACACTCCTCAACGTTTCTTCCCTTTATTTTTCTCTTTTCATTCTAAGCTTAGATTGTGCTTGGATTTCCCGTCTTAAAGAATTTATGTCTCCAAAAATATCATCAGGGTCAGGCAAAGTCACATCAGAACATGATGTATCATCTAGATCTATTAAATTGACCCCTACATGTTCAGAAAATAAAGGATTTACATCACTTTTAGCAGGAGGAGGAGGCACATCACTAGTACATTCTCTGTGATGGCTTCGAATTCTACTCCTACCTCTTTTCCTTTCAGCATATTTGATACCAACAAGCCCCTTATTCTGACATGTCACATCGTCTTGAACCGGTGTATTAAATAATGAATCAAAAAATCCACAACTATCTGACTCTGAATTTCTAGATACCTCTTCAAATTTCTTGGGGATAGGATGTAAAAGCTTATTTGTACCTTGGTGTACATGGTCTTGTGATGCAGGAGCAGGATTGCTAGATTCTTTTTTCTTTATCTAGTCCTTCTTCTTTTCTTTGGGAAGTTCACCTTCCAATTTCTGTTCGGGTGATTCTTCATGAATGACCTGGTGTTCTTCATTCTTCGTATTTGTCCAAAAGTTCTTTCTATGTATAATAAAATTTCCAAAATAAAACACACACTGGTGTAGAGACTTCAAAGTCGCCACCCAATTTTCTTGGGAATACCAAATACCTAAAGACACGTGGTAGCATATAAAAACCTTCAGAACCTCGTACTGACAGCATGAAAAAGAGCTTTACAACATAACTCTTGATGCTTGTGAGAATAGAAGAAGTGGACAAACCTAACACAGAATCATAGGCTCAACCTTCAAATCACAGAAATAATATGAAAACTCTACGTAAAATGGACAACCAACACACTCACAAGAAAAATTTTCAAAATTAGCTCCCCAGTAGAGTCGCCATTTTGTTGATTTTTTTTCATGCTATAACCAGGTTGGTCTTCTAATCTACCTATGGAATTTCCAATTCCAATCAAAGGCAGCTTGAAGGACCTGGACCAACTAACGAGGACTTTAAAAAGCCTCCTACACTTCAGGCTATGCAAGACCCGGGAGGGGAATCCCTTAATGCATTTACAACCTCTGCACCGTTTTCATAAACAACATAAATAATAATAGATGATCCCACTTAATAGCTCAACACAATAGGATAATATCGAATAGAATTGGCTATTCTTTGACAATATCAACTATATGGAGCATGAGATGACTACAACATAATTCATAATATAAAATAGTCACTAATTTGCAATTTGTAGCAACCTCTAGGAAAATACAAACTAATACTGAATCAAATGAATGAATGCAACTTAGATCAGTGCCATATATCCATTGCAAGAGTCAAATTTATAAGCATTTAAAGGTTTATAACAGATGTAATACATGAAATACAAGGTCCCTGACAATATTGCATTACACTTTTATCAGTATGTATTCTAACCTAATACTACTTATCAAATCCTTATAGAGAACATATTTGCCTATAATCCCACTCAAGCATTTTAATTAATTCGTTGAATTAAAGCTAAAATAGAATCATACACACCACAACAGTGAGATGAATGAAACAACCCTTAGTTATTTTATTCAAAGTTCAGATATGCTCATACAATGGAGATACATGAGCTTGAATTTATCATTTCAATTCAAATGCTAATACTGTTATGCAACATTAAATTCCCATGAACTCAAAACCTATTACAGAATGACTCAGAACCTAAATTGCATTTCTTTCTAAAACTATTGGACTTTACAATTTGCTCTACAACTTCACCTAGACTCGATCAAAATTATCTAACTTGCTAACCCATACTTCTAGCCTTGAAATCCTTCTTATAGAAAATGAAGGAGCAAACAAGCCTCGGGCCAGAAAGTACACATGTCACCAACCAATTGGAGCACCTGATGATATTCCAAAATCATTACAACTGCAATCATCCTGGAGCATATTCTTGTTCATCATGTCGACTCAGGACGGTTGATGCAATAACAAAAAACTACAAGAAACCCACGTCGAGAATGCCATCCACACAAAATTGGAACCCTTGTAACCATAGCATTAGATTTTCCACCTGTCAATAGTCCACTACTTTTACTCTTCATCATTTAAATACTTAGCTACCCATTTCTGGTACTCTTCATCAGTCGGCCAGCCAAAATTAATTACCTCTTTTACCTTTGTACTATAAGGCATGTATTTTACTGCTACCCGATTTGTCTCTTTCAAAAGATTCTAAAAATGAGCTGGTTCTAATAATCTTATCCATACAACTTACCAACAAATCATAATCTGAGTCATCACAAATTACTTTAATTTGATTATTGATGACCTTACTTGCTTGATCCTACCATTGTTGGAGTGTTCTGATTTTCCCTTGCTCATCAATTATACCAGGTAACAATGTGTTACCCCAATCATTGAAATTCTTCACCAACTCCTTAATCTTCCAACTCAAATCATCTAGTAGGGTTTGCAAACCTTGCAATGATTTTACTAACATATGAGTAGGCTTCGATAATTGGGGCCTATTATTTATATCAAACATTGAGGCTTTATTCATGATATCCAGATCATTGGCCCTAGGGATCTAATTTTCAAATATTTGTACCACTACCCCCTTATCCCTATCAATATTCTTTATTGCTTCCAACAGCAAAGAATACAAAGAATGTATAGATAGCAATTTACTATCTACCCTTTCATTTATGTGTTCCAAAATAGTAGTAACAATCTCCTTCTCCTTTAAAACAAATCCCTCCTCTCTTACCTTTGCTGATGTCTTCAATTCATAATTTTTTTGTATGAGCTGCTTCTTCATTGGATCAACAGAGCACTCTGTTTCTTCATCAATTTGTTCTAGAAAAGGGGCGAGAGTAGGATTTTGAATGGGAGACCCTGGTGTGGAGACATTTGGAGAAGCATGAGGCATTGACCCTACTATGGGAGGTAATGTACTGGTTCCTGGAGCATTGGATGTTTTCCCAATTTGTCTATACCTAAACCTTTCCACTTCAGTTTGCATCTCAACATTCCTCTGTTGCATTTGACTATATTCTTCAATAAAAATGTTATACTTCTCCATTAGGCTCTTCCTTTTAGCCTCCTCCCTTTCAGGAGTCTTTTGGGCCAATTTTGCCACATTCACGGTTAAATTAGTAGCCTCAGTAGTTGAAGTCTCTGAAGCTCTCTTTATTATTAATTCTCCTCTGAAATTTGGATTAATATCAGCAATATCTGGTTTCCTCCCTTGTGGAGCCAGTGCCCAAATTGCCAAGGTCTCATATTCTTCACTAAAGGAAGAGTTTTGCAATGTTTCCTTAACTTCTTCCTCAGAATCTTGAAAAGGATTCTTGGACTTCATAATAGCATTAAAAGCTACTACATCTACAATGTCCTGGACTTAGGCAAAATCAATATACCGACCTAACTCACTAGTTGTCTTCCTTCCTCAAGAGTGATGTTCTTGAACTCTTCCATTAGTTCAACTTTTACTTCATCATTCTTCTGGTTTGACCTGTCAGGCCTTAGTTCTCTTCTCTCCCTGCATTTGTTTTCATACTCTTCAAATTTCATTCTCCATGCCAATTGCAAGAATACAGGAGTCTTTACAAATGTATTGTCATCTAAGAACTCCTTTCATGCTTCCATTCTTGCATCTTGAACACTTTTATTTTTCATATCCAAATAGGATAAAACCAATTCAGCTGACCTAGGAGGGGAAGGCATACCAACTTGCATGTCCTGATTAGTAACAATAATTTCATCTGTCAAATCCTCATGTGGATGATTAGTTCTTTGCCTCTTAGGGCTTGGCTCAGATGGTGGTGATGGGGGACTACATTCTGGTGAATATTTTAAATCAATGATATTGATTGCCCTAGGTACCTTTAAATTTGGACCTGGTCGTGGAATCGCCTTCATTATTTGCTTCCCCTTCCTGTCTACTTCTTGCTCATCACTAATACTATCCTTTTTCCTTCTGTAGATGGGCCGCTTTTCTCTAGGTTGACATACTAACCCTATTTCAATTGGCCTAGCACTTTGTTCTTGCATACCCAAACTTAGCCTTAAATTTATCTTTTTGGTTCTCAAGGTGTCCATAATCTCCTTGAAGTTCTTCATTAGAAACTAAATTTTCTTATGGTATGGATTGAATTCTAACAGTGGATAATACTTCGGATCCATTTCATGCACAACATCCAGTAGCTTACTATAAGCTATCCATTTTTCCTTGTTCAACTCCTGCTTATTTAGATCAAATTCATTTCTGATCATGTCCTTAGGGAAGTTGAACTCATGTGCGAATTTTCCACCTTTTATTCTTTGTTTGAAAAGAGAAAAGAAACCTTCAGGATCATGTTGTCATTTTGGACCAAACCTCAAATGGTAATCAACAAAGAATTTATCAAAATGTGTCCAGCCTCCCTTTGAAAATGTAAAGTCAGACACCACTGTATAATTAGGGAAGAATGTTCCCTTTCCCCTTCCAGTAAAGTTTCCTTCATGAATACAACCCATCTGCCACATAACTTTTGTAAACCCTATTCTTGGTGGCACATTGTATGTCAGTATGTGAGGGGCTCCTTGAAACCCATATACTCTCAAGATAGTGTTGACTGGGTATGGGATAATGTCACCTCAGTTATGTAAAACCCTAAATTATGGCTTCCTCCCCTTTGGCCTGAGGAAATCATGTACTTCCTTAGGGATCCTAGGTACATTCACCATCAATCTAGCCCTTAATCTAGAAGCAAAACAATTATCAAATTGCACATAACTGGTGCTTTCTTTGTTATAGGATAAATCCGCAGCCCATATCTATACTGGCAATATTTATGCATCAATTGATTGCCTTAGGTTCATCTTCTTAGAAAAGAAATCAACATTCTTAAATAGAAACATATACATTAGCATAGAATAGCAAAATAATTTAGTACTAGTATCATTTTTCTGCAGCTTCGACAACCCTTCATGTATCCTATCAGCCAAGAAAGAAGCAAAGTCATATGTCACATAAAAGTTAGGGTGTTGTATTTGCACGCCCATGAACATGTACACAATAGGCATTACCGCAACAGGACTGAAACCCAAAATCTGACATAATGAATAGAAAGTGGCCAGGAAAGGTTTTGCAAAATAATTCAATCTGAAAGGTTCCTGATCACTAGGGTTGATATGAAATTGTGAACCTCCTCCCCTAACCAGATGAGGTGGAAGCAGCTTAGCGCTAAAAAGAGATTTTAGTTTTGCATACTCCTGCTTCATTTCCTCAAGATCAAAAGGAACCAAGTCTTCACTCGACTCACTCAAATAAAAAATCTGTTGGATATCATCTCTGTTAATTTCTAATAGCACCCCTTGATCATTATCCCTAATTACCCGCGTGATGGGTTCATAGCCATTTCCCTAAGTAAGTCCACATCACAAAATACATTTGGTACAACCAGCTTCCCCATGTCATACATCCACCCATTTGAAAAAGGGTGAGGAGAATTCCTCTATCCATACCACAATCTAAACATTTCTAAGCTGGTGAGTGGAACCCTAGCATCAACAATGTTGGAACAATTACACACTAACCCCTCTCCTAGGATTTTCCCTCGCATCAACACTACAACTTTCCTTCTATCATTCGTTGATAATGGAAATTGATCCAGGAAATCATCGTACAAGTTTCTTTTCAAATATTCAATGTGGCCAGATTGCTACTTAGGTGGCACCATCTTGGACAAACTAGGGCTTCGTTACAATGTTACACTTCAAATAGCTATGACTAAGCAAAAAAATGAAATTACAGAGTAAAATACTATAATTCGTCACAATTTTTGATTAAACTATAGCCCTAACAAAGGATTTCAATGAGCTCAATGACAAGCATAGTGAACCCCCTTCCCAAATTTAGGTGCGGAATGACTGGGAGGCAGAGAAAAAAAACTTACGGCTCTTTTCATACAAACTCCAAATTCTGGCTGCAACTGCTTCGCAATTTCTCCTTCGGCTCTGAAACTATTTTCACGAAATAATTGGATGCCTTGTGATTCAAATAAAAAAAATAAACTAATTTTATGTCGATCAAATCTCGCCAGTAGATGTCTCATCCGCCATTAAAGCTCATTCGCGGGCTGCACAAACGGCTCCGACCATATTTGATACAGATTTAAATTTGAGCTGTTGATCCTCCAGTTTGATGAAATCATTGACGACTATCTTCAAAACAGGCTGACACAATCACCAACACAGAAATAAGGGGCCCACCATGTCATACGCCACAAAGGAGAACCACGTGGTGGTTGCCCGCGATATTGCAATCCTTCGATTTACCATCGCGGGATGGTGGGCAACTATTGATCTTTCTCATTAGAGATCCTGATCCTTCAAAAATGGTCACCATCCTTTCCATTAACTGTCAAGCAGCTTTTCCCTCAAAATTATAGCATCCACATTGAAATAAAGCATGTGCATCTCACAAGTACTTTAGTAATTCGCCCCTTAATACATTTAAAACCGGCCAATGTTTCCTTCACCCTTAGACCTTATCAGATGAGACACTTGGCAGTTGCCCATGATATCGCAATCCCATAATTCCTAATCGTGGGATGGCGGGTGCCGCTGATCTTAAAAAGACAACATCAATGGTTGCGTAGACTTCATCCTTTAGAAATTGCACGTGGCCCTCGCCCATGATTTCGTGATCCTTCGATTCACCATCATGGGATAGCGGGCGCCGTTGATATCTATAGAAAATAGATCAACGACAATGCTAATTCAACCCTCTGCAAAATAAAACATTTATTAAAAGGGAAAGGGGACACCACTAGGCGGACAACAAACAATCAACATAAGTTGTTTTAAAACCACAAAGCACAGGGTCATCCTAGACTTAGGGAAATGAAAAACCTTCGGACGCCACAACATTTAAAGATCGAAGGGGCCAACGTCTAGACTAAATGATGAGGCACAAGACGTTTTAAAACCCCTCTAAAAAAAGGTAACGGCGAAAAAGAACCCGACCAATGCATACCACGCAAATAGGTTTTAAGATGAAAACAAGGCTAAAACCCGAACCCTTAGAAAATTTCCAACACCATGAAAAACTAGCAACATAATGGAAGTCATGAGTGACTAACAAGGAGAAAAATTTGAAAGCTCTGTCAGAGAGGGAGATTGAGATGAAGATGGAGATGGATATTGAGAGAAGGGTAGGGATAGATAAAGAGAGAGGAGAGAGATAGATAGAGATCAAATAGATAAATATATAGACACGATGAAATAGAAAGATAAAGATAGAGATAGGAAGTGATATATAGAGAGGTATAGAGGATTTATATAGGGGTTGAGAGAGGGAGAGATAGAAAGATAAAGATAGAGATAGGAAGTGATATAGAGAGAGATAAAGAGGGAGAGATAGAAAGATAAAGATATAGGAAGTGATATATAGAGAGAGATAGAGAGGGAGATATATAGGGGTAGAGAGAGATGCATAGATAATGAGATAGAGATAGAGGGAGAGAGGGAGAGGGAGAGAGAATAGTGGGGAGAGGGAGAGATATAGGTAGATAGAGAGAGAGAGAGAGAGAGTAAAAGGGGGGGAGAGGTAGAGATAGCTCACTATATAGAGAGGGAGAGGGAGAGGGAGAGGGAGAGATAAATAGAGGGTGATATAGAGAGATAGAGAGGGATAGGGAAAGAAATAGAAATATAGGGAGAGAGATAGAGAGCTAGGGGATAGAGGTAGAGAAGGATATGGATGGAAAGAGATGCTTAATGTGACATTAGTGAGACCCATTTTTAAAGGTAGAGATAGGGAGGGAGAACTAGGGAGTGTGTGTAAGTTTCAAAGAGATATATGGAGAGAGAGATATAGAGGGAGATAGATATATATAAATAGATAGAGAGGGAGGGAAAGAAATATAGAGAGGAGAGACTCAGATAAGTAGATATATATATAGAAAGGAGTTATAGGGAGAGAGGGAGAGATAGGGATATAAAGAAGGAGAGATAGAAAGATATATATAGCTTGGGAAAGATATAGGGGGTGAGAGAGAGATAGGAGAGGAAGAAATGGAGATAGAAAAGGGAGACAATGAGAGAAAGGGGGAGAGAGAGCAAGGGAGATGGAGTGAATAAGAGAGAGAGGGAGAGATGGGAAGATAGAGATAGAAGGGGAAACAGAGAGATAAAAGAGGTGATGAAGAGAGGGTGGAGAGATAGAGAGAGGGGACAATATTTGTGAGAGAGAGAGATAAATAGAGATAGAGATAGGGAGGGGGAAATAGGGAGTGTGTGAGAGTGAGAGAGGAGATATAGGGATAGAAAGAGGGAGAGATAGAGAGATAGATACAATAAGAAATATAAAGGGGTAGAGATAGATATTTATATATATATATATATATATATATATATATATATATATATATATATATATATTACATTTTAACCCTACTATATTGTTTCTTCCATTCATTCTTACTTCGACTTATGGTTTATTTTAGTATATTAAAATCCCATGATATTTACAAGGATGTGATGGGTCCATACTGTTGGATGACACCACAAATCTCATTGAAGAAAAGAATGCACTTCCAAATGCCAATTCAGTCAGAGGTTTCGAGGTCATAGATAATATAAAGACCCAATTAGAGAGAGTCTGCAGTGGATGGGTGTCCTGTTCTGATATTTTGAAAATAGCTACTTGTGAATTAGTTGCCCAAGTACTCATTTTTTCTCAATTTGTATTCTTGGCTAGGCCTTGACTTGCAAAAAAAAAATTCTCTATAAATGATAGTTGGGAGGTCCAATGTGGAATGTGAGCTTGGGTAGGAGACATTCATGGACTGTCGTCAAAAGCAATGCAAATACAAATATTCGAGATCTATTTTTAAGACTTCCTAATCTCATCTCAACATTTCATGCTCAAGGACTCTCTACTAGGGACATGATTGCGATTTTAGGTAAGCAATACAAAAGCTTCCCTTCACCTTTCAGTGAAGCCCTTGCAAGAAGTAATTATGATGACTAACTTTACATATTTACGTGCTTTTGATCAAGCACTCATACAATCAGTCAAGCACAATGCTCCATTTTCCGAACTCGCATCTCTCTCCTTTGGGTGATATTGCCATTGTTTTTTCTCCTATTTTGAAGACAATATACAAGTGAATAAAAGCGTTTTATGAAAGCTGTGTAAAAAAAATTGTATACAATATTAAAAATCCCCAATTTGTTGAGGAAATCAAGCCCACGCTAGTCCGTAGCAATGCATTCGAAACAGGAGAAAAAACAAGTCTCAGAATGGAACCAGGCTGTAATGGGTGTTTGGGTGCCATTTCTTTTGGAGGAATTCACCCCTCATGCATTTATCCTCGGGTCTATGATTTCCGTGTGAGAAAGAGAGAAGAAAAACTACTTCCTTAGCTTGGAAATCAACGGAAAAAAAACAATTTCAATTGTCTTGTATAATACAGAAGACGCTTCAACCATATAGAAGACGCTTCAGCCATTAGATCACAAATATTAGCTCGATTTACTTCAAATAGGATATGCCTTCTATTGACCATTCAATGTCACCTTTAGATATTTCTACTAATTCTTAAGAATTTATAGGTATGATAGTTTAATTGACTTTTGATAATTGTATTAAAAAACAACTTTGAAGATATAATAATTTGGTCAGCTATGTAGAATATGTTGTGGTCAGCTATTTATGTCAGGTGGCAGAAATAACATGTGGTCAACATGTGATATCCAATTTTCTTTTGTAAATAATTAAGAATGTTGTTGACTGGTTTAAATGTATAGTTCCACCTAAATTTTAGGTCCATACATTTTATAGAGTTCATTTTTATTTATTAACAAGTATAGAAATGTGCCAAGTTATTCAATGTTATTGAGTGGTTAGTAGGAACATACATTTATAATTTTATCAATTAACATTGAATATTTATATTTTTTATATGATATATTAGTATTATGCATATTCTAATTTTGATAACACTACATATTCTATAAACATATGATATTAATATTAGAATTTAAGCTTGATACACTTTTAAAATACCTCTTTATCATTTTATAAACATGTTAAATGTTGATAACAACTTTCATTTTATTATCTATAATTAATAATGTTGTTAATTACTTTAAATGAATAGCTCCTAAACTCTATAAGTAATTAATATTGTTGTTGATTGCTTTGCTTTAAATGTATAGCTCTTAAACTATAATTATCAACATATAACATATATTTCATTTTTCTTTATTAAGAAACATAGAATAATGTTGTTAATTGCTTTAGATGTATAGCTCTTAAAGTCTTATTTTTAACACATAACATATATTTTTTAATGTAATTTATAAGGTCATTATCCATCTAATTATTTTATTATCTTTTCTAGGTTGACTCACTTACCCTTTGCTTAAGTTTACTTAGAAGTTATTTACCTTTTTATCTCATTTTGTAGGGAATTTACATATGTCCTCACACTTGTTTCAAGTGGTTTAACAAGTGTTGCATATTTGAAGGGTTAGTCAGTGGTTTACTCTTACCTTCCAGCTCCATACTCGGTTTTTAATTGAGAACAAGGATTGTACCATCCATGAATGTAAATATATAAACCTTTGTTATTTGTATGAATTTTATTATCTGTTAAGCACTATGATGCAACCATATATGATTTCCATAACTAGTGTTATTTAGGGTGACCCACTTAGGTTTTGCAAAGCTTGAAGTGCAAGGGAGGAATATGTAATATCATTATCCTATTTGTTGGCTAAATCTCTCATTGAATTTAAGTATAAGATGTGGCACACCTTTTGGGTTTAATGATATGCATATTTGGGAACCAACACTAACATCATAAACCCTCCACAACCTAGGGAGTTTGAAATTTTTGAAATTGAAAGGGAGACCGATGTGGAAGGATATAAGAATGAAAAATTGGACATAGTGGACCCTCGGTGCATTAGCCAATCTACATATCAAATTATCAATCAATCAAGTAGAAAAAAGAGTGGAAGGAAAACAAATAAAAAAATGTGAGGAGGCTAAAGAACAAGGACTATCAAATATCTAAGTACTTGCTAAGGTCTAAGGGAGTATCCCCCTCTCTTAGAGATCCATGAAGGATTTCACTTAGAATATTAGGGGCCTAAATGCCCCTAACAAATGACACCTTTTTAAGCGCCATATAGAAATAATCAAAGTTGACATATAATTACTACAAGAAACTAAACTAAGTGAAAAAGATGTAATGACATTTAAACACATTGTAGATCTTGGGAAGGAATGTACTCAGTGGCTAATGGCAACATAGGAGGATTATTCATTCTCTACAATTCAGTAAAAGTGTTGATCATAAATTATGTGGTGAAGCCCAATTGGATCAAATGTGAGGTGTAGGACTATGTAACCAGTTTAAATTTTGTGCTTTTCAATGTTTATGGCCCAAAAAATTAGAGGATAATGATGAGGGCACAGCCCAAGACACAGAAAATAACCCACAAACAAGAGAATAATTATATTATTCAGAAAATGGAGCTTCTTACATGCAGAGGATCTCAATCCCCAAGCTCTACAACACATGCAAGTTACAGAAAGCCACAAAATAACCCTTTCGCAATATGCGAGCTTGTCCCCAAAAAGTTGCCCAAAAATTAGAAACCCGCCCATAAATAGAGCTCCTCTTTAGTTTGGAGCCAAAACAACATTCAAATTTGAGCTTAGGCAGTTTGGCACCGAAAAATTACAATTGAAGTTCAAATTTCAAAAGAACATTTGCAATTGTATCTTCTAGAAAGTGCGCCAACTTCCCGGGGCCATAACTTTTGATCCGGGGCTCCGATTCGTGAACTGTTTGAACCGTTGGAAAGGTTTCGAAGCCAATAACGCGCTTGAAATTGGCTACACCAATTTTGGCAAGTTTTGGGGCCATTCCGATGACTCTAAGTGCCTCAAATCCAAATGGGAAGATTTTTAGGTGCAAATCTGGAAAACTAAAACTGCAATATCTTTCAACCCAGGAACAGAAAATAAAAACCGTAAATTGGGAATTTCATTATGACGAAAAGGGTATCCAAAAATGTAAAAAATATACAAACTGAGAAAATTGAAATTTAACTATTTTTGGGTGATGCAAGATTGCCCTTACACCACTGGATGCTCCTGCATCAGACACCCAGGGTAATTTGAGAAGTGACCCCGTCACATCTCAGATGGTGGAGGAAAATCCAAACGGTCAACCTTTACCTTAGGCAACTAGGATGAATCTTCAATAGGCCTTCCTTTCCATTTCACCAGATATTCTTCATACTGCCTATTCCTGGTACTCCTTCCCACACGACTATCCAGGATTTCTTCAATCTCCTCCTTTTCTGAAGTAGGTGTTGGAATCCCACACTGTTCCATCGTTGGTACTTCCTTTGTGCCACCTTCATAATACTCTGTCAAATCTGAAATGTTGAACATAGGGGAAATGTTAAATCCATCCGACAACTATACCTCATATGCATTCCTTGAATCATGCCTCTTCAAAATTTTACAGGGACCAAACTTCTTCATCTTCAATTTGTTATATGTTCCCACTGGAAACCTTTCATTCCTCAAGTGGACCATCACTTCATCACCAATCTGAAACTCCTTATACCTCCTCTTCTGATCTGCCTTAGCCTTATACTGCATATTCATCTTGTTAATATGTTCTCTTACCTTCTCATGTATATCCTTGATGTGTTCTGCAAAATCTTCAGCTTCAGCACTTATTTTCTTCTCTTGGTCCATCTTCTTCAATTTTGGAACTATTCAGGGGCTACCTCCATACACAATC
>VDFB02047230.1:424045897-424069534 GCA_007258455.2 Sequoia sempervirens
GCATCACAATCCACCTAAAACACCTTGTTGAAATCTGGGAGGGCTAGAGCAGGTTGCTCTATCACCTTATGCTTCAACAGTTCAAAACTTTTTGCTGCTCCACTGCTCCACTTGAATTCTTTTCTATCCTCTCTCATTGTTTGATTCGAGGGGTCCACAACTACCTAAAGTTTCTAATGAACTTTCTATAAAACTAGCCAACCAAACCATGGAAAGATCTCACCTGATGCTTGATTCTTGGGGTAGGCCATTCCGAAATAGCCTTCACCTTCTCTGGGTCCATCTTGAGACCTTCTGCTGAGACAACAAACCCCAAGTACACTAACTCCCTCTTCACAAAACTGCACTTCTTCGGATTAATCAACAGTTTCTCTTCTCTTAATTTCTCAAAGGCTCTCCAAATATGCATTAGATGCTCATCCAATGTCTTATTGAAAATCAAAATATCATCTAAATACACAATAACAAAACTTCCCAGAAATTCTTTTAGTACCTCGTTCATGAGCCCCATGAATGTGCTTGGTGCATTGGTTAGCCCAAAAGGCATGACTAACCACTCATATAGGCCCTCTTTGGTCTTGAAGGCAGTCTTCCATTCATTTCCCTCTTGAATCCAGATCTGGTGATATCCACTCTTCAGATCAATCTTTGAGAAGTACTGAGGTCCACTCAAACAGTCCATCAGGTCATCCATCCTTGGTAGGGGAAATCTGTACTTGATTGTTATCTTGTTTATGGCTCAAGAATCTATACACATCCTCCACTCCCCATCCTTCTTTGGTGCTAGTACTGCAGGTACTGCACATGAACTCAAACTCTTTGATATCAAACCCTTTCTCAACAACTCTTGAACTTGTCTATTCAACTCCTCATTTTTTGTTAGAGTCATCCTATGAGCCACCTTATTTGACAAACTGGCTCCAGGAATCAAGTCACTCTGATGACTGATCTTCCTTATTGGTGGTAAACCCTCAGGTACATTATCAGAAACAATATCCTGAAACTCATCCAACATCCCAGAAACTTCTTTTGGAACCTTCTCACTATCCTCCTTACTCACTCTAGGAATCAATGCATAACACACACACTCATGATTCATACCTTCTAAATTTTTTCTTCCATCTACATAACAAATTCTAGCACTACTACATACATTTTCTTCGGTCTCCTTCAAGGGTTTCAACTTATGACGAACCCCATCCTTTGTGAAGGAATAAGTTTTGGCATGGCCATCATGTATAGCTCGCCTATCGAACTGCCACGGCCTCCCCAACAACATGTGACATGCATCCATGGGGATGATATCACAGAGTACCTCATCATGGTAGCTCCCGATCTGGAACTTTACTAGGCACTGCTCATTGACCAAAACTTTGTAGTCTTTCTGCAACCAGGAAATCCGATACGGATGCGGGTGCCTTTCCCCCTTCAGCTTCAACTTTGTGACCATCTCCTCTGACACCAGATTATTGGTGCTCCCACCGTCAATAATGACATCACAACATTTTCCTTCACACTTGCACCTTGTACGAAACAGATTCTTCCTCTGTTCTGGTTCCTTTTCCTCAGTCACCAGGGCTCTCCTAATCACTAGGGCTTCTCCCCTTTCATCATCATCTGAATGTTCAGATTGGGCCTCTTCATCTGCATGCACCCTTCCACAACCTTTTGGCCTTTTGTCTGCCCTTCCTTGGTGTTGTGGACATTCATAGGTCCGATGCCCTTCTTCACCACACTGGAAACATGTTCCTCTGAAACCACCTCTTCCAGATCCTTGTCCATATCTCCCTCGTCCTCTACCTCCTTGATCACCACTGTTTTGATCACGAGGGTGGTAGGAGTTGTCATTTCTTTGGCTTCAGCTAGTACCCACATCTTCACTTTTCTTTTCATCATCATTTTACCGGCTTCACGAAGATTCTTCCATTGCCTTCCACTTTGACCTCCTCGTCCTTTTGCTTGCCATCAAATCTTTTGTTTAGCTTCTCTTCCACCTTCAGAGCAAACTGATACACATCCTCAATGGTGGTCATTCTGACTAGGCTTAACTCCTCCTGAATGCTCGGTCGTAACCCATTAAGATATCGGGCTACCTTCTCCTTATTGGCCTCTGTGTGGCCCATTTTGATGATTATCTTGTGAAAATCTTCAGTATATTCTTTCATAGATCTGCTTCCTTGCTTCAACCCTTGTAATTTCTTCAACAGATCTAACTCGTAGTCCACTGGTATGAACCGCTTCTTTAGTTTCTCTACCATGCGATCCCATCTGGTGATCTTGCCTTTTCCTCTTCGATTTCTTTCCAATTGGACCTCTTTCCACCAAATACTTGTGTAGACACCGAAATTTGGTTTTAAGCTAGCGACTTCCATATTCTTCATAATTCGTATTCTTCATGGTCATGATTAAATAATGTCAATTATTTAATTATTCTCTATAGTCTTCATTTCTATCTATTAATTAAATAATCTCAATTATTTAATTAATTCACATTTTTCTTTATGCTATTTGATTAATTAAATAAACGCTTTTTATTTAATTATGTTACTAATTAACCTTATCCTTCTGTCAAATTAAATAAATTCTTATTTAATTTACTCTTTATCATACTTCAACTATAATTAAATAAATTCTTTATTTATTTAATTATTCATTTAAATCCTTCATCACTTAATTAAATAAATCTTATTTATTTAATTATTCTTCAAATATCAAATCTTGAATTAAATGAATTATTTAATTCATTAATTCTATTTTAACGCATTCCTCTATATTTAGATAATTGTGTGAGTTATCTAAGTATTCACTTTGACTCGACTCAACATCTATTTTAATTGCTCAGTTAACTCTTGCTTTAATGTCTGAGTGGCGTTCTCGAGTAATCTCTTCGTCAAATCATTCAGTCATCTAGTTCTAGCTCATTTGGGTGTACATGCAGATTAATTAAATATTCCTATTTAATTGATTAAACCTTGTGCGTGCATTTGAATAAGAGTTGCTTTAATCAATCTTCATCTTGTCAATGCAAAGATAATTCTTTTGTTTTCAAATACCAAACTTGAAGATTAAATAATTTATTTAATCTTTAATTCTATTTCTAATTTGTATCACTCATGTCATTACTAACAATTATCATAATGCATGACTAATCAGTCAATCTCAATTGTTTGTTGATCTTTCAATCTTGGCCTGTCGTTCGAATAATCAATTTTCTATAAATTGATCTATCCTTCATCATTCCAATCTCTCGAAATTGTATCTCTCTCTTGAAATCTCTCGCGAAATCTTATGACTTTTGAGAGCACTCAATCTTGAATCTTCGATATTTTGCTAATCACTATCTTAGGCTATACTTGCATGAATTTACGAAAAATCTGAGGGCAATTATACTATACAAGCAAAATGGAGAAGGGCAATCGAGATGAATCATGGAAATACGTTTGAAATTGGTGAGATTGTTTCAGTTTGTTTATGTTTTAACTTCCTTTGTTCTTTGTTGCTTAGCATTAGATTTGCATTTAACTTAGATTGCATGTTTGCTTCTAATCTTCCTTGTGCACTTTCTTGGCGTTACATTTGGTGAACCCGACGTGAAGACACCATCTTTGCGAATCCGTAGATCTTTTATTTTGTTTTTTGTAGGTTTTTTGTATGGAACGAAGCATCAGTTTGACAAAGCGACGCAATTGAATTCCTGAACCACATCTGACAAGAGAAACGACACATCTGAAAAGCTACAACGCATCTGAAATTTCCTGAACCGCAATTGACTGGTGAAACAACGCATTTGACTGGTAACACAGCGACGCAATTGACTGGTAAAACTTTATTTCTATTTTCAAAAATCTAAAATTTTCAATTGATTTGTGTGTTACTAATATCTTATTTTCAGCGTGTGGCCTTTTGGAGTTAACAAGCTTTTGTAGGACGATTGATGAAGATGATATTGAAAACTACTAATGAGTTTTTCTGCAGGATGCTTGTCAAAGACCCTAGTTAATTATGAAACAGATTGTTTGGTAGCATAGCAAATCTTTCGTTTGGTTAAAATTAACAAGTGTCTACTATGTTTGGTGCAAAAGCACAAGTTTGGTTACCCTCATGACTTGGTACATCGAAGTATCCTCTCCCCTTGCGCATCCGTGTGATCCTAGGTGTAAGAGACACGGTTACCAACTCTAGAACTTGGGCCTGTTCTAGTGGGAAAAAGTACTCACCCCAGGACGACTCAGACCGGTAGCACCCTGAACCTGAGGGACTTCTAGCTGGTATATAAAAGTGGGTTCTTGGGGAAACCCCAGAATCACGAGTGTGGTTCCGACGAGATGGATCCGAAAGGGGACTCGCGTCGTATGGATCACACCCCACGAACGGAATGCCACTAAATACCTTTTGTTTTAGAGACCAACCTATTTGTGGCCATTGCTTGGTATAGTGCAGGGTACAGTATCGTGCCCGAAGATACTCACTACTGATCCCCTTGAGTAGAGATTGCAGTTCTTGGGAGGTCATTGCCCAAAGAATTCAAAATCGGTGTGCTCGAAAGACGTTAATGAGTCGTGGAGGGGAGCCAATGCCACCAAATTTCTAAGCTATCCGCTCTCGAGAAGGAAAGGTGTTTATCACCAATCTGAGGTATAATAGGTGGGCTATACCAAGTATACAAACCCTAGGCCTTTGGCCTATTAGGATGTGCTTGTATGTTATCAACTTAAACGTTCTTTGAGTCCAAAATCGAAACTGAAAATACTTTGTCTTATGATTGTCTTTGGTTGTTAGAATTTGATCACGGAAAATGAAGTCAGTTTAAATCTCATCATTGAAAATTCACAGAGAGTCGCAACTGTTCACCAGAAGGTTGCAATTGATTTTTAGAGTCGCATCTATTAAACTTGGGTCGCATCTGTTATTACGAGTCACATCTATTAGAGTTTGAGTCGCATCTGTTATTTCAAGTCGCATCTGTTTATCTTTGAGTCGCATCTGTCTAGTATAGAGTCACATTTCCCAGTTTAGCTTGCAATTGCTTTGCAAAAATAAAAATAAAAAATAAAAAAAATTGCATGCATTATATTATGAGTCGCAACTGTCAGTACGAGTCACATCTATTAGAAGGTTAACCGTATCTGTTAGAGTCAAACTGAACTTTACCAGAGAAATGCAATTGATCACTGGAAAACCGCAACTGATAAACTTGACCGCATATGTGAAATCCCACAACGCATCTGTCTGATTATCAGAAAACTAGAATTCACAGTCACTGTCCAGTCAACACGGTCATACCAGTTTCAGTTGTCTTTATACAAAAAGTCCTTGAACAGAAACTTGAAACAATTTGCTCAATTTTGCATCCTTTAGGTTCAGTCAGTCATTACCATAGTTGTTTTAATTTAGGGTTTAGCTTCATCTTAGAATACATATTACCTTGCATTAAACTTTTAGGAAGGTCATTTTTTACAAACTTTAGGATTGGTTTACCATCTTTACTCTAGAAAAGTATAGTGTCAATGAAATTTGTCATTGAACCTAGTCCTGTCATCTTATACTTTGTCCTATAGAGAGTCCTCCTAGCTCATCAGTCCAGTTAGGAAACTCAACTTGTCTTTGATCCTTGTCCTACATTGGTTCCTTGATTTAAACTAAATTGACACCTTGGTTTGACTTGAGGTAGTTGGTCCCTTCATCTTGGGTTTATAGAATTGATCACTTTAGGGTCTTGCTTAGACTTTGCATCTTTAGAGTCTATACTAGCATCATTTTAGAACATCCCTTATTTTGCATTCGGAAAATCCCAAAAAACATAGACTAGAGTCATATTGTTCATAGATATAGTTTTGCATTTCCCGCATATTGAGCTTGTATTACATGGTTGAAACTAGGTCTAAGAGAAGAGAGAGAGAAAACATGTCGAACCCAAATGAATTCATCAATCCATTTTCTTCAAGACCTCATAAGACTCTATTAGACAAATTCACCACTAGAAACACTCAAGGACATATTGCAGTAGAGGATGTAGAGGCTGTCGCACAGGACCCTAAATTTGCCTCTTTTGTAGATGAATACCTAGCAAACGATCGTCCACAATTTTTAGCCAAATTGCTAGCTGAAGGCACTACCTTACCCGCAGGATTTGATATTAGCACCTTACAAACTCAACCTACACAAGGAACAAACACAATGACTGCTAGTACCACTACACCTCAGGTTAGCACAACTATGCCATCTGGAACATCTACACAGAGTACGACCGTCAATACGTCTCCATTTGGTACATACGGCATGACATCGGGATTTAATTTCACTGTAGGGGCTTCATCATCAACTCCCTTCGGTCCTCTTGTTGGGAGTAAAAGACCTAAAACGTTAGCCTCTACACCTTATGTCGGTGTCACAAGTTTGCAATCAACAACCATACCAACTGCTAGTATCACGAGTACCATACCATAGTCGATGGCCATACCTAGTGCTCTAGCCACTAGTACCATACCATGGATTACACAAACATGAGGCATTCCCTCCTTCCAATATGGCAATCAGAATCCATTCTCCCAGACTGGCAGTCAGAATCAATTTACATCAATTCTGAATTAGAATCTTTTTTCACAGATTGGTAGTTAGAATCTGTCCACACAGATTCCAAGTCAAAACCAATTTACATCGATTCTGAATCAGAATCCTTTTGCACAGATTGGTAGTTAGAATCCGTCCACATAGATTCCAAGTCAAAACCAATTTACATCAATACCAAATCAAAATCCATTTTCCTAAAGTGGTACTCAGAATCTGTTTACACAGACCCCAGGTCAACACCCATTTATGCAGATTCCAGACCAAAACACATTTACCAATATTTTGAATCCAAATCCACCTTAGATGCCAACGTTCAATCAAAACCCATCACGAGACTTTGGATTTCAGAACACATACACGGATTTGCATAATCCCCCTAGCACATCTTTGACCCAAGATGACGTCTTACAAACACAAATGCATGTATTACAAATGCAAATGGATAACATGTCGGTGTCAACTAAGAAATCATTTTCAACAAAGGACATATGCCCATTCCCTTTTGATAGATCATTGTACATGACACCTTTCCCTCATGAATATGTCATACCAAATCTTCCTAAGTACAATGGCAAACGAAATCCAATAGAACATATCAGGGAGTTTTCTACCATATGCATAGATGTCGCTTATGACCCCACGTATCTTATGAGACTATTTCCAAGAAGTCTTGTAGGAATTGCACTAGAGTGGTTTTCGGGTCTGGATTCTGGCATTAGATCTTGGGGTGAACTGGTTGAGAAATTTGTGGAGCAATTCTCCTTTAACATAGATCACGAGATAAATATAGCAACCTTGTTCCACACAATGCAAGATGAAGGGGAAACATTCATTGCTTTCTTCCAGAGATGGAGAACCATAGCTAGTAGGTGTCCTGTCGAGATACCCGAAAAACAAAAAGTTACAATGTTTCAAGAAAACCTTCATGCAAAACTCAAGAGTAACTTAAGGGTACATTGTTGTACATCTTTTTTGGAACTAGTGGAGAAAGGGGTTATAATATATAAGGATCTCATTGAAAGGGCGAACTCAAGACAACAACATCCAATAGAAACCTGATCGTACAAAACACACCCACTGACAGAAACAGATTTTGGTCTCGCAACAAAAATGTCACCAATGATGGGGTGGTTGATGCTAAAACGCTACAAGCGGGACCCCTCCTCACATTACAAGGACCTCATAATTTTTCCAACATGCTTAATGCTGTCAATCAACCTCCTAACGTGGTCCAAAATACTCAACGTCCACAACAAAGGAGATTTCAAAAACGTGAGTTCACTCCCTTAGGGGAACCCATTGAGTCGGTGTTCAAACAACTATTACAACATAATCTTATATAGCTATAGGAACCAAGACAATACGATCCAGGACAATTTAAACTAGCTTGGTGGGATGACAATTCCTTTTGTGATTATCATAGGACTAAGGGACATAACCTACAAAACTGTCGACAATTGAAGAATATCATACATGATCTTGTCGAAAGGAGAATTATTGAAGTTAGTGGACAAAAACAAAAGTCATCAAACCCTGATCATCAAGTATTTTCTGACCCACTACATGACCATGGGAAAGGAGCTGCCCCCAATTCGAGTACTAAAACCAATATGTCAGCCAACTATGCAAGTATCAAACATGATTATGATAGTGGCAAAATCATTCATTTCCTTCGTGCCGCTGATGAGAATATCAATACCATTACTATCAATACTAATCCTAAGTGTGCGGTCAATACTCATCGTACTAAGTTCACTATCCAAGGCCCTCCATTGTAGCAAATACCACAATCTTCCAAGTTACAATATAACCTTCTTGACCAATTGGGGAAGACCCCAACTCAAATTTCAATCTTGGAACTATTGCGAATTTCCCCTGAGCATCGATCTATCCTCGATAAGGCTTTACAAAACACCACGGTCCCTAATGACCTTGATGTCAATCATTTCTAGGAAATGGTGGGCTACTTGACCAATAATCACCATGCCACGTTTTCTGAACAAGATTATGCAACTAAAAAGATGAACCATAATGATCCCTTACATCTAGAAGTCCTTGTTGATGACACCAAAGTTAGACGAGTTTTGGTAGACAGAGGAGCAGGGTTAAATCTATGCACTTTAAAACTAATTAAGGCATTAGGTATCTCAGAAGCATGCATAGACACGACCAAAAGTATTGTCATAAAAGCTTATGATGATGAGGAACGAAAATCAAAGGGGATGGTAACACTTCCTATCAGAATTGGTCCTGCGGTAATGGAGACAAAGTTCCAGGTCTTGGATCTCACCCTTCCTTATAACCTTTTGCTAGGTAGACCATGGATTCATGCCATGAAGGTGGTCCCTTCCATGTATCATCAGTGTCTTAAATTCCCTTACAATGGCACCAAAATAACTATAGATGGTGATCCTAATCCCTTCCAGTATTGCACCAATCTAAAAGAGATCCCCCAATGCCAAGTGCCAATAAATCAAGAAGCCTCATCGTCCAATTCATCCTCCTATGTGGATCCATCCACACTCACTCGAACATCTGTTTCACCCTCCATTCCTACTACTCCTAGGGTTGAGATCCAAGACAAGGGTTGTGGAGAGTATTACATGAAGACTTCTTATTGTGTTAGCCATTTGATCCCTCCTAAGACATATGGTTTACCTACATCAGATTGGAAAAATTCTATGGTCACTATACATGTTCCTCCTACAACAACTTTCACTAAATGGGGTGAATTAAGTAAAGAGGCTGTAGATGCAGAAGATGTCACTTCCTGGCTGTATAGGGAAAATGAGGAGGAACCCCTTTTACTTGCTCATATTCCTACAAATCTATATGGAAAGGGTTTCAAAATCATGCAAAGCAAAGGATATGATGGATAGAGTGGTTTAGGCTTAAACCAAGATGGCAGAATTGAACCAATATTTGTTTCTCAATGGTCGAAAGGAGTAGGGCTAGGGTTTCAACCGATTCAGATTGGTGTTCCTAGTACCCCATTACCCTTACTTGAGGAAGTACGTGCTTTAGAAGATATTAAGACATCTCATGAACCAGTGGACCAATATCATTGTAACTCCCCCGACTCTAATGATTATGAGTGGGATTCCCTATCCTCTACTTCTTCCATGGACCTTGACAAGTTATTTGGAGAACTTGACTTGATGTTAAGTTCCTCACCAAATCCTTTAAATTCCTGTCCACCAAAGAAAATGACAAAAGAGGAATGGTTTAAACACTACTATTGGGAATCACTTGATCCTACCTCTTGGCAACCTGAACCACCTGTTTCCGATAGTGAAACCTTGGTGTTAGACCCACCTATTCATACACCTAGACTCAAACCTAAGAGAAAAACAGACTTGGTACAAGATTTTTGTAATCACATGAATAATTCAATCTTTACCTTGACCCCATTAGACTTTGATAACTCCGACGATGACATGCCCTTAGTCTATCCCCAACTCATTGATTGGGATCAACAAGACACACCCGTTTTAGACACTTTTGAGAACGACGAAGCAATTGCTGAGTTCCTAGGATTACGAGAAGGCATACCTAACGGGGATCATAAGGCTAGTTTTACCATTGACTTGGACAACAAAGCATATTTTGGGGAATCTGTTCAACCCTTCAGTCGCAAAAATGAGAAAAAGAATAAACAAAATAAAAAGGATGAGTCTCTAGGTGAAAACTGAAAGGCACCTTTAGACAATGAAAAAGTAAAAAGAAAGGACGCGTTCGAAGGTGAAAACCTCTCTGAGGCACCTAAGGATGGAGGTTTGAACATTCTCCCCGTTGCATAGGAAAAGTCACCCATGCTCGTTGAAGAATCAGTAGAAGTCAACATAGGTACAAAAGAGAATCCTCGATTGGTTTATTTTGCAGCATCATTGACAACAGAAGAGAAGCTAGAGTTCCACGACTTCTTTGCACAGAGATAGATAAATTTTGCTTGGTCATATGCCGACATGCCAGGATTGGATCTTGAACTTGTTCTGCATCACTTTCCCTTACAACCAGGTGCTAAACCAGTGAAACAAAAATTGAGAAAAATGCACCCACAGATTTCTTTGTTAGTCAAGGCAGAACTCAAGAAACTCTTAGACGTTGGTTTCATCAGATCTATCGACTATGCAGATTGGATTTACAATCTTGTACCAGTCACTAAACCAACTGGGGGCATCCGCATCTGCACTGATTTTAGAGATATCAATAAAGCTTGTCCTAAGGATGACTTCCCTTTGCCTAACATAGACATGATAGTTGACATGACAGTAGGTTATGAGATGTTGTCCCTTATGGATGGATTTTCAGGATATAACCATATCAGAATTGCAACTGAAGATCAACCTAAGACGGCTTTCACTTGTCCTTGGGGAACGTATTGCTGGAATGTTATGCCCTTCGGACTCAAGAATGCTGGAACGACCTATCAACGTGCCATGACTACTATCTTTCATGATCTAGTACACACTTCTATGGAGGATTATGTCGAAGACCTTATTGTAAATCCAAGACAAGGGCAGAACATTTACAGGTTTTAGACAAGATATTTCAGAGGCTGGAGAAGTATAAAGTGAGACTCAATCCAAAGAAATGTGTGTTTGGAGTCAAGTCAGGAAAGCTGTTAGGTTATATCATTTCTAGACGAGGCATTGAAGTGGATCCGGCTAAGGTAAAAGCAATCATGGACATGCCTCCACCCACTAATCTCAGTCAACTAAGGACATTATAGGGAATATTGCAATCTATCAGAAGATTTATAGTGCAGTTGGCAGATAAGACACATCCTTTTCAACATCTACTTAAGAAAGGAGTACCCTTTGTATGGACAGCTAGGTGTGGAGAAGCTTTTCAACTGATTAAAGAATATTTACTCACACCACCTGTCTTAATGCCACTTGTTGAAGGAAGACCATTGATTCTTTATATTACGGAAACCCATTCATCACTCAGAGCATTGCTTGCACAGAATGACGATGAAGGTCATGAAAGGGCAGTCTATTATATCAGTCAGACTTTGATTGGTTATGAGCTCAACTATAGTACCATTGAACATTCCTATCTTGTAGTTGTATTTGCTACCCAAAAACTGAGGCACTACATGCTAAACCATCAAACAATGTTGATTTCTAAAATAGACCCTCTGAAATATCTTCTCAGCAAGGCAGCATTAACAGGGCGACTAGCCAAATGGGTTATGATACTTAGTGAGTATGATATCCAATATGTAGAAAGGAAAGCTATTAAAGGACAAGTCATTGCTGATCAGTTAGCTAACACACCCATCCAGGCAGATCACCTATTAGTTGCAGACTTTCCTGATGAGTTCATATTCACATTTGACACAAACATAACATGAAAACTGTACTTTGATGGGTCACATACAAATCATGGTTCAGGGGCTGGTATACTGTTTATTACACCACAGGGTGATTCCATCCCTAAGTCATTTAGGATTGCATTTCCATGCACTAACAACATGGCAGAGTATGAAGCTCTAGTGACAGGGTTACGCATGGTAGTCAAGTGGAAAATCAAGAACCTACAAGTATATGGCAATTCCCAACTGGTAATCAGACAGGTAAATGATGATTATGAGACTAAGGATGAGAAGCTTGCTCCATACAAGTGCATGGCTGATAGCTTTAAAGAGTACTTTGACAAAGTCGAATTTCATCAAATACCTCATGTTTTAAGTAGGGCAACAGACGCTATGGCTACAATTGCATCACTTCTTGACATTCCTAACAATGTGCCTAAGTTTGAGTTCTTGGTAGAACAGCTTTTGGTCCCAGCCTATGATATCCCAGATTCTAAAATGGTGTGTGACATTGTTGGTCCTGATTCCCCATGGTACAAAGAAATCTATGATTACCTTCATGCCGAAGTCATACCCACTGGCCTATCCAATAACCAACGTAGGACATTCCTGTGCAAGTCAGCCAAATACACCATCGTCGGAGACACCCTATATAGACGTGCCTTAGATAATACCCTACTGAGATGTCTTGATTCTACTGAAGCACAAGCAACCTTGCATGGGGTGCATGAAGGTATATGTGAATCCCATTCTAGTGGTCCTACCTTAGCCAAAAATATTATGAGACTGGGTTATTACTGGCCTACTATGGAAAAAAACTCATATGTCTTTGTAACGAAATTCCGCCAATGCCAAGTTCATGGAGACTTGATACACGCCCCAGCACAGGAGCTTCGTCCTATCACGTCACCATGGCCCTTTTCCCAATGAGGACTCGACCTCATAGGTAAGATCCACCCCACATCATCTAATGGACACAAGTTCATTATCACTGCTACTGAGTACTTTACGAAGTGGATTGAAGCCATTCCTATGACATACATTACTGGCACACAGATCTCTAGATTTATCCTAAACTATATCATCTGTCGATATGGTGTCTCTCAGTCCATCATTACAGATAATGGCTGCCCATTTAAGAACCAAGAAGTTTTCCACATGTGTGATGAATTTCATATCCAACATCACTTTTCCACTCCATACTACCCACAAGGTAATGGCCAAGCAGAGGCATCTAACAAGACCATCATTAGAATCCTCAAGAAGATTGTCAATGATGCTGGTCGGGACTGGCATTTACAGCTTAACCCTGCCTTATGTGCTTATCGCACAAGTATCTGTACTCCCACTGGTGCTACCCCATATTCACTTGTATTTGGTTTTGAAGCTATTTTGTCTATTGAGGTCGAGATTCCTTCCCTAAGGGTATCCTTGAAAGGCCACATTGATGATGAAGAGTACCGAGTGTCGAGACTCCATGAGCTAGAATTCCTGGATGAATGCAGATAGAAGGAACTAGACCATCTCCAAGCATATCATAATGGCCTTCGTCATAGCTATAACAGGAAGGTATTGAACAAAAACTTTGACATTGGTGACCTGGTTTTAATGGAAAACCCAAAGAATCAAGCAGAAAGAGACAAAACAGGAAAGTTTGAACCTAACTGGTTAGGACCTTATATTGTTATAGAAGCTTTCGGGTTAGGAGCGTACCAACTCTCTACTCCTGAAAGGGAACCATTGTCCTCACCAATCAATAGTCTGCATCTCAAGAAGTTCTACACATAGCTTCTGAGAGCTATGTCTTAATTAGCAAAAATACAAAAAAATCACAAAATCACAAAAAATCATTATCAAGGTGAAAACTTGGCAAACAGGTGTCTTGATAACACCAAAAAAATTAGATAATCTGGAAAATAGTAAAGACAAATCATTCGTCCAATAGTGAAAACCACTTCGGTGGCCCTTTGGATAGGTACCATGGTGAAAACTTGGCAAACATGCGCCATGTGCACTCGACTCTGCTCCTTTGTCTACTATTACTCTAATCTACCTACCTTGTACATACACCACATCCCTGTACATAGTCTTTATCCCTGTACATAGTCTTTATCCCTGTACATAGTCCTTGTCCTTGTACATAGTCCACTACCCTATACATAGTCCTTATCCCTGTACATAGTCCACTACCCTGTACATAGTCCACTACCCTGTACATTGTCCTTATCCCTGTACATACTACCTATCCCTGTACATAGTCATTATCCCTCTACATACTACCTATCCTTGTACATATCCCTTATCTTTCATACCCATCACTTGTATATACCATTCATAATAAGTGGTAGTCTTTCCCATAACCTAGAACGATTGACATCAACAGCATTTCATATCCCCCATTTTACCCTATTCATAATCAATTGGTCTTATACTCGACTGGGGGCAAACACTTGACGTGTGTCATATTGGTTCTTACATTGGCTATGTTGAAGACGTAAAACCATGGAAAATCCAAAAACATCACAAAATGACCTGAGAAAACACAAAACATCAGAAAACTTCAAAAAGACAAAAAAATCAAAACATTTCAAAAATCCAAAAACAGAGTCGAGAGTCAGTCGACTTGTCGGGCCTTTGTCATTTGTCGAACTACGTTGCCTCTGCGATGGATCGTAGGCAAGGCCATCTGCCGATGTGCCCCTGAGGCATTAGGTCAGTCCATTTAGGTTTGTCTCTATAAAATCATGATTCGATTCATGTCTATATGACAAGGTCATTGGTTGTGTCGAACTACGAGGTCTCTACGTGTATAACGTAGGCAAGGCCATCAATCGATGAGCCCCGAGGCCACACTAGGTCAGTCCATTAGGGTTTGTCACATTCACTTTCACACATGTCTTCTATTTGTAGTCAGTCTTGTCGGTTAAAGTCAAGTTGAACTACGAGGTCTCTACGTGTATAACGTAGGCAAGGCCATCAATCGATGAGCCCCTGAGGCCGCACTAGGTCAGTCCTTTAGGGTTTTGTCGTCACACACAGTCAATTGTCAACACATCGTAACAAGTCATGTATCAATCTGGTGAACAAGTCAGCAATGTCTCTAAGTCAAATCAAACAACTTGCCAAACAAAACAACCACAACAGATCAACTAATGTCTACTACAGGATATGTCCTTCCTGGAAATAGACATCATCATAGCAATCAACCTGTATCTTATTCAGGATGGGTCCTTCCTGAATACTGATATCAGCAAAACAATCTATGTCTTATATAGGATGAGTCCTTCCTACATATTGACATTGTCAAACAATCAAACATAGCCTTACACAGGTTATCACATCAATGGTATCTGACTCAACGTCTTATACGATACATGTCTTTCTGAAACCAGGCTTTGTCATGCCTTATACAGATAGTCATAACATCGAAACCAGACTCAAAGTCTTATCTGGTATGTGTATCTCCTAAAATCAAGCTCTATCAATCAATCCTTTTATCAATCAAAATAAATCAAACAAACAGATCAAGTTTTGGCAAATATTTTACTGGCTTTTTGACTTTATGGCTTATTTATCTTATCTTTTCACTTGGCTTTATGACGGGAATTATGTTACTAGCTTTCTCAAGGATGTCCCATGAAGGATTTAGAGAAGCCACGATGTATCAAAATTTTATTTTCTTTGACTGTTGTCTATCAACTATCTTTTAAATTTGATTTTGAGTCATGTTACTAGTTTCCTCAAGGATGTCCCATGAAGGATTTAGAGGAGCGATGACGTCTCATGACCCATTTTTTTTTTCTTTGTTTGCTGTCTGTGGTTTGTCTTGACAAAAAGACTAGGGCAACTTGTGTCCTTAGTATGAGTTAACGACACTCCTTGTCTGCGACTGACTGTTGTTAGCAAGTGGATGACCTTGCACACCTTGATCTGTGTCATATCCTAGTGTTTGTCTCCATTTGTATTAGTCTCGCCCAATGATGATAAAGTGCAATTCCTTTTGTGATACAACGAAACATCGAAGATTGCTAATACTAAAATCCATCTCATTTCTTTTATTATTTCTCAATCTTTCTTTTCACACTAACATTTCTTCTTTTCTACATCTTCACCACCCTTATCTATTTTCCTCTATCATTTTTTCTTTCATCTTCTAGTTCTCTCATCGATTTCAAGAGCACACTCATGTTCTTTGAACCCGCCTGTCCTCCCGAGGGGGCATACCTTCACCTGTTTTACACTGGGGAATTACTGGGGCATATTTGTTATCAATTTTTACTTTGACACAACGTCGAAATGACATTGTATCAAAGAGGGGCAAATGTAGACACTGAAATTTGGTTTTAAGCCTGCGACTTCCATATTCTTCATAATTCGTATTCTTCATGGTCGTGATTAAATAATGTCAATTATTTAATTATTCTCTATAGTCTTCATTTCTATCTATTAATTAAATAATCTCAATTATTTAATTACTTCACATTTTTCTTTATGCTATCTGATTAATTAAATAAACGCTTTTTATTTAATTATGTTACTAATTAACCTTATCCTTCCTGTCAAATTAAATAAATTCTTATTTAATTTACTCTTTATCATACTTCAACTATAATTAAATAAATTCTTTATTTATTTAATTATTCATTTAAATCCCTTCATCACTTAATAAATCTTATTTATTTAATTATTCTTCAAATATCAAATCTTGAATTAAATGAATTATTTAATTCATTAATTCTATTTTAATGCATTCCTCTATATTTAGATAATTGTGTGAGTTATCTAAGTATTCACTTTGACTCGACTCAACATCTATTTTAATCACTCAGTTAACTCTTGCTTTAATGTCTGAGTGGCGTTCTCGAGTAATCTCTTCGTCAAATCATTCAGTCATCTAGTTCTAACTCATTTGCATGTACATGCGGATTAATTAAATATTCCTATTTAATTGATTAAACCTTGTGCGTGCATTTGAATAAGAGGTGCTTTAATCAATCTTCATCTTTGTCATGCAAAGATAATTCTTCTGTTTTTGAATACCAAACTTGAAGATTAAATCATTTATTTAATCTTTAATTCTATTTCTAATTTGTATCACTCATGTCATTACTAACAGTTATCATGCATGACTAATCAGTCAATCTCAACCGTCTGTTGATCTTTCAATCCTGGCCTGTCGTTCGAATAATCAATTTTGTATAAATTGATCTATCCTTCATCATTCCAATCTCTTGAAATCGTATCTCTCTCTCGAAATCTCTCGCGAAATCTTATGACTTTTGAGAGCACTTAATCTTGAATCTTCGATATTTTGCTAATCACTATCTTAGGCTATACTTGCACGAAATTACGAAAAATCTGAGGGCAATTATACTATACAAGCAAAATGGAGAAGGGAAATCGAGATGAATCATGGAAATATGTTTGAAATTGCTGAGATTGTTTCAGTTTGTTTACGTTTTAACTTCCTTTGTTCTTTGTTGCTTAGCATTAGATTTGCATTTAACTTAGATTGCATGTTTGCTTCTAATCTTCCTTGTGCACTTTCTTGGCGTTACAACTGGCATGGCCCTTCAGCTTCATTTTCGCAAACTTAACCCAATCTGGGTCCTCCATTTCTTCATACTCAAAATATTCTTCTAGCTCGTTGATCCAGTCGATCAACTCTTCCGAGTTCAGACTTCTGGAATAACTGGGGACTTCTGCTCTAGGTCTTTTCTCGATCTTCGAAATGGCCCTTATTAGCCGCATTTGGTCTTGATCAATTACTTCTTCTTCCCTTCTACATCTGAACCTTTTTCCTCTCCTTCGTCCTCACTTTCCTCCCTCGGGTTTAACCCTCTTCTCAACTGCTCTTGTAACGCATCAATCTGTCTTTGGAGGGTTTCCAGTGCATCTCTTCCACCAGCATTTCTGCCACCTTGACCACCTCTGGCACCACCACGCCTACCAGGCATCACTCTTGGAGGCATCTTTCTTAACCTCGACCCACAACCACGGTCCTAGTGCAAGCTGCCTCACGATCGGCGATCTGTCCACATGCTCAAGAAAACCTGCTCTGATGCCACTTGATGAGGGCACAGCCCGAGACACAGAAAATAACCCACAAACAAGAGAATAATTTTATTATTTAGAAAATGGAGCTTCTTACATGCAGAGGATCTCAATCCCCAAGTTCTACAACATATGCAAGTTACAGAAAGCCACAGAATAACCCTTTCGCAATATGCAAGCTTGTCCCCAAAAAGTTGCCCAAAAATTAGAAACCCGCCCATAAATAGAGCTCCTCTTTAGTTTGGAGCCAAAACAACATTCAAATTTGAGCTTAGGTGGTTTGGTGCTGAAAAATTAACACTTGAAGTTCAAATTTCAAAAGAACATTTGCAATTGTATCTTCTAGAAAGTGCGCCAACTTCCCGGGGCCATAACTTTTGATCCGGGGCTCCGATTCGCAAACCGTTTGAACCGTTGGAAAGGTCTCAAAGTCAATAACTCGCTTGAAATTGGCTATGCCGATTTTGGCAAGTTTCAAGGCTGTTCCAGGAACTCTAAGTGCCTCAAATCTAACTCAGAAGATTTTCAGGTGTAAATCTGGAAAACTAAAACTGCAACGTCTTTCAACCCAGGAACAGAAAATAAAAACCGTAAATCAAGAATTTCATTATGACGAAAAGGGTATCCAAAAATGTAAAAACATCTACAAACCGAGAAAGTTGAAATTTAACTATTTTTGGGTGATGCAAGATTGCCCTTACACCACTGGATGCTCCTGCATCAAATAAACACCACTTTGGGAGACTTACTCTCAAAATCCATGAAGTTGTTGACCAAAAAATAATTGTCTATGGTGATTTCAATGCCATAATTAATTTGAGAGAAAAATCAAGAGGCTTAATGAATGAATCACAAGGAACAAAGGATTTTAGATTTTTTTGGAGAAAAATGAACTAATGGACGTGGAAATAAAGTAGGGTTGGTTCACTTGGACAAACAATCACATAGGGTTTGTGAACATCTCTAAACATTGGATTGGTTTTTTCTATCAGCCAACTAGCTTAACTCCCCCAAATTATGGGAAGCTAATGTGTTATCGCACTTTAGCTCTGTTCATTATCTAGTTATATTGGAAGTTCATGGGGAGATGTTGGGAATGTGAAGTCCAGTTCTGTCATGACTGTTCGCATTTTTTGACTCTTCACTTGACAGCTTAATATGATTGTGTAAAAGCATGTGTGCATTCCATGCATGCTGTAGTGTATTTGGATATTGATCAATGGAGTAAGTCCCTACTTTCCCGTGGATGTAGCCTTAAATGGTGAATCGCGAAAATGTTGTGTTATGTCTTTATTTTCTATCTGTCTTGTTTTCATTTTAATATTTCATTATATTTTATTTTCTCGTTTAATACTCAACAATTGGTATCTGAGCCATAGAGAAGTATTGAGAAAAGATGGAAAATAATTGGGTGTTAGATCCCAGAGCTAGGTGCTTTCATATAGAGAAGAGACAGGCTGAAGTGGGAGTTTCAGATGATGAAGTTGATTCTATCATTGAAGAATTTCTTGGTAGTTTAGATTCGGTAGAAAGTAATGTGCAAATGCAACCTGAAACAAGGCACCGTGTTCATTGGTGGGATGGCTAGAAAAATGAGAAGGATTCGGCTAAAGAGGAGGATGCTAGGTTTGTTTCCTTCTTGAATCTTGATGTAATTGTGGCTGCAATTGGCAAAGAGAAAGAAGATAACAAAAATGGTTTGAAGCAATTGCTAGTTCAAGAAGGAGATACTATGGAGTTTTCCTTCTAAGATGAGGAGGATGCCTCCCAAGAAGAGGAGGATGCAGATTGGAACTAGGCGAGTGAAGATGAACCTGAGAAAGATGCTGAGAATTGAGAGGATTACCTGAACAAAGAAGTTGTGATCCTAAATGAAGAGATTTTGATGCTCAAGAGCGAATTTTCTATATGGAGAAGGAAAAAGACAAATTAGTGAAAGAGTGGGAGTTTTATGGAAATAAAAGAATTAAAGAATTAAAGAAGGAATTGGTTGAGCTAGATATATTCCTTACCGAACTAGGAATTGAAACAAAATAAAAAAGATGTTTCCAATCAAGAGGATGATGACAGGAAGCAGAGCATAAATACGAGATAGTGAGGCATCTTTAGGAGATGAAGCATATATGTTCTATGATTGGAGATGTTGTTACTAATACTATAGCCTTGGAAAAAGCCGACATTGGAATTGTTGTGGCGGATGCAACATTTATGAAACTTGCGAGTCCTCAACTGGTTCAGATGTTTATTATAGATAATCGACTACATTAGGTAATACGGGAAAGAAGACGGGCTACTAAGAAAGATGTATAAGTTAGAGATTTTCTCATTATGCCATAGGGAACAGAGGTCATTTTTCATAGGAGGATGATGGATAATCTATGTCTGGTGGAGTCCATTGAGGTGGCGGGTCATTTTATTGTCACGGGTCGAATGGTGTGGGATCTATCCATTGTCATCCGCGGTTGGGGCACGGGTCTGCTAGAGCTCACTCCTTTGGAGAATGTGATGGTACTGTGCATTGAGGGGAGAACTTGGGTTCCCTGCAAGTAGGTGGTTCCCTACTTGAAGTCGTTTCATCCTGCCTTGGTTCAAGACCTGAGAAGATGGACGGGCCAAGTGGGGTCATCAGAGATGAAGTTTCTTTTTGCTTTTGTGGGTGCGGAGCGAAAACAGGTGGGAATGAGGGAGGCAATTATAGAGTAGTATAGGAAATTATCCAGTTGTTACATAACTGGTCGACATCTTCCTGACAAAGCAATTGATCTAGTTGATGATGATGTTACTGATTATGAATTTATAGGTGAGTTTGCATCTGAAAAAGTTGTAGGAAAATATGTCTTTGCTTTTGATCAGATTTGGAGACGACTAATCTGGAGTGTTCGTGAGTAAAGTTTGGCAAAGTTAAAATATTCAATGGGTCTGGTTGTGATGTAAAGAAGTTAAAATATTCAATGGGTTTGGCAATGTTACTATGTAGGACTATGCCGGTTGGACTTCAAGTGGGAGATTGTTGGGAATGTGAAGTCCAACTGTCACGACTATTTGCATTCTCTGACTCTTCGCTTGACAGCATAATATGATTGTATAAAGGCATGTGTGCAATCCATGCATGATGTAGTGTATTTGGATATTGATTAATGGAGTAATTCCATGCTTTCCCATGGATGTAGCCTTAAATGGTGAACCACATAATCACTTTGTTGTGTCTTTATTTTCTATCTTCTTTTCATTTTGATATTTCATTATGTTTTATTTGCTCGTTTAATACTCAATAGGAGACTCCTCCATCACACTAATACTTTGAATTTGAGAAGATGTGCTACGAAATGGAGAACTTATTCCTCTCCTCAAAGACTATTGGTTGTTTGCTACTATTGGGCATGGCACTAAAAGTTTTCAATTTATGAAAAAGCTAAGTATAATCAAGGAAAAACTAAAGATGTAGAACAAAACATCTTTAAAAAATATTTAAAGAGAAAGCCTAGGTGGAAATGGAGATGGAATCCCTGAATTTGAAGGTATTTGTACACAAGATGACAAATACAAAATTTCTAGAATAAAAAAGGCTATTAGAAAAGCATAGCTAAATCCTTACCAAAGAAGAAATCTACTAGAAAAGTAAATCAAGGTAACTCTAGCTATTTGAGGGGGATTCGAATATGAGTTTCTTCCACAACTATTTGAAGGCTAGGCACATCTAGAACCACATTAAGAAGATACAAAATGTCAATGGGGATCTTTTGGAAAGAATTGATGTGATACAAGAATAAGGTGTGTGTTTCTTCAAATAGTTGTTAGCTTCACTTGATGATGTTGTTCCGCTCAACATTGTTGATGCCTTGGAGGAAATCCTGTGGGTGGTAACTCAAGAAAATAACCTATTTTTGATGGCACCTTTCAATAAGGATGAAATAAAAGCATGCAAATTTTGAACTACACTCGATCAAGTCTCCTGGTCATGATGGCTTATTGACCATCTTTTATCAGCAGTGTTGGGACTTCATGGGGGATGATATATGAAATCACGAAAGATTTAAGAAAGAAAATATATTTGCAAAGAATTGAAATAATACTTTAATTTCCCCTATTCCAATGAAAGAGGCCACCACTTCCTTTTCATATTTTAGACCTATTCCATTATGCAATACAATATACCAAATAATAGCAAAATCAATGGAAAACAAAATAAAATAGATTCTTCTTGGAATAATATCTCAAGAGAAAAGTGGCTTCACTCTCAGATGGGACATTATGGAAGGGATAATAATAGAAAATAAAGCAATTCATTTGATTGAGACGATGAGACAAAAATCAATGATACTCAAACGAGATATTAGTAAGACCTATGCCAAGGTTAACTGACATTTCATAATGAAAATTTTGGAAGCTTTCGGCTTTGCTTCAAATCGGCTAGCTTGGATCTTTGGATGTATTTATACAAAAATATTTTCAATGCTAGTTAATTTCACTTCGTGTGGTTTCTTTGAAATCTCAGGGGGTTTGAGACAAGGTAATCCCCTCTCTCTATTCTTATTTGTTTTAATGGCTAGGGCTCTTGGGAGGATGGTGAAAAGGAGACATTTTGATGGTGTTTGGCATGACATCAATATTGTAAGAAATTTTGATCACCTTACCCATCAAAAATTCATAGATGATACAGTCTAGTATGAGAAATCCAATATGAATGAGGCAAGGGAAATCGAATCTAGATAATAGATAAATATTCAAAAATCTCAATGAAAATAAAAATAAAAAAGTAAAAATCCACTATTTTCTTCTTCAACATAAACAAATATGTGCAAAGTAGGATTGTTTTTCAACTTCAACATTGGGCTATTGTTCTGCAAATACTTGGGGGTACC
The DNA here is from genome assembly GCA_007258455.2 of Sequoia sempervirens. Lineage (NCBI taxonomy): Eukaryota > Viridiplantae > Streptophyta > Pinopsida > Cupressales > Cupressaceae > Sequoia > Sequoia sempervirens. The sequence continues at coordinate 424,068,704 of VDFB02047230.1, forward strand.
AATTTTTAAAGGGGAAATAAAATTGGATCTATGGTGACATACACTAGAGGTATGTCAAAACAAAGCTCAAAGCTAGAGAGGAAAATGAATCACCCTACCAGGATGAATTTCAATGATTAAATCAATTTTATCTACAATCCCAATCTACTCGGTGTCATGCATGTGCCTAACCAAACAGGTGGAAAACAATTTAAAATCATCATGAAAAAATTATTTTGGGAAGGTTCTAATAAAGTTAAAAGACTCCCCTTCATTAATTAGATCTAGTCGGTGAAGAGAAGCACAATGGTGGTGCAGTGATTAAGGACCTAGATGCTCAAAACTGTGCTCTCAATGCAAAGCTTCTTTGGTAGATGTATTCTAATCTTGGCTCCTTGTGTAAAATTGTCCACTACAATTACCTAGAAAATGATGAATCAAGCATAGTAGGGGAGAGGACCAAGTAGTTGAGAATGTTTCAATAGTTGTGATAGTAGTTGTTTATATGATGCCCAATAGTTGTGATAGTAGTTGCTTATATAATGCCCAATAGTTGTGACTTGACTACCCATAATTAAACAAAATGTATTCCTTTGATCTAAAAAGAAACCAATCATGTGATGTCACATCAACGCTCAACTACCCATGTTGTGAATGCACAAGTATTAGTCTCACTTTTATTTGGGGCCTTTTTGGACACCTTGACAGAAAGCATGTTGATGTGGCCCTGAAACGAAAGTTATAAGTAGGGGACTTTCCAAGTAAGTTGCTGTAAAAAAATGGGAGTGATTTGAAATTTCCATGTAGAATTGAGAAGCGCGAAGTTAGGGTGCACAACTACTAGATCCTCTC